>JANAVB010019799.1:21047848-21398997 GCA_029216955.1 Iris pallida | reverse complement strand
CTCCCTGTAGAGTAGGAAGCGCTGCTTTGATCTCGTCTACAGACTTGACCAAGGCGTGCAGTATGGCCTCCAAAGTGTCGATACGTTGGCGATCGCCGGAACCACCTTGGCTGTTGTCCGTCATGAATACCGTCCTCACGTGAGGAGTGACAGAAGGAGAGGTGGCGGACATGCCCTCCGAGTCATACTCATGCATCGAGAAATCATCAGGATATGTGGGGATGTTCTCTTCAGGTTCGGACTCGGAAGGAACAGTACCCCCAGCTTCAGAGCTTGCTTCGTTTAGGACGTCCTCGGGGACGTCGGTATCTGTTGTATCCGTCGGAGGATTTGCTTCCTCCAGTCCGTCTTCTTGGAATGTCGGGTTGTCGTGGAGGTTTGGAGGAGTGCTACCCCCAGTTCCGACGACCCCCAATGACATAGACGGCGAACTTCCTACTGCAGCAGTTTTCGTCTTTGAACAGGTGTGTTGGAATACTCCAGTAGAGGATAATCCTTTAGACGACGGCTTCTTAGCTGTAATAGTTGACACCTTTGGGCTGGAGATGCTTGTCTTCTTCCCTCTCCCCTCAACGGGGACTTTCCGTACGGAATTGCAGGAGGCAACGGGAGGTGCCTCGTCTTCCGAGCTCGGATGTTGTAATCTTTGGAAGACGGATGGCCGGTCTTCCGTTACTGCCGTATTGTTGCAACAGCAGTTGACGATAATCTGGGTGCAGTGACGTCCCTGTGAGGACTCTCTGTACGCTGAGGCTCCTTCTTTTTCCTTGCGTTTGTGGAGGATAGCTTCACGCAGGTCAGAGGAACCACTTTGTCCGTTTGCCGCCGGGGGCTGGACTCGAGTGGTTTTATACAACTTTCCGTCAGAGGCCCGCGTGATACTCAGCGGGACGCCCCGATAGTCAAAGGTTGGGGCAGCTGTCTGGACTTGATGAGCCCGCACTGCCCTAGACTTTTTCTTTTTAGCACTTGTGGGTGCGTAATAGGAAGAGTCCACATTAGGTATCACAGAGTCTGGATTTTCATCCAGAAAGTGATCAGAGTTAGGACCGCATGAGAGTCGGTCGAAAACTGATCGAGAGAAGTGTGGTAGAGACGCTATACGGCTAGCGTTAGGTGCCGTGCAGGCTATCTGCATGCGACTGTCTTCTGTTGTGGGACGAGTTCTTATGCGGTTAGGAGTCACGGCCGTGCAGGCTGTCCGCATGCGGTTGGCATCTGTGGCCGCATGGGTTTTCTGTAAGCGGTTGACTTTACTAGTCGCATGAATCTCATCCATGCGGTTGGGAACTGTAGCTGCATAAGTTATGCGGCTGACAGAAGTGGCCGCATGAGTTTTCTTCATGTGGTTGACGATTGTGGCCGTATGAATTTTCTTTCTGCGGCTAATACCCCTCTGCGGTTCAGGTTGAGCAGAAACCCTCTTTGCCCCTGCAAGTCCAGCATCATAGTGTTTTCTTCTGCCGGACTTGGGGACAGCAGAGGTATTTGCGATCTGAAGTGGGGCCGCAGGAGAGTCTTTCTCGCCGTCTTGAGCGACCGAGGGTATCCCATCGAGGGCTTGGGGAGGAGCAAATGACTTTGGCCTCCACTCTTTGCGAGCCTTCGTGGTGCGGGTGCGTTTCTGGACCGGGCCAGCGCTGCCTTCAGAGAGCATCTCTTCGAACGCCTGTTGGTCGAAGCGGACGACCATCTTCTGTTGTGTGGAGCCAAGTTTGGCTGCATCCGATTGCGTCACCAATTCCTCAGCCGTGGAGAAGTTAGTCCCCAGCAGAGTCGCCATCGTATTTGTCATTGATTGTAAAAGAACAGAACAATTATCGGAGGACTGAACATAGACTCACAATACAAACTCGCTCGTACAAAGAAAGCCTAGGGACGAAAACCTAGGTACAGCAGACTAAGTACGATTGTTTATTTTTGATTCTGGGGGGTGACGATAGAGGCTCGGGAAAGCGACGGCCGCTCTGCCTTACTCCTTGGACGATCGGTATGCAGCCTTGGCTCGGGGAAGATCTGCTCGGCGTTGACGAAGAAAGGCTCTTCTTACTCTCCTCGGGTTGCTCTCCTGGCTTCTCTCTCTCTGTGATTATCAAGAAAAGGGGGAGCTCTCTCTGTGTATATCTCTCTCTTCTTCTTTTTTTTTATTCTTTTTGTTGCCGACCCCTTGATTGTAAAAGAACAGAACAATTATCGGAGGACTGAACTTAGACTCACAATACAAACTCGCTCGTACAAAAAAAGCCTAGGGACGAAAACCTAGGTACAGCAGACTAAGTACGATTGTTTATTTTTGATTCTGGGGGGTGACGATAGAGGCTCGGGAAAGCGACGGCCGCTCTGCCTTACTCCTTGGACGATCGGTATGCAGCCTTTGCTCGGGGAAGATCTGCTCGGCGTTGACGAAGAAAGGCTCTTCTTACTCTCCTCGGGTTGCTCTCCTGGCTTCTCTCTCTCTGTGATTATCAAGAAAAGGGGGAGCTCTCTCTGTGTATATCTCTCTCTTCTTTTTTTTTTTAATTCTTTTTGTTGCCGACCCCTTTTTTTACATGGGAATGATGCTGGCTATTTATAAGAGTGGGGTGGGATCATTAGGGTTTGCTGATGATTATCTGTTTGAAATGTCGGCGCTCCTTCATTCTATCTGGGCCCTTGATCCTGATCATAATGAATCTCGGCCACTAATGCGGATAGCACCAAATCTTATGAGCAGTTAATGCTGACTGCTTTAAATCTTCGTGATTGATTATGCCAATATTTGATTGCTCGCCACGTGTCCTATTGGCTTGATGATGAATGATATGCCCTGATCTCGGCAATTATGATGATGATGTCGAATATTCTCGTTGGGATTCTGTTGCATCTTCAGTGCCATATTTTTTTATTGAAGATCCTGCCAGGGCCGCATAGGGTGACCAACACTTGAACCGCAGGGGGATACTCCTCGTGAGCCGCATGAGTCAATGCCTCATCGAGCCGCAGGGGACGAACTTTCCGTGAGCCGCATATGCATAATCTTTACGAGCCGCAGGGGACGATCTCTCCATGAGCCGCATATGCATAGTTTCTGTGGGCCGCATGAATTAGCGTGGTGTTGAGCCGCATAGACCGGGCTATGGGTGGACCGCATATGGCGGATTTTTGTTAATCATATTAGAGTGACTCCTCAATGAGCCGCATGAAGCTGTTCTCTATCCGAGCCGCATGAGACTTTTGCCACGTGGCAATCTAGGATTTTTTGTCAGATCGGGTCAGAGATTTTCTTCTTTTCCCAAAGAGTCTGTCATTATGGCAGAGCCATTATGATACTTTATGTCAGAGACAGCCGTCGAGTCGTGTCAGAGCATTAAATGAGGCCATTACTCCAGTGGCCAACTGTGGGGGGGGGTCACACGTGTCGTCAATTGAGTCGCATATTCCTGCTGAACCGCATTCATCCCCGAGCCGCATGAGTCTGAGGGTCTTCTTTTGGGCCGCATAGGGCAACTCCAGTATGAGCCGCATAGACTTGCTACCCAAAACCGCATGGGCCATTTATGCCTTTATTCTAATATTTTCCATGCTTCTACAACTGCCTCTCGAGATACAGATACCTTCGCTCCGCGTAGCAATCACAAACGAACTCACAAAAGAGGACAATCAACGTCGTCGTCTGCGGGAACTGGAGGCACTTGACGAAAAGCGTCTCTTAGCTCAACAACGCATCGAGCTCTACCAAGCCCGTATATCACAGGCTTTCAACAAAAAGGTCAAAAAGAGGACTTTCCAAGTTGGCGACCTGGTTTTAGCAGTCAGAAGACCAATGGTGTTGACCCACAAGACACCAGGAAAGTTCGAGCCCAAGTGGGAAGGACCTTTCATCATAGAGACGGTATACTCAAACGGTGCTTACCGCCTCGCCAAACCCAATGGGGACTTGTTTATGATGCCCATCAACGGCAAGTTCCTAAAGAAGTACTATTCTTGACATCCTCCAGACATGTACTTCCTCAAACAACCTTTTTCCACAAACTCATACGCCTCCGGAACCCAGCTGTTCCGTGGCATCTTCCAGTAGAAAGATAACCACGTCCATATTACCTCTGAGTTGTCTCTCTACACCCTACATTGCAGAAACTTACACTTTGTAAGCCTACGCTACCCTTCATGTTTACCACGTCCACATTACCTCTGAGTAAACATCTTGTACAAACAACCCCTGCGTTATTGTACATTTATCGCAGAACTTCCACGTCCATATAACCTCTGAGTTGTTCAGCGTATCCCCCAAGATCATTCCTACCACGTCCATAATACCTCTGAGTAGGAAGATTCTATCATTTCGAACCCAATGATTGCCATGTCCACATTACCTCTGAGCAAACATAATGGTTCCTTCAAACTTATTATCTGTACCTGAAAACCAAGGTGCGCAAAAGATAATAGGTCCACACAAATCATCAAGTTCATGATAACAAAAAATGAACACATCACAAAAAAAGTTGTAGACTTCTTTATTCTTCTGAAAAAGGAGTACAAGAAACTACATCATTCCCCCCAGTAAGGGTTGCAAAAGAACACAAAAGAAAAAGGGAAAAGCTATTGTCCCTGAATCTCCCCAGGATGGGCTGAGAGCTCCCTGACTCGAAGCTTTAAGTCGACTGCGCGGGCCTCCACCGTCGCCAGGACTCGTCGCTCTGCTTCCTGGCGCATCAATTCAACGGACCCAGCGGAAGTATCACTTGCATGCTTCTCATCAAGCTGTTGTCGTTGCTGCGCCAAGGCAAGAGTCCGCTGAGTGAAAGTCGCTTCATCCTTTTTGAATGCTGCATGTTCAGCCCGGACACGCTCGACCTCTAACTGGAGTCGGGCCCGTTGGTCTTCAAGGCGGCGCATCTGGGTGTCGATATCCGCGATATTAGCCTCCAATGCAGCTCAAGTTTCTACCGTCGTCTTCATGGACTGAGACAACTGCTCTACCGCAGCCTCGATCTCAGCCACCTTGTGCTCCCAAACGCCCACGGTGGCCTGGTATAAAGACTCGATCTCAGCAATTAGCTTCCCCTTCTCCGCATCTATCAGGACAGAGAGGTCGTTTCGCTGGATGCGTTGAAGTTCCGCGAGCCGCTCATCCAGCTCAATCACCGAAGCCTCCAGAATTTCGGCCATATGGTCGTGGCCTTGGTGAATACGAATCAGCTCGATGCAGGGCATTGCCAGAGCTTTTGCCGTCGCAAAACTCCCATTGGCATCCATCATAGCAGATACACCCTTCTGCAACATTTTGTATACCCCCTCGACGAGGAATTTCACATACTCGTCTGCATCCGCCAGGACCTGCGGCGTCATCGCGGGAGTTGGAGGAGCTACTACAGTTTACGGACCGGAAGAAGATCCGCCAACTTCAACCAGCGAGGCTTGAACCTCGGCATCAATGGGCTCTTCATCAACAGGGGCTGGACTTCCAGCCCGAGGAGCCGAAGCAACAGAAGGAGCCGGCACAGGCGTCGAGATGGTCCCCCAAGTAGAAGGAGCTACAGAGGGTTCTACACCCTTACCCTTCTCAAGCCCGGAAGAACCTCCGACGTCAACAGCCACCTCTTCTACCCCCAACGTCCTATCAACAGTTGGTACCTCCCTTGGCAGAATAGGGAGATTATCACTTGTCTCTTGACCCGTCGCAGCAGTCTTCACTGGTAGACGGGTCTCGTCATCGAGTCCCTCAACAGGGACAGAATCTGTCGCTACCTTCTGAGTGGTAGCTGCCTCAACTTCTACGGTTGAAGCCGGGGTAGGACTCGGCAATAATGCAGCCGACCTCCCCTCATCATGATAAAGAGGGGATTCAACCCTCTCCTCTGTCTCGACCAGATCTGCTGTCCCCGCAGCAGATTCTTGCAAGACCGGAGGAACGTCATCGGAAGGCGACGAACTCCAGTCCACTTCATCATCAGGATGCCTCGAGTCCGTAGGACCCTCAGCATCCAAGGCCTCCACGGCAGACGGTGCTCTCCCAGAAGTTGTTACGACCTCAAAGTCAGGAGATATTAAAACCTCCGCAGGAACATCTTCGGGACCTTCCTCCACGGGAGACATTAGCATCGGTGGAATGCGCTCATCAGAATAGCCTGCCACCTCCTTCGGCTTACTAGCGCCCGATTTTGAAACACGGGACTTCTTCTTCAATCCCTACAAGAAGAAGAGCATAAGTCGCCACAATGACGAAAAGAATTGGAATTACGAAATATTCCTTACCTCAGCAGGGATTGATCCTGCTGGCATTATAAGTGGCACTTCCGTAACCTTCGGGGTTGGCACCTTTCTCGACCTTTTCGGTACAGCAGAACCAGCTTCTGTGTCAGCACGCCTTTTCCCGACAGACGGGTCTCCCACTGGTACTGCAGCAGCAGCCCGATACCCCGCCAACTCTGGTGGACGATATGATCGGGCTGCCATCAACATATTCGCTGTCGCCTCCAGCTGGGTCCCAATAATAAAACTAGTCTCCCTGTCATAACCAGGAGACATAGCAGTCATAGTGCAATACAGCTTGGCGGCCGAATATAGGATCGGCGGCCGAGGATTGCGAACTGGCGTGGTGAACTTAACGCTAGTGCATCCAGCGTTATAATATTGCCAGCCCCGGGCTCCATCCAGCAAACTCCCGATGAAGCCTAAACTACTACTGGGATTCCGCAACATTAACTGGGTATAGCCAAACTGACGAGCAAATCGGCTTGGCAGATAAGGCTCTAGATAACACCTATTTTGGTTGCGATAGACCAGGTGAGAAGGCCGGATACTCTGCAACCAACGAAAACTCCATTTCGGCAAAGTGACCGCATCTTCGCCAGAGTCAACTAAATCTTCATCGGCCTTGAAATCTTTGAAGATCGGGCCAACCTTGACAATCTCCCACCCCTGAAGGTAGGACAAGACTCTCCTGCAAACGGAGACGTCAGTGTAAGACCACTTCCTCTTATAGAAGCGGCGATTGAAGGCATCTCCTTCAACATGGTCCTCCTCCGGACCGGGACTCATCACGTTCGGATGATGCAAGATCAGCCACCCCATAAGATAATGGAAAGGCAGCTCGGCCCGGGGAAAGTTATCATTATTTCCTCTCTCGTGGATCACATCATCGGCAAAGGACCTCAAACCGCGCAAC
The DNA here is from genome assembly GCA_029216955.1 of Iris pallida. Taxonomy (NCBI): domain Eukaryota; kingdom Viridiplantae; phylum Streptophyta; class Magnoliopsida; order Asparagales; family Iridaceae; genus Iris; species Iris pallida. Next base: position 21,391,850 of record JANAVB010019799.1, on the reverse strand, counting down.
AGGTTGCACACCATCGCGGGAAGGAGAGCCAAAGGTCGTCCACAGGCCAACTTCACCGCAGGCAAAATGAGATTTCGATGTACCCTCTCGACGGCACCGGATCCACCTGCAAATACGCAATCCCGGAGCTATATCATCAAGTAGGACGTCAACACTGCCTTGGATGACATCCGGTGCCCGCAGTGCCAGAAACAGCTGTACATAGCCTTGCCACACTCATTAGAGTGTGGGGTCCTTTCGTCCAGCCGGCTTATTTCAGAACTCACTTCCGCGGGCTTCAATCCCTGCGGGGTCGCAAACCGAATCCTCGAAGGATCCGTCAAGTCCTGCCTGAAGACGTAGTCCCTCCAAGCAGTCACATGAGGCTGGGTCTTGCCCTTGTCCCTCCGGTGCATCAGATAATGATGGCTTGTCACCTCTTTGAAAACAGCCATCATCTCCGGATCCTTATCCTCCAGAACTTGGATCTCTTCATTTGATGGAAAATATTCCTCGTACGGTTCCGAGCCCCAAGGAAGCTTGCACACTTCGTACATCTCATGAAGGGCTAATCCCAACTCCCCCACCGGAGTAAAGAAGCTACCAGTCTGGGCATTGAAAAGCTCCAAGAGCGCAAGAAACATAGGCTTATTGAGGTCCACGCCTGCCTGCGTGGCCCGAATGGCGGCTGTCAGCCCGATCTCTTTAAGCTCAACCTCGAACCTTGAAAGCACCCAAGTGGTCAACTCGTCCCACTTCGGGATGTAGTGACACCAGCCTTCGACTCTGAAGCTACCTGTCAGATACATCACCTTTGATGTCAGCATCCGATTTGCAAAGATCGGGGCACTGAAGGGAAACGTGTCATTTGGGACCTCACTGTAGATGCTCCCAGGACGCAAGGCTCGGTAACTGAAAGAAGAACCGGCCCGTGAAGCGGTCAAAGTATCTCGGTGGTTCGAGGAGGCGTCAATTGAGAGGGTACCTCCCAAGGCCCCTCCTTGAGAGGGAGTAAGTTTCCAACCCATCCTTCTCTTCGAAGCTAGACGATAAAAAGCCGTCAGCGACAACTGGCGGTCAACCTGCCGCATGTACAAAACCATGCATTTGGCAGAAAAGAACCAGTCTTCTCTAATCCTCAGTATCTTCGCTTCGGAAGAGACTAGTCGGTCGCCAAACAGAAAGGCAGGTTTTAAGAAAGTTACACTTTCGGATTCAGCAGACTTCAGTTTACCACTCTCCATCATACTCTGGAGGAAAAGAGGCAACTGGGTCTGAATCTGTAGCATTCTCTCACGAGGTTGGTCCTGTAAGATAGCATCCTTAGCAGGATTGATCACCGCCTCGTCAAAATCAACTCCCATCTGACAAAGAGAAGCGTCCAGAAGGACCTCATTCAACAAAGGGATCGTCATCAACACTGATACAACAAAGATAGAAGTCAGGCAAAAAGAAAAAATGTCAAATAGCTTCGGCGCATCATCAGGGCGTAAGCCCATGCGCGCTAGCATCAGAGCTTCGGTGCATCATCAGGGCGTAAGCCCATGCGCGTTAACTTGCTTCGGTGCATCATCAGGGCGTAAGCCCCTGCGCGTCAGTATTGGAGCTTCGGCGCATTCAGAGCGTGAGCTCATGCGCGTCAGCGAAGGCTTCGGCGCATCACCAGGGTACGAAACCCATGCGCGTCAGCCATTAAACCTCGGTGCATGATAAAGGTGTAAACCTATGCACGTCGGCGGGGTAGAACTTCGGCGTATCATCAGGACAAAAGTCCATACGCGTCAGCAAATCTGAGTTAGGGCACAGTCTGGCCCAAAAGCTTATGTGAAGAAGATGAACCCACCCGTCACCTCAGGACGAATGTCGGCCGGAGTTGCAGGGGTGATAGGTGCATCCTCACCAACGAACTCCTTCGCTTTCTCCTTCCCCTTGTCGGCACCACCGCGAGGGGTCTTGGGAGCCATTCTTTCAGAGAAGAAAAAGTTAGGGTTTTGAAGAAAAAACTCTAAAGAAAGCAAAGGCACAGAGCAGATGAATTCTCTCTCCAACCCTTACCTATTTATAGGGCTTGGTCGCACGCGTGAACCGATGATGTGTAATCTCAGCCGTCGCTTCAGGTTCCGTGAGGAGATGACAACAAATACAACCAAAAGATCATCATCAATCTTTTGGGTTACCAAGGCATCATCATCATCAACTGAAAGGAGCATGCGCCCGAACAAGCATGCGCCCAAAAATCATGCGCCCTGACCTCCATGCTTCTTATTCAAAGTATTCCAAAACTTATTCAAAAGTTTTGAAAACTTTGAAGGGGGTCTTATAGAATTATGGAATTTTACAACCAGAAAGCCCATGCGCCAGGCATTATATGTGCCAGAACTCAGACAGCTAATCGAATAAGCCATAGACATTCGAAGAAGGACTTTTTATTCATATATGTAAAAGTCTATTACATGTTTAGGAGAATTTCTACAAAGGAAGGATCCTGGATCTACAGCCAACAGCCACCATGCGCCTTCCAGATAGGCGCAGCAACCACCATGCGCCTTCCGATAGGCGCAGCAGTCACCATGCGCTGTCAGCCAGGCGCAGCAGATGTCATGCGCCTCCAGCCAGGCACATCCTACCATCTCTTCAGCAGCTCAGTGATGTGCATCTCTCCAGCAGCTCAGTGATGTGCATCTCTCCAGCAGCTCAGTTATGTGCATCCCTTCAGCAGCTCAGTGATGTGCAATACTTCCAACCAGGCTCACCTGGCCGAGCAGAGCCCAGTTATGTGCCGCTCTTCCAGCCAGGCCCTGATAAGTGCTTCGCCAAGCAAAGCATTTAATGGAACCAAGGAAGAGAAGAGCACCGCAAATGCTGTGGCCGGGGGAGGCTTCGAAAGAGCCTCCAAAGACCAAGGAAGACCGTGATCAAAATCATGGCACAAGGAGCTTTCAACACAATCAAAATGGGTGGCACCCACTTTGAAGGAAGAGGGAGCCTAGCACCACCATTCCGATCTACGGCTCTTCCGGAATAACGGAGACGAGGCCCGAACATCCTTATCTTTGGATGCAACAGGCACCTTTCGCCTGCCTCAGAAGCCCTCGACTCCATCTTTTGGATGTAACAGTCACCTTCAAGTGCATCGAAGACAACACGACGTCTCATCTTCACCCTCGGGAGCACTTCGTCAACAGAATGCACCCGCATATCTAAGTTCATGTTGGAATTACGTGAGGGAATGAGGAGCAAACCTTCTCTCCATGCCACTATTTATAGGCCGGGCAAATCAAACCCACGCGCCAAGTGGATGACTCTCCGAATTCTGTGCAATGAATTTGCATTAAATGGATGAACCGGACGCCTCGAATTCAGCCAAACGGCTATTTATAGCACTCGAGGAGCGAGACAGCCGCGTCATTAAAAGACATGTCGGATGCGCCAGCTAAACAGCGCATCACACGGACGCACCCTCCAGCATCAGGTGCATCACACAGACGCGCCCTACAGTACCCGGCGCATCACAAAGGATGCGCCCTCCCTCACATCTCCATGTCGAGTGGGACACCAACCAATGTGCCCACTCAGCTGTCCGTCGAACATCACAAAAATTAAATGCTGAACTGACACCAGAGTTGGCAGCATGCTTCCCAAAGTCTGAACAGTGACAACTTTTTCAGAGAACGAAGCGTCGGCAACGTCAGCATCATCATGACTCTATTCCGACGGCTACTGCCACGTGGCCATCCGCATGCGCCTCTATGGCCATGCGTCCAAATCGCCATGCGCCTCTACGGCCATGCGTCCAAACCAGCATGCATCTCAAAAGCCATGCGCCTCAGACTCTTCACTGATCCCGAAAGACAGAAGGAGGGTCTCCAGTTGAAGCTTTGCATGCACCTCAAAAGCCATGTGCCTTAGACTGATCTCTGATCCGAAAAGACAGAAGGAAGGTCACCTGCATGTGCCCCAAAAGCCATGTGCCCTAAATGGTTTGTAACTCCTAAAGGTTATGAACCGCAGCCTCCTCCTGCGCCCAGATCCAAGGCGCAGCTCACCAGATCACTGCCCCCCCCAAATCCGAGATCTTCGAGCCATGGGTCGATGACACGTGTCCTTTGACTCAACTCGTCCAAGATTTCAGCAACAAAAAGATCTTCTCCTCTGCTACGTGCCGGCTCACAACAGCAGTATGAAGAGTTCTCCCCCTCAATCAGGGCGCATCATCTACGCGCCTCCATCAGCAACCTCCACGTGGCGTCCCCACACACCGGCGCATCCTACATGCGCGCATGAGCAGCCAGCCTGCAAAACTATAAATAGAGGGATCTTCTCCTTCACACACACACAGAGAGAATCCATAACGAACATACAAGAAATCATCAGAGAGGAAGATACAGACACTCAACGTCTTCCTCCTCTCAACAAGCTCCAGCATCCAGAGCAATCCACGCCTTCAGAGAACCGATAACCGTCGTCAGCCGGTCAACGGAGTCAACGCATTACCACTCGCTCCATTGGCACTAAGGACCCAGCTTAAACAAAAGTGTACTCCTAGGACTACATCTAAGTCCTACATTGTAACACTGTTCTGTTTGTATTAAAGTTTTCAATCAAACAATTTTAATGGCAAACAAGAGGGTACTTATTCTTGATGGTGATGTTGTTCAGCGCCCGGTAATCAATGCACATCCGTACAGTTCCGTCTTTCTTGGGCACAAATAAGACAGGTGCTCCCCATGGTGAAGCTCCATCTCTGATAAATCTAAGGGCCTTCAGCTCATTGATCTGATCCTCCATTTTCTTTGCCTCCTTAGGGTTTACTCTGTAGCATCCCCGAAAAGTATGGACAGAGCCGAGAACTAGGTCAATGGTGAATTTTACATCTCGATCCGGGGGTAATCCTGGAAGACTATCAGGGAAGACGTCCATAAATTCTGCTATGATAGGATGAGGAGGTCTGGGTTCTTCGGTGATAGAGGAGTAGGTAATACCCTCCATATCTTCCGGAGCTCGAGAGATTTCAAACTCCGGCTCTCCAGGTGGGCTGAAGACTACATATCCTCTGTGACAATCTATCATTGCATGCTGCTTACTTAACCAGTCCATTTCTAGGACTACATCATAGTTAGGTAAGGGCATCACAAGTAAGGGTGCTAAGAATTTGTGTCCTGAGATAGTTATAGGGCAGTTACAGGTCTCAGGTGATGGGTATGGGTCCACCACTAGTCATAACTCTATATATCTTCTTGCTAAATCCCGTAACTAGGTAGTGTGCAGAGATGAATTTTGTTGCTATAAAACTGTGTGATGTACCCGAATCAAATAATGCTAAAGCAGGATGTGAATGCACATAAATGGAACCTGTGATGACATCAGCGGTGGGTTTCTGCTCTGGCTCTTGCTCATCTGCTGTTAGGGCAAAAGCTCGTCCAGTCTTCTGTTGGTGTTGCCCAAACTGTTATTGCTGAGTGGGTAGAAGAGCCTTCTGCGGTGTTGTTCCAGTCCGGTTGAATGTCGTGGGGCAGTCCCTCACTTGGTGGGTGGCAGACCCACAAACTAGGCAGTGTCCTAGCCTTTTCCTGCAGATGTTCGCCTGATGTCCTGGCCACTTGCAAAAATCGCAAACAGGAATCTACTTCTGAAGCGCTCTGTCATTGGTCCTCGCCTGATGGTGGTGGTGGTGGTGGTGAGAAGGCATGTTGTTATCATTGTGGTTAGGCCTCTTCTGGTTACTCTGGAAGTTGCTAGTTCCAGAATACTCCCTCTTTGAACGAGCAGGCTGACTCTTCTTTATACCCTGAGCTCGTATTAAGATCCTCTCATATGTCTTGGCGCCACCTGCGATCACAGGTGCAAATTTCTTCCCTCAGTCCATACCTGAATCTTTCAGCACGATCGACGGGGTCAGCAACCAAGTTCTTGGCAAAGCGACTAAGTTGGCCAAACTCTGCCGCATATTCACCAACCGTCATGTTCTCTTGCTTCAGATTCTGGAACTGTCTTTCCATCTCCCACAACTCTGATGTTGGGAAGAACTTCCTGTGGAACAACTTTTTGAAGGTGTTCCAGTCAAGCTGCCTGTCCTGGAGTTGAGGTTCATTCCGATACCAGGTGCTTGCTACATCTAGCAGTTGGAGTTCCACAGCTTCAACTTGGAGGTCATCAGAAAGTCGAGCAACGCTGAGAAGACGCTCCATGCTGTCGAGCCATTCGTCAGCATAGATGATTCCTTCGGTTCCCTTGAAAGGTCGAGGGCCCAACTTCTTGAATTTCTTAATATCTCCGACTTTAGCAGGCCTTGGTTCCGATTGTGCTGTTTATCCTCTCTCAAGAGCAGCCATAGCCACGTTGTAGGCATTCTCCATGCCTTCTCCCATAATCGCAGTATGTTCACGATGAGCTTCTGTTTGGACTCTCTGTGCCTCAAGCACTCCTTGTAGCAGGCCTACGAGGTCGGTGGGGTTCACGGGCACTGGTGGGGCAGCTGGATCGGGCACTTCTGCAGGGGTTTGCTGTTCAGTCTGGAAAGATGTAGGATCTGACACTTGAGTAGTAGTGTAAAATCCACGGGGTGCTGGTACATTATGGGGACGATCGGTCAGCTGCCGAGGTGTAGGATTCGGACTTGATTGAGGAGGTGGGGTGTGATCGGGTGATGACAACCCATCGCCAGCAGGGTTGGTCTTGTCTGTGGCTATACTCTGGAAGGTTTAGGATTGCAAAACATAAGCAAGGTAGCCTACCAGTCTATAACAAACAAAAATATTTATTTATAATATATTTCGGTCCTATGTTGTGACAAATTAATGTTCTAATGTTCTAATTGTTTCTAGATATGTTTACCTAAGTTGTTGTTCAGACATGCATGGGCCACCACTAAAAACATGTCACGACCCGGTCCCAAATTGTTGGGTCGAATTGGATCATGTCCAGCCTGCACCGTTGTGAGACCGCGATAGTAAGCTGTATCCAATTGCAGGTAATCACAACAACACAATATATTTGTCACAACATCTAAAATTATGAATATTAAAACTTGTCCAACAAAAAGATTCATCTGATACGATAAAATTTTCTTTAAATTCAAACATAAAAATAGCAAGGAAAATATCATCATCTAGAAAGTTGGCTCATCAGCCTCGAGATCAACATCGTCTGATTAGGACTCTGGCAGCACAGCTGGGTAAAGCTCAGGATCATAATAGATATTAATCAATAGCTCAGCTTCATCAATGGAACCTATTGGGGGTGGAGAATCCAGTCAGGATAGGAGGAAAGTACAATTATGAAAATTTAATAATTCAACTAATAATTAGAAATTTACAATTTTAAACAATTTGAAATACTTGAACAATATTTTCCAGCAATTTTCCATAACTGAAAACAATATGATTTGAGTATCTAATGCTTATGACCGGCTTGGGTTGTACAATAGTATCTTAGTGATACGATACGGCTTATCCTCGTATGAAAAGGAGTAAGCTCGCACAATTATGCAATATGAAGGTATTGGTCATAGAACACTACACTACTCCCCCAATCCCACAATCAATAACAATCAATACTCTAGGAGAGAGTTTCGTATAGCAATGTGGTTTAATCTTGCAATATTATAATTAATAATTAAATTAAAAAAATAAACACAACCGTACTTGCCATGGTTTATGACTGGATTGGAAAGTTGGTTCCGAAAAAGAATTCAGACTTGTCCTCGAAATCCTACAGTTGAGAATCCTGACTTAGCATCAATGAGGAAACCATATCTAGGTGTGCTAGTTACAATCTCTAAAATTTGATCCTAGTCAAGTTTTATGTTGTTACAGTCATAATATGTTTATCGATGCGATTCAAAGTCATTAATTTAACGAAATAAAAGTCAAGTTAACATTTTATTGGGAAAATTCGCATTTTCCAACTATTTGGCAAAACTTTGTATTTTGTAATATATAAAAATTAGGTTTTTCTTTTAATGAGAGAACATAAAATTGTCTAAGTTATAAACTTAAAATCTTATTATTTTATTTAATGTGAGAAAACTCTTATTAATTTTCTATATTAAAATAAATATTCATTTTATTATTAACGCGTTTACCTACAAACCAACAATCCAGAAAAGAAAAGGAAAAATCTATACTACACATTATAGGTCCACAGAAAAGAAATAGAAAAACTTGGGCTTATGCCCTTACAATTTTTTTTACATAAATTAATTTAGGAATTTTCTGCTAGTGAGTTATGAATGCCGGAAAGCGGTACATTCAGCAGGCCGAGGCACTGCACCCAAAATACTAAGAGCAGTAATATGTTCTAAAAGAAATTATAATAAAATATATTTTATGAAAAGAGGTCTTAGAATTAGTCATTCAGATCTCATGTTGTATTTAACTAATGCCTCAACATCCGGAATGGCCGGTTTCGTTTGCATTTAGCTAGGGCCCATGAACCGATATGGTCGTCGTCCGAAAATGATACAAAATCTATATTTAAAACAAACAATCAAGTTGTAATTTGTTTTGCAAAGACCGGAATTTGAAAGTAATTTTATTCAAAACTTTAAAATATATTTTTTGAAAATTTGGGCAGCACCTCCTCTATAATTGGGACAACCCAATCCTGGGAAAATGCCAACACCCAAAATATTTCAAACCAAGAATAAAAAACCACAAAATAATCCCAATTCAGGGATACCAATTTATTCAACCCGAATGTAGATTTTTATTTCTAAAAATCAATAATCACAGAACCCTTTCCGAAATATAAAATTCTAAGAATCCGAAATAAAATTCGAAAAACTGAATACTACAGAACTCGAAAAAATCCGAACTCGGAAATTCTGAGAACCATAGAACCACAAAATAAAAACTACAGAAATTATTCTGAAACGGAGTTCGGAAGGTCCGAAACCATAATCGCAACGAATCGATCTAATTCTCATTGCGGGATCGGGGACCATGTCATCATAGACACAACAAGAGGGACACGGGGACATGAATTTATACCTCAATTGCTCGGCTAGATCTCTCAGATGAATAAAAAAAGAAAATTATCCGTGCGGACAGCGAAAAGCTTGGGACAACATTCGGATCCGGTCGCGGGAAGCGGCCGTGCGAGTCGGGAACGGCGGAAGGCCGGGCGCACTGAGGAGGCGGCTTGGGCGCGACCGGGAAGCGGCTGTGAGGGTCGCTGCTCGGGGAAGATCGGGGTCGGGGGTCGCCGGTGGGTCGGGTGGCAGAGGACGACGCCGCGGGGTCGGGCCGACGGCGAGGAGGTCGTCGCGCAGGGGTCGCCGGCCGGTCCCAAACTCCGGATTTGGGGCATGGGCTTGGGGGAAATTTGGGGAAAGGATGAAGAATGATGAAGGGGGAGAGGAGCCATATATAGGGGAAAGGAGCTAGGAGTTACGGAAGAGGAAGGGGCGGCGGTGGCTGGCGGTTTCGGAAGGGGAACTGAGGGGGTCGGCAGTTTCGACTGCGGGAAAGTCTTCAGAGTGAGAGAGAGAAAGAGTAATAGAAAGGAAAGGAAATGAATTCTTTCCTTAAAAGGATAATTAATAAATATAATATATACATAGATTTAAGTAATAAAAAAATGTTTCGAAAAAATCGAGATTTGGTTTTCGGTTTTCGGAAAAGGGTCAAGATGGGTTCGGGACGAGTCAGGCCAAAATAAAATTCCATGAATAATAATAATTTTTTAAAATACTATTTTCCTAAATTAACAATTAATAATGATTATAATAAAAATTTAGCTAATAAAATTATCCAATTAATTAACCAAAATTTTACGGGTTTCACACTAACACCAAATCAATCTTGGCCCAGTAGTCACTTGATTGTCCCTAGAATCTGACAGACCCGGATTCGAATCCTATGTTAAGCTTTTTTTTTTGGGTAATATATATTATATTATTTATGGTATTATTATATGTAGTATTTATGTATTCATGTATTTTCTTGTATTTTGATAATTATATATTGTTTTTGTGTGACATAAAATATTGGTATTTAGTGTTTTCATATGTAGTATTTATTTATAAATTTTTCAGCATTAAATATTATTATTTATATTTTCTATTAATTAAAAATTAAAAGTACTATTTAATGTATTTTATGTATATTGATTTTTAGTAAATATTTAGTAGTGCTATAAAATTGCATAAAATTCAGAATCAAATACTAGATTTTCTGTAGATCATTTTCATATATTTACATGTTAATTTTAGGTTTGTTTTAATGTGTTAAAAATTAGTTTCTGTTAACAATTAATTATAAATAATTGTTTTTAAAATCGTTTTTGATTCAAATAATTCTATAAATAGTAATTTCTGTCCAAAAATTCTACAAACTTGATAACTTCATTATTTTGCCTAATTTTGACCAATGAAAAATAGTTGCATGTTAGTTTAAGATCTCTAACTATTTAAACGAACGTTGTCGGACCCTTTTTCATAAATACTTTATTTATTTAATAATTGAAATAAATTTTTTTAAATTAATATTAAAATCCTGTAAAATATAAGTAATCCATGACTTGTGATTTTAACCTAGTAAAACGTAATTTTGATGTGTATTAAATATTGTGGTAGTCTTAATGTTCGTTGTTAGGACTAGGGTGTCATGACGGGAAGACCCAGGTTTAGCACAACTTAACCCCGTAAGTAAGTACAACGCATAGATAGTACTTTACCATTAGACTAAGCAACATTATACCTTGTTATAGATTGAGGACTTTGGACATCAACATTTAACGTCAATCCTTTGGTAAATCAAGGCAAGTACACTACAACAAACAAAACTGTACATGATATGATATGCATGCTTCTGTTACCAATTGTATCTTCTTTTCATTGCATGTTGTCTTTAAATTCCAAGATTAAAAGTATAACTTGTTTCATGCAACAAACCTCTTTAACAAGAATTGTATCACATGTTGCAAGTTGTACACATTGTCGACACTAGAAAGGAAAAAATGTCTAGTTAATATGTGATCAAAGCCCGCAGGGTAGTACATGTATTCGAGCTTGACTGTACATCGTGCACGTGTAGTCAATTTCGTACCCCTAAGTTGTCTTTATTTACATGTTACATGTTCTCCTATTATAGCCGATCACATGTCTACTAGCTTTTTTAAAGCCGCACTTTACCTATCTAGCCTGAATATGTTTCATAAGTATCTCCTAAATACGTTATCTTTGTTTTACAAGTATCTCCTGAACATGTTTTCTTTACTTTATAAAATCTCCTGAGTATGTTGTTTTTATTTTTCAACCAAGCATGTTGCCTTTTCTTTCAAACCAACAATGTCTTCTTTATTATTTCATTCTTATCATGCCATGTATCAGTAGCGTAAATTGTAGGGTTGTAATTTGCTCCATTCCTGATTTGATCGTTGCAGGTGAATTGATCGAGGAGGAGTTGCTTTGCAATTCATACTATGGACCTGCTACTGATACGCTAGCCCACATCCTAAAGGATGACCCTGCTGGAGAATACCCAATATCTTACCTTCCATTTCGCTTTTGAATTTGGTTTGTAATAATTAGTTAACATTCATTTGGTTGGATTTGTATCAAGTTACTTTTGCTTTGGTAATGTAACTAAGTGACATTTTGGATCTATTCTAGTTTCTCTCGATATAGATGATGTGATTAATCTGATTCAATCTAATATAAGTTTGAAGATAATCAAAGGTTTAGAACAGCTTACTACGTTGTGTCTTATAGCATAGGTTGGATGTGTCCGACACGTATCCGAATATTTGGGAGCGGGTCGTGACATATTTTTAGTGGTGGTCCATGCAGGTCTGTTTTTGCAAAATTGTGCGAACTCGTGATAGTACTTAAGTTAGTCGTACTATCGCGGGCCTGCGATTAGGAAAGTACGCATTCACAATTAGGATTGATTTGATTTTAGGAGAACGACTAGGACTTGGAGACACTTATTCAATTTGACTGTTGGGTAGTTAAGGTTGCTACATAGGTCATGTGATTTAGCCAAGGATTTATTGAATTCTAGACCCTATTAGATATTTAAGGAATTAATTTTCATAGAAGGATATACTATTGTATTTTAATACGATGGTATGATTAAATGTGGGTAGACTATTCACTTGGTAAACGAGGATTTCCTATGATTCAATTCCTAATCTTGATCATCTTTACCTCTTTAACTAAAATCATATCGTAATGATTATACTTCTCTTTTCTTCAGTTGTTTCCTTCTTAATCGATCATTCTATTTTAAAGAATTGAGACTTATAGGATAGATACTTACACTTTTCCTATCTTAATCGTCTTGAAACTTATTTGAATTTCTATAAGCTTCTTTGAAATTTTTATGGATATAGTTGGAATACTTTTTTAATGACCTATAATGGCAAGGCAGATGCGCACTGCCGCTATTTATTTGAATTATGGAGACTTCGGGTTTATTGCAGCTAGCAAGGCATGACCCCTAAGTTAAAGTAATTTCAGGTAAGCGTAGGTTATCAAATTTTATTAAAACTATGTCCAGTTACTCTATTTTGATCTTTGAGTTGCTACGTCAATAATGGACAGAGTTAATAGAATATTCGATACCATATCATATTTAATTCATGAAACCAAGGATTTATTGCAGCCAGATGTATACTGGCGAGGCATAAATTCTCGGTAAAATGACTTCGGATATGCTTACGATTTTTGAAAATTATAGAGATTACATCCTTTTTGGCATATGACTATTGATTTTCATGGTTCGCAATTTCATGCACCCTCACTTGAATTTGATTTAGTTCTTATCTTTTCCTTTCTTGAACCTTTCTTTCTTATCCTTTATTTTCATATCGTTATTAGGTTTCCTAGTAACCTTTTAAACCTATTTTGATTTCTTTCCACTAGATACATAATCGCATCTAGATAAATATGATAATCGTGCCTAAATGATATGGGTTAACCAGCGAATCGTGCCAAAATGATTTCGATTTGATTATTTTTAACGAGTTTGATCGTGACTAGACTATTTTGATTATATTTTGATCGTGCTAATTCACATCTTTTCTTTCGATTTTATCCACGATCATGCCTGACTAATTGAACAAAAGTCATATCATCTTCTTAATTATATCCTTTATCGTGCCTATTCGTATCAATCGATTGTATGATCTTTTGATTATATTCTTAGTCGTGCCTGGTCATATCCTTTGAAATTTCGAGGACAAAATTTTTCTAACGTGGATAGATTTGTAACCCCCAAATCCTTATTTAAATTCGTTTCTCCAAACCTAGTTAGTTTTATTAAGTTTATTAAGAGTATAATTTTCAAATAAACTTTTATTTAGGAGAATTGATTTAGTTACTATAAATAGCTATAAGAATTCTGATATTCTTATTAGGCCGACCAAGCTCATCTATTTGTCTCCTCTTTGTTTCAGCCTTATATAAAGTAGTGGGTCATCATCAACTGCGAGCTTTAGGTATAGAAAGGTGGATTGGTTAATTAGTATTTAGAAGTTTCTAGATTTAGGACTAAGTAGCATGTGATTATTGAGATGGTTAGCCAATTTACTTCTAAAAATTTCCAAAGTTAGCTAAAGGTTGAACCTACTTAATTAAATAGCCCAGATTGATATCCACATGTTCTTCGGCCTATGGCTTGGGACAAAGCCTATAAATATCCTATTTTCTCCATTTATTTTATCCAAGCCCAAACCTATTTTTTTTTCACATCCAAACTCAAGCCCATAAACCCATTCCTATTAAGTAAATTCCAACCTCTTACATTCCGTAACTCCCAACCTCTTACATTCCGTAATTCCTAACGTCTTACATTCCGTAATTCCTAACGTCTTACATTCCGTAACTTCCAACCTCTTACATTCTGTACCTCCTAACCTTTTTCCATTCCGTAACCCTCGAACCTTCACATTCGTAACTTCCCTTCATTTCTCTATAAAAAGAGAAATGTTGAGACAAAACTTAAGCATTACCATCTTCTTCCATTAGAGCAACCCAGCGACCTGTGTCGTTCTCGCCATCCCCGAGCCACCAAAGCCATACCGATAAGCCGAGCTTCGTCGACAACCTACGAACCACCTTTCCAATCCCGACGAGGACAATTCCGACGGAGCCGACACCGTATCGACGTGCTCGAGCCGACAGAGGACGATGAACCGACGATGATCTCAACGTAACCGCGACCACCTTCTTCTTCTTCCTCGATAAGAAACTAAACTCTAGCCTTGGTATAGTTTAAATCCAAGCGGATCCCTTATGCTAATACCAAATCAACCTTAGCCCAGTAGTCACCTAATCATCCCTAGGATCCAGTCCTAACAGATTAGAGTTCGAATCCTAGGTTAAGCTTATTTTTTGGGGTAATATATATTATATTATTTATGGTATTATTATATGTAGTATTTATGTATTCATGTATTTTTTTGTATTTTGATAATTACATATTGTATTTGTGTGATGTAAAATATTGATATTTAGTGTTTTCATATGTAGTATTCATTTATAAATTTTCCAGAATTAAATATTATTACTTATATTTTCTATTAATTAAAACTGAAAGTACTATTTAATGTATTTAATGTATATTGATTTTTCGTAAATATTTAACAGTGCTGTAACATTAAATAAAATTCAGAATCAAATAATTGATTTTCTGTAGATCATATAATTGGTAAATCCTATTTTTTTTTACTTTCTTTCCTTCCACTTTTTCTTTCATACCAAACAAAAAAAAATGTATCTCTTATATTTTCTATCCTTGCTACCTAACACAAAGGAAGGAAATGAACTTTTCTTTTCTTATGGAAGAAAAATGTATTCTTATCTTTTTTTTCTTCCTTCCACTTTTCTATCCATCCTACCAAACACAGCCTGAGGGAAATAAAACTCTTTTCGCATGAGTATTTCCTTCACAAAAAGCTGAGTTTCTGCCACATGGCGGCGGAAGACGAATAACTTAGCCGTTGTCTTTCTCGCTTTCTGAGGTTCATTCCTCGTTTACTGTAACATTAATTTCATTGGCTCTTATATTTTGAGAAGAGCTTGTCGCATAATATAGTCTACGGTGCATAAAAGCTTCTTCGAACTTTCTGTTGGAGTGGGTGGGGTTCCCAACCTATGTGGAGAAGGCCCCGGAGTGCGACGAGCGCCGTCCGATGTCGGAGAAGCTCGTAAAGTAGGCGACGGAGTTGCTGCTGCTGCTGCTGGAGCTGCTGGAAGCAGGGGATCCGAGTTCGGGCCGAACTCGGTCCCAGGCCGAGTTCTGGCCGAACTCGGTCTGGCCGTTCTAGGGTTTGGCCAGTAGGTGCTGGTTGCCCCACACAGAGTTCTGGCCGAACTCTGTGTCGTCGGGGGCTGAAGCGGATTTCTGGATGAGTTTTCATCATTGGATCTAATCCAACGGTCCAGGTTGGTTGCGGGATTAGGGAGATATATTGAGTTTTCTCAACCCTAATTCAGGAGTGCAACATATCGCAAGTAACACAAGTTTGAGAGAGGAAGGAGGCAAGAGTGCCATTACAACTTCGGAGAAGAAGACGGAGGATTGAAGGTCGCTGTTCGAAGGAGATCGTGTTCGGGTAATCTCTACTCGTCGTTCTCGCTCTTCGTAGCCTTGTAATCATTGTTCTTATCTCTGAGTGTTGTGGGGATCCGATTTGGATCGGGAGGAGTTTGTAGAGGGTGTAATTCTTCTATTCCATTAGTGGAGGCTTCTCAGGGTTGGACTCCGATCGTCCCGTGGTTTTTCCCGTAAGGGTTTCCACGTCAAAAATTCTCTGTGTCTGCGTGGATTGTTTTTGTGTGATTGTTTTTGGGTTCGTGCGTTGTATTGCTCGGTCCTCTCGCAGGTACTCTCCGGTTTGGGGAAAGGTTTCCGCGTTTCTTTTCCAACAGAGTGGTATCAGAGCTTTGGGTTCAAAGGGTGTCAGGAGTTGACAGAGGAACCAGAGAGGAGAGATGGATGCGAAGCCGGTGCGCATGGTGAACCTTAATGGCACAAACTATCATTATTGGCGGAGCAAGATGAAAGATTTGCTATTTGTCAAGAAGCTGTATCTACCCGTATTTGCATCCGAGAAGCCCAGTGATAAATTCGAGGAGGACTGGAAATTTGAGCATATACAGGTGTGCGGATACATCAGGCAGTTCGTTGACGAGAACATGTACAACCACGTTGCCAATATTGAGTACGCGAAGACGTTATGGGATAAGCTGGAATCTTTGTACGCGAAGAAGACCGGGGTAAACAAGTTGTTCCTGATCCGGACGATGATGGGTCTGCGGTACAAAGATGGGGCGTCTATTATGGATCACTTGAGTGAGTTCCAGGGCGTGGTTGACCAGCTATCCTCTATGGGAGTCAAGTTCGACGACAAAGTTCAGGGACTGTGGCTGCTGTGTACATTGCCAGACTCGTGGGAGACCGTACGAGTATCTATGATCGCTTCTGCTCCAGAGGGCGTGGTCAGTCTGGAGTTTGCCAAGAGCGGGGTGTTGAATGAAGAGATGCGGAGACGTTCTCAGGGCACTTCATCCACATCCCACCACTCAGAGGCACTTGTTTCAGAGAGCCGCGGAAGGGGCAAAAGCAGGGGTCCAGGTGGTGGCAGAGACAAGAGCAGGGGGAAGTCCAAGGGTCGTTACGAGGACTTAGAGTGTTACCATTGCGGTAAGAAGGGCCATATCAAGCGAAATTGTTTCGCTTGGAAGAGAGAGAAGAAGGGCGACAAGGGAAAGCAAGATGAGAACACTACAGCGGCGGCCTCGGTGCATGGAGGCGATGTGATCGTCGTAGGTGATGAGGTCATTACTAACCTCGCCTACGATGACAATTCTTGGCTGGTGGACTCAGGGGCTTCAGCACATGTATCTCACAATAGGGCACTGTTTGCCACTTACACGACAGGCGACTGTGGCGTGTTGAAGATGGGCAACGGAGATGTGTCGAAGGCGGTTGCCATTGGAGATGTGCATTTGAGAACGAAGACGGGTGCGGTTCTTGTTCTCAAGGATGTTCGTCATGTCCCTGATATCCGTTTCAACCTGGTGTCGGTTGGAAGGTTGGATGACGAGGGATTCTTCAGTCTCTTCGGAAACAGTCAGTGGAAGCTTTCCAAAGGTTCGATGGTGATTGCCAAAGGAAGCAAGAAGTCCGGTCTCTACTATATGGAGGGGAGCGCAGAGGGGGCACAGGAGGTGAACGCAGTCAGTGATGCGTCTACCGAGTTGTGGCACAGGCGGCTCGGCCATATCAGCGAGAAGGGGAAGAGCTACTTGGTGAACAGGAAAGTGATTCCGGGGCTCAAGTCTACAAAGTTGGAGAAATGCACGCACTGTTTAGCTGGAAAGCAAAATAGGGTGTCTTTCCAAAGTCACCCAAGTTCGAGGAAGCCGGCGTTGCTCGAGTTGATTCACTCGGATGTCTGCGGTCCTATGAAGGTAAAATCTCTTGGTGGTGCTTCTTACTTTGTGACTTTTATTGATGACTGTTCCAGGAAGGTTTGGGTCTATGCCTTAAAGACCAAGGATCAGGTGCTGCCTACTTTCAAGGAGTTTCAGGCCTCTGTTGAAAGGGAGACGGGCAAGAAGTTGTTGTGTGTTCGGTCCGACAATGACGGCGAATACATCGGTCCCTTTGATGCGTATTGCAGAGAGCAAGGGATACGACACCAGAAGACTCCGCCAAAGACACCTCAGCTCAATGGTGTAGCGGAGCGCATGAACAGGACACTGATGGAGAGGGTGCGATGTTTGCTGTCAGAAGCAAACTTGCCGGGCAGTTATTGGGGTGAGGCTCTTCTCACAGCTGCTTATATTATTAATTTGTCTCCTAGTGCTCCTTTGCAGGGTGATGTGCCTGATAAAGTATGGTACGGCAAAGAACCGTCATACAATCACCTGCGAGCGTTTGGTTGTAAAGCCTTCGTACATGTACCGAAGGACGAGAGGACCAAACTTGAGCCGAAGACGAGGCGATGCATCTTTGTCGGCTACGGTCGGGATGAGTTTGGCTATAGACTCTACGATCCAGTGGAAGGAAAGCTCTACAGAAGCAGGGACGTGGTGTTCGTCGAGGATCAGACCATGAGCAACACTCAGGATTCTGAGACGCCTTCTGAGGCTGAGGAATTGCCTGAGTTAGAGTCATTTCGCTTCGAGCAGTTTCCAGAGGACATCGCAGAGGATCCAGTTATGGGGGAGCCTGTACATGGAGTTGCTCCCAACCTTGATCATCAGCCTGCTGATGGTGGTCAGGGTGTCCCTCAGGAGGATGAGCATGCCGGAGAGGTAGTTCCTGAAGGGGCGGAGGCTGTCGGTATACAGCCAGCACCAGTGGCTCTACTGAGAAGGAGTGACAGGGATCGTCGACCATCTACGAGATACTTACCGCTTGAGTATGTGCTATTGACTGACGGGGGGGAGCCCGAAAGTTTCGCAGAGGCTATGGAAGACGAACACAGGCAGGAGTGGATGGTGGCTATGCAGGAGGAGATGAGTTCCTTGCACACCAATTCCACTTATGATCTGGTGCGGTTGCCAAAGGGCAAGAAGGCTTTAAAGAATCGATGGGTGTTCAGAGTGAAGCAGACGGATGATGCTACTCGCCCTCGATACAAAGCGAGGCTGGTAGTCAAAGGCTACGATCAGCGGAAAGGCGTGGATTATGATGAGATCTTTTCGCCTGTCGTCAAGCATTCGTCTATCCGGGTGGTGCTAGCATTAGCAGCCAGTTTCGACTTGAAGGTCGAGCAGATGGGCGTGAAGACGGCATTCCTCCACGGTGATCTTGAGGAGGAGTTGTACATGGAGCAGCCAGAGGGATTCTGTGAGAAGGGCAAGTCACATTTGGTCTGCTGGTTGAGGAAGAGCTTGTATGGTCTGAAGCAGGCTCCGAGGCAGTGGTACAGGAAGTTCGAGTCGTTTATGGGGGAGCATGGTTATGCATGGACGACGTCAGACCATTGTGCATTTGTGAGGTATTTTGCCGATGATGATTTCATCATTTTGTTGCTCTATGTTGATGATATGCTATTAGTGGGTCGGAATGCCACTAGGATAGCGGAGTTGAAGCGCCAACTGGGCGCGGCCTTCTCTATGAAGGATTTGGGCACAGTAAAGACTATTCTTGGGATGGAGATCAGCCGAGAGAGAGAGTCCAAGCTGCTACACTTATCTCAAAAGAAGTACATTCATCGGGTACTTCAGCGTTTCGGGATAGACGGGTCGAAGAAAGTGAGTTCCCCCCTCGCGGCTCACTTTAAGCTCACTGAGGAACAGTGTCCATCTACCGAGGACGAAAAGGAAGATATGGAGCGGGTTCCATATGCCTCAGCTGTGGGAAGCCTGATGTATGCTATGGTGTGTACGAGGCCAGATATTGCTCATGCAGTTGGTACGGTTAGCAGGTATCTTTCAAATCCTGGAAGGGTACATTGGAGTGCGGTCAAGTAGATTCTATGTTATCTTCAGGGCACTGTTGGTTGGAGACTTTTCTTTGGTGGTGACGAGCCGAAGCTGGTTGGGTATACCGACGCTGATATGGCTGGAGATGTAGACACGTGGCAATCGACTTCGGGCTACGTAATGATGTTTGCGGGAGGAGCAGTATCGTGGCAGTCGCGGTTGCAGAAGTGTGTTACCTTGTCGACGACAGAGGCAGAGTACATTACGGCGACGGAGGCTTGCAAGGAGCTATTGTGGATGAAGAAGCTGCTGCAGGAAATGGGACTGAAGCAAGAGCAGTATACTTTGCTTTGCGACAGTCAGAGTGCAATCCACCTTGTGAAGAATCAGACGTTTCATAGCCGGTCCAAGCACATCGAGACCCGGTATCATTGGATACGGGATGTGGTTGAGAAGAAGGACGCGGAGCTTGAGAAGGTGCATACAGATGACAACGGAGCTGATATGTTCACGAAGATTCTACCAAGGGGGAAGTTTGAGTACTGCAGGCAGGTCGTCGGGATGACGACATCCTCCCCATAGTTGTGAAGGGGGAGATTTGTTGGAGTGGGTGGGGTTCCCAACCTATGTGGAGAAGGCCCCGGAGTGTGACGAGCGCCGTCCGATGTCGGAGAAGCTCGGGAAGTAGGCGACGGAGTTGCTGCTGCTGCTGCTGGAGCTGCTGGAAGCAGGGGATCCGAGTTCGGGCCGAACTCGGTCCCAGGCCGAGTTCTGGCCGAACTCGGTCCCAGGCCGAGTTCTGGCCGAACTCGGTCTGGCCGTTCCAGGATTTGGCCAGTAGGTGCTGGTTGCCCCACACAGAGTTCTGGCCGAACTCTGTGTCGTCGGGGGCTGAAGCGGATTTCTGGATGAGTTTTCATCATTGGATCTAATCCAACGGTCCAGGTTGGTTGCGGGATTAGGGAGATATATTGAGTTTTCTCAACCCTAATTCAGGAGTGCAACATATCGCAAGTAACACAAGTTTGAGAGAGGAAGGAGGCAAGAGTGCCATTACAACTTCGGAGAAGAAGACGGAGGATTGAAGGTCACTGTTCGAAGGAGATCGTGTTCGGGTAATCTCTACTCGTCGTTCTCGCTCTTCGTAGCCTTGTAATCATTGTTCTTATCTCTGAGTGTTGTGGGGATCCGATTTGGATTGGGAGGAGTTTGTAGAGGGTGTAATTCTTCTATTCCATTAGTGGAGGCTTCTCAGGGTTGGACTCCGATCGTCCCGTGGTTTTTCCCGCAAGGGTTTCCACGTCAAAAATTCTCTGTGTCTGCGTGGATTGTTTTTGTGTGATTGTTTTTGGGTTCGTGCGTTGTATTGCTCGGTCCTCTCGCAGGTACTCTCCGGTTTGGGGAAAGGTTTCCGCGTTTCTTTCCCAACACTTTCGTCAGAAAATTTTGCTGAGCGAGAGAAATTTTGGCTGGGTGCTGCTCGTCTGAGTCATTTCCACTACATGGAAACCCTTCCTCATAAAAATTATTATTTTTGTGCAAATGCCATAGTGTGAATTTATTTTTTCCACTAGGCACTTGTTTTATGTTTTGAACTTTCCAACAGTAGTAAGTATAGGAATATCAATACTAGATATTGTATGTGTTAGTTGTTGATGATTTTCCTCCACCTCTTGATTTAAAATACAAAAAAAATATGTTTTTCGATTTTTCTTCAGATTTTCTATTACACACAACAACAAAAATAATTTAAATGAATATTTATCATAAACAAAGTGAATCAAAGAAAAACGTATCTACAAATTAGTGCAACAAATACTGAGGAACTAAACTAGAACACCAGGAATAAAATTGTCTTACATTAGTATTGCATATTACTGGAACCCCGTTGTTGGCAACAATTAAGTATGCTTGGAACTGATTAAATTGAACTTTAGACATAGAAATGAATAAAACTGGAACTTGTGGTTAGTGATGAGTGGTATAACCTTCTTGGCTAGGCGGACAGTCTCTGAATTGAATCGCGAGGGAGACGTGTGGTGTGTGTATGTGAAAATTGGACAATAGGCCCAAATGGCATACAATACAACGTGGTAGTTACGAACTGTTGTATAATGAAACAGGTTGCAAAAATTGAAGGAGTGAAATGGTTGTTTGAAATACTTTCATTATGTCAGCTTTCAGTTAGTCTGATTGGGCATGAAGCCTAACAAAGACATGATTTAAGCACCCCCTAAAATCCCAGGAATGGAAGGTTACTTGACCTAATAGGGCATTGATAACTACAATTAAAGGCACAATTGTAGTTACTTTCCACTTTATAACTACATTATAGCAACCCAGAGTTATGTACTAAGAATTCATACATATATATCAAGATTAAAAAACTTCTATGATAGCACATATTTATTCTTATTTTCCAATTTAAGAACTTTAGACCTCTGTCTATTTTTGGTAATTTGATCCTCCAAGAAAGCAGTTTGTCCCGCAGAAGATTTTTTGTCCCATGAGATAGATCTGTATAACCCTCTACAGACTGGAATTTTGTTGGAAGATTCCAAAATCCTCTAGAATATGGAAGTCTTCTTGAAGTTTCATGAAGTCACCATGACTTTCTATATGTTATAGAATCTTTCTTAGAAATATCTAGGAACTATAATAATCCCTAGAATATTCTATTTTCAAAAGCTTCATGTAAGTCATTGAGGCACTATAAATAAGGGGGAGACTTATTTGTTCCACACCACCCAAGAAGTTGCAAAGTCTTTCTAATATAGTGAAGTTTTCAATCATCTAGTCTCTCTCTTTTGCTCCATATTGTTCTTATTTCTGCCTTGCGATCTACCTAAACATTTGGGAAACTAGCATGAGTCTTTGAGTATGAAGCTTCTGAGCTGCAGGGGTTGAAGTGTAGGCATAAATGTTTGACATCGCTTCGTGATGCTTTGGAGGAGAGCTTTAAATTTTGCAAACGAGAATGTAATTGGAACTCCCAATTACACTTTAATTTTGATCTGGGTCGTGATGATATAGGGTTACTTCTTTACTCCATTGACGATCTGACTGGAAGAAAGAATTGTCGGACTTAACTTCACTGGCTAAGGGAAGCAGCAAGAACTCTCTCTGGAATGCTCAGGAACTCTTAAGAAAGTGGGGAACCAGGGGGTTTGAATAGAGGAGCGACCTCCTATTTATAGCTGAGGGGAAGAGTGGTACACGCGCCTATGAGCAGTCAGATGCGTGGGTCTTCAACTGCCACGTAGCACTCCTAAACAGGAGTCAGTTATAACCAAGCGCACACTTCACTTGTGGGGGCTATGGCTGACTGCCATGTAGCAGATTTGGATTTTGCTGTTGAGAAGATCTCGAGCTACTTAGAACTCGTTCCTTGGCGTGACTAGGTCTTCAACACATGGCACGTGCCCAAATCTACCATGGCCAATAGGACACACGCGCCTAGGAGTCTCTGTCCTAGGTACCATATTTTTTGTATTGGGAGGAACTGTAGGCACGGGGTTAGAAGCACACGCGCTCAGAGCGACATACGCCTGAGTTTGATTAGGCAATACATACCTATCTGCACTATTTTCGGGGAGAATGAACCTTGACTTCTGTGTTTATTCTCTGCACGAGAATGGAAGGGTCGTGTTGGAGTCTTCGAGAGGAGTTTAGCTCATTAAATACAGTTTTGGGGAGAGCGATATGAGAGGCGTAGGCAGGGGCGCGATGACTCAGGCGTGCCTGTATAAGTGAGGCATGATTAGGGGAGGGACGCATCCTTAGCGAGGCATGAATAGCCAAAGTAATTGTTACTTTGGTTTATGTGTCTTGGTCGTCTTTTGCACAGGGATCGAGGCATTCTTTCCGAGGCTCGAGGGTGCATGACACTTAGGTGAGGCGTGACTATCATGTTTCTTGAATGAGGCGTGGGTAGCTTGATGCCTAGGTGAGGCATTGTCAGCATATGTCTTTGATGGGGGTATGGCCAACTCAACGCCTAGGTGAGGTACGGGGTCACTTCTGTATGAGACGCGTGACCCATGCTTCTACAAGACCCCCTTTAAAGTTTTCTCACTTTTTGAATAAAGTTAAAATTACTTTGAACAGAAGCATGATGCGCATATATAGATAACATGGGCACGATCTTCTTCTGGATGATAACAGTTAGTTCGGCTATATCCTGAATAACCAACTGTTCATTTTTCCTTCTTACCGAAGTATACGTCGTTTGAGGCCTATAAATAGACGTTGAGATGAATCCCCAGAAAACCGATCGGCACGAGATTCGAACGTCAGATTCATCGCCATTAATGCCAGGTTCGTTACATTAAGTGTGGGTTTGAGCCTATAAATAGGGGTCTTAGAGAGAGTTTTTGTTGGTCTCTTTTCTTTCCCTCTCACTCCATGATTGAGATCAAGGCTTCCACGACTCCTCGTTTCATCGAGAAGAGAGCGAACTCAAAGCGAAGCTGCCCCAAGATTCCGCCGATGCGCTACTCACCGAGACGCCACTCAATGTCGACGTAATGCACTTTGCGGTTGATGGTAAGTGATCCACTACGTTCTCGGTGTCCATGAACGCGTGTGACTTGGCTTCTGCCTTCCCTTTAGAGCATATGCATGGACACTCTCATTTTGGGGTGTTCATTATTATGCTATGTGCACGACTTCTATTGTGCATCATAGCACATGTGTACTATCAAAGAGACACGCTGATGCGTTCGACAGTATGTTGTATGCACAGACTTCTGTTACACGCCTCAACACATGCGCACCAAGATATGCTGTTGCATACGTTGTACGTGCGGGCTTCCATGTACTGATGCTTTTATCAAACATGTTGTGCGTACAGCCTTTTGCTGCACGAGGTATCGCGCACACTTGAAAAAGGATGCGTTGATACATTCACCAATTTATTAGCTAAACTCACCCCTATTTCACTTACGAAGCAACCGGGCTCGCCTCAACAATTAATGCGCAGCTCACGAAGGCGCTGTCATGCGCGCAGGACAATCTCATGTTTGTGTTCTTTCCTCAGAATCTTTTCTAAGACTGATATTTTTAGCTTGTCTTCATGCAGGTTTTATCTCAACTCATGTCGACTTAGATGGATCATGGAAGGATATCATAAGTCAGTTGATTCGAAGAGACGAGACATATTATCCGTCGATATAATGCTGGATCTATAGGGGTAGGGTTGATTGTCCAGTTTGAAACACTGTCTTCCAGCAGCTTCTCCGCATGGGCAAGGCGACCAACCTGCACACTCGAAACGACCATCCTGCTTGTCTTGAAAAATTAATATAGGCCCAGTGCTAGAGATTTTGTGACATTACTGCCCTCTGCAGTGGGGCATTTGTCACATCATTGCCCTCTATAGTGGGGGCATTTGTTACATCACTGCCCTCTACAATGAGAGAGGAGTGACCCATAGTCTTCCGTAGAGATCTTCTATGTAATAGATTTCTATCATATGTAATCATGAATATCAATGAAAAATCTAATCATGTAATAGATTTTTATCATATGTAATCATGAATATCAATAAAAATCTAATGTCCTTTTGTTGGCTTATGTGAGTCCCTTGTGATTGTGGACTTTTGTAGAGGAATTTTGTGGACTCATCTCCTTTAATGCTTTTAAAGTGCAGATGTCAGGTGGAAATAATAGGCATCGTGGGAAATTTTTTTGAAGGATATATAAATGTTTGTTCAGAGGTAATTTGGACATGACAAACATAGAATTCTAGATAGGTAACTTACTCAGAGTTTTTTTAAAGAACATGGTACGAAACGTAATAACAACTCAGAGTTAATATGTACATGTTTGTTCATCTAGGAATTCGTTTTATGGACTTATCAATGAGAATACGATAAGTTTGGAATGACGATTTTATCAACAGAGGTAATATGGACGTATTGGAAAAGGGTCAAGAGGTAAAAATGTATACTCAGAGGTAGTATGGACATGGTAGACATTCAAATAGAATAGGGATGTAGGAATGAAGGTTACAATGAGGGACACTTTCACTCCCATCTTTGTTTAAACATAGTATTTCTTGAGGAACTTGCCATTAATATGCATCATGAGCAAGTCCCCGTTGGATTTAGCCAGTCAGTATGCACCATTAGAATAGACTGTTTCCACAACAAACGGCCTTTCCATTTAGGTTAAAACTTTTCGGTTGTCTTGTGGGTCATGATCATTGGTCGTCTGACTGACAGGACAAGATCATCGACCCAGAATGATCTCTCTTTGACTTTTTTTTGAAAGCTCCCAAGAATTGTGCTTGGTATAGCTCAATATGTTGTTGAGCTATGAGGCATTTCTCGTCCAGTGCTTCCAATTCTTGTAGTCACAGAAGGTGGTTATCTTCAGTAATCATATGACTATTAAGAGCCACTATTTGAGAGGGGATTTAGACTTCTAGAGGGAGCACAACTTTACTTCCGTATAGCAGGAAAAATAGCGTACTGCTAGTAGGTGTCCGGACTGTGGTTCGATAAGCCCAAAGGCATTCACCGAGCTTCTCATTCCAGTCATGCTTGTTAGAAGACACTACTTTCTTGAGGAGTTTGATATCTTCTTGTTAAAAGCCTCGGCCAACCCATTTGTTGCTAGGTTATATGCAGTTGAGGCTATACTCCAGATCCGATTTTGGTCACATAATAGACGGAAGGTGCTACTGACAAATTATGGGTGATTATCGTAGATGATTCTCTGTGGCAACCCAAACTGGTAGATGACGTGAGCTTAAGAAACTTAATTTGAGCTTAAAAAACTTAATTATGTCCGAGGTTTTTACGTCGACGAGCGGTACTGCTTTCGTCTACTTTGAAAAATAGTCAGTTATAACCAAAATGAACCGGTGACCTTTTGATGATGACGGAAAGATCGTGCCGATGATATCTATTCTCCATACTTCAAAAGGCCAGGATGCAACTGTTGGGTGTAAGAATTCTGACGGCTAGTGAATGAAGTCTGCATGGATTTGGCACATTCGGCACTTTTTAGCGTATGCCAATGCGTCTGCTATCATCATGGGCCAGTAATAGCCCATATCTATGAGTCGGTCCTGAAGTTTAGGACCTGGTTGGTAGGCCCCGTAAGTGCCATCATGAGCTTCACAAAGTACTTCCTTGGCTTCTGTACCTTATAAACATCGAAGTAAGAATCTGTCAAAGGAACAACGATACAATATTTTAGTTTGAACATCGTAGTAGAACCAAATAGAGCGTCTTCTAACAGCGACTGCTTCTTTCAGGTTATTCGGTAAGATTCCCTAGACTGCAAAATCTATAAAAGGAGACCGCCAGTCTCGAACATCCACATTCACCTTTATAGAATGGTAGGCTTGCATGCATAAGTTATTCTTAAGACATACCAGCTCTTGACCGATCACTGTGATCATTTGCCGAGTTTCGACAGGCGCTGCTAGTGAGGCCATAAGACCAGCCAAGGCATCAGCTTCCAGGTTTCACAATCTTGGAACGTGTTCTATAAAGAATATGTAAAGGTAGAGATCGTTGCCTAATGATACAGGATTAGGTTTTCATGTCGGAGCTCATATTGCCCTCGAACCTGGTTAACTATCAGCTGAGATTCGTCGTAAGCTTCTAGGAAGTCGACTCATAACTCTTTAGCTAGCTGGAGTCCTATAATGAGAGTATTATACTCGACCACATTATTGGAACATGGTTCCTAGAGCGAATATGCTCGTTGGATGACCAAACCATCCGGAGAGATTAATATTTTGCCCACTCCTGCCATGATATCACCTTTGGGACCTGTCCTTGAGGCACTGTCAAAGAATAGTTGCCAAACCGACTATTCTGTTGTGACGTGGGCCTCTATTACTTCGTCTGGAATGTCCTCATTGAGCTTATGTTTCAGCTACCGGATGAGCGGCCAGGAAGTCAGCTAACGCTTGGCCTTTGATCGCATTTTAGGGAACAAATACCATATCAAAAGGTGACAATAGTATCGCCCACATAGCGAGGAATAAATTTAGTGCTCCTGTTTTGGACATGAGGACCCTGAGGGGATTGAACCTGGAGATAACGTTGATTCTCTGTCCCACTATGTAATGACGAATTTTTTGAATGGCAAAAACTAGGGCAAGATTTCTTTCTCAATATAAATATATCTATGTTCAACCCCCACCAGCTGCCGACTGAGTTAATAGATAGCTTGCTCATAGCCCTCATAACTATTTTGGACTAATAAAGTGTCGAGAGAATAGTCCATGGCTCGGACGTAAAGTAGAAAAGGGTTTTCCCATGATTGTAGCTACTAAAACTGGAGGGTTCGTGAGGTACCCTTTAATGTCCTCGAAGGCTCGTTGGCACCCTTTGGTCCAAACATAGGATACTCCTTTCTTCATCAATTTAGTGAAGGGCTTATAGCGACCCAAAAGGATAGAGATAAATCTTCAGATGTACGCTAAGCGCCCTTGAAGACCGTGAAGCTCACGAAGGTTCTTCGACGATTGCATCTCAATGGTAGCTTTTGTCTTCTCGGGATCGATGTGGATCCCACTTGAAGTGATGATAAATCTAAAGAACTTGACGCTGGACACCCCCAGGAAAGACTTGGTCGGGTTCATCTTTAATTGGTGCGCCCTCATCAAGTCGAAGACAGTTCTTAAGTCATGAAGGTGGTCACCACGAAAATGACTTTTGACATCGATGTCATCAATATAGCATTCGACTGTCTTACGCAAGTATTTACGAAATATAGTGCTCATGGCCCGCTGGTATGTAGCACCTGCATTCTTCAAAACGAAGGACATTAGTGTGTAGCAGAATACGCTAATCGGAGTTCGAAATGATGCATGCCTCTCTTCTTCTGGAAATATTTTGATTTGGTTATATCCTGAGTAGCCATCCATGAAGGACATACGCTCGAACCCACAGGTGTTATCTACTATCACGTCGGTGATAGGTAATGAGAATTCGTCCTATAGGCAAGCGGCATTCAGGTCGCAGAAATCTATACAGAGTCGGATCTTTTCGTTCTTCTTGACGACTGGAACAATGTTTGCTACCCAATTAGGATATTTTTCTTCACGGATGAAGTTGCTTGCTATAAGTTTATTCACCTCTGTTTAATAGCATTCATGACATCCTGCAGAATCATCATTGTTGGTGCTTTATCGGCTTAGCATTGGGTAAAATATTTAATTTATGCATAGCGATATTTGGATCCAGGCCTGGCATATCTTCATAGCTCCAACCAAAGACATCTATGTATTCTTTTACAAGCTCGATGAAAGATTCGTGGTCTTCTCCCTTTAGGCTTTTTCTAATGAAGATTGGCTTGGGAGAAGAGCCGCTTCCCAGATTGACCTCTACAACCTCATCTTCGGTGGGAGGCTCGTGTTGTTCGAAGCGTTTCTCCCACTAAGAATCAAGTTGTTGAGACTAAGGTTCGATTTAAAGGGCTTGAAGAATTGGACGTCATCTTCTTCGATCTAGTCTATGGATGTCATATTCAGCGATAATTTTTTTCGAAATGCTTCTCCGATGCTGACGCGTTGGAGTCACAGGAAGAGTCTGAAGAATATTAGTATGTTTCCTCCTTGTATTGTAAAATTTCAGGAGGCTTAGATAA
Source organism: Iris pallida (assembly GCA_029216955.1). Lineage (NCBI taxonomy): Eukaryota > Viridiplantae > Streptophyta > Magnoliopsida > Asparagales > Iridaceae > Iris > Iris pallida. The sequence continues at coordinate 21,362,872 of JANAVB010019799.1, read as the reverse complement.
GACATACCCTAGACCACAACAGATCTTATGATAATATTGATCATATTCTCCCTTGGGGACGTTGATCTTGATTGGCAAGTATCGACCCTCACCATAGCTAAGACCCATATTGTTGTTCAAGTCATACCCCATCTTCTGGATGATATATGTCGGGCTAGAGAAGTGTAGTGGTGAGTCTGCACCGTAACGACTTTAGGTTCTGACTCACGAGTGATATGGGTCTGAGGTCCTTCCACTCGACCGAAGGTAATAGGCTTTTCTTCCTTTTTTCTGACTGGTACTATGAAATACACATCGCATATTGGGAGCACTAGGCTCACAGAGTACGCAGACAGGATTTCTATTTGCAGTGACAACCTTAGGTCTTGCTCAAAGGAATATGCAGTGAGAAAAGAAAAGTAATCTGAAGGCATCCCTTTATTGATGAAATAGGACAAATTGTCCTCCAAAATTATACTGTCAAAAGCAGGAAAATAAGGTACAACAATGTCCTTCAAATTACCACCCCCAGTATATATGGTTGGCGGGATTAAAGAGGGAAGATACGGACTATGCAGCTTCATTATAAGGGGTTTGGCTGAGGAATTTTCTCTTATTGGCGGCTTTTCTTTCAACCGAACCACTAATGGAGATGGGGCCTTTATCGAGGCTTGGCTGTCAGTGCTATAGGACGTTCTTTTAGCTTCACTTTGATAAGCCCTTCGGATAAAGTCTGAGCTTCTGCTACATCATCAACGTCCTCTCCTGAGTCCTTTTGATGGTTCTTCCAGAATAGACGAGATTTTGTATAGTAGACTTCAACCCCTTTAAAGGGATCGATGTCTACGAACTCAGTCTTTACTACACCGTCACTATTGACATATTTAAAGCATTGGTATAGGGTAGATGACACGATCATGTGCTCATGTATCCATGGCCTCCCCAGTAAAATATTGTAGCAAGAGTCTGCATCACTAATATAGCAGGTTGCTTCCGTCTTCAGATCGCTAATTTGGATTTCCAGGTAGATCTTTCCCTCTGGACAGCTTTTACCATTATTGAAACCACTAATCATGGTTTGGGTTGGAGGCAACCAACGCATCGAAATCCCCAGAGTATGCAATAAGCGATAGAGAATGACGCTTACGGACGATCCCGGGTCGATGTGCATGCGATCAACCTTGATATCACCGATGTATCCTATACAATATAAGGATCGGTCGTGCCTATTATTCTTCAGCAGCATGTCCTGCTGTGAAAATGTGATGCTCGGAATGGTCTCCATCACGTTGTGGCACTGAGGACATGCAATGGGATCTTCCTCTAGCTGCTATATTTGTCATAAGTAGAACTCGATGTGCTGTAATGCCTTACTGAGAGCCTTTTGAGTCTTCTTGGAGAGACGAATGAGCTCGAACAACGATAGCCTCGCTGGAGTGTTGGCTAGTTGAGCCAGGATGTCAAAGTTATAAGGCCTATCGAGCCCTACTACGATTTATTTTCTGAGGGGTTTGTCAAAGCTCCCCTCTTTTTGTTTCTGCTTATCCGTTGCTGGCTGTTGGGACAAGTCGGGTTCGGATGAGCTGAGATTTGTGGACATCGAAGCCGGCGACACCTCTTTTCCAAGGGCTTGTTCATAGTTATACGAGTAATCAAGACCAGTCACGGTTGCTTCTACCCTCGCTTCATCGGCTGCGAAGGAGATCCTATTACAGGACTTGATCTTCTTCCCTTTGACTTTAGTGACAAGACGTGCGACAAGTCAGGATAGGTCGTTAGTAAGGTCAGGGTGTACCTACATGTCCTCTCCTTGAGGTGTTTTGATGGGCACTAGCCCTGATGTTTGAGCAGCTGGAAGGTTGACAACCTCCATAGTTGTTTTTGGGATCGGGATGAGCCCATCTTGAGCCTTTGTAGGCAGAAAATTATTGAATTGGAGGGTCACCATATTGGCAGAGACTACCTTCTCTTTAAAGTCCGATGAAAGAACATTGGCATCGACCAGGCTCTGTATGTGGTTCTTCAGGATGTAGCAATCCCGAGTCGCGGGATGGACGTATCAGTGATAGTGTCAATACTTGGGATCTTCCACCTTGTCTACCTTGTCATGATGTCGGAGAGGGAGAACTTGTAGCTTTTCACCCTCTAGGAGTATATTGAGTAGCTCCAGCACATCCTCATGTTTGAGAGAATCCCTTTTGTATCGGGGGCCTCTCGGACTTTTGAGCAAGAGCTACACCCCGACTGAGGCTTGCAGTCATGACCTGCTTTCCTTTGGACTTTCGATCATTGTTGTTAGAAGCTCCGACAGACCTTCTATTTTTCTTATTAGAAAAAGTCATTCCTAACAAATGGGCCTCCTTAGCTTTCCTTTCGGTGTCATCAGCATTGATAATGAACGCAACCCAGTCTGTGTGAGGGAAGGAACCCGTCCAGAGTTTCGTCGTAGGTAATAAGCCTTTTCGAGCTGTCCATCATAATTGATTCAAGAACATCGAGTGGTAGTCTCAGTACAGCTTGTCGAAACCGTTCTATATAGTCCTGAGCAGACTCCTTGTCCTTCTGAGTGGTGTCCAACAGAGTGGACATTGTCATGTCTATTCCCGGTTCATAAAATTGGGACAAGAACAAGTGCTGAAGATAGGTCGAAGGTCGACACACATTTGTTGAGCAGACTGAAAAACCATTCGTAGGCGACTCCTTTCAAGGCCCCAACGAAAAGATTTGCGAGGAGAGCATCGTCTTTTGGTAGATGCCTCATCATGGTCCTGAAGTGATTCAGATGTTGACAGGGAGATCCTCTCCCATCGAAGGTAATGATGATCAGAGGTTTGTATTTAGGAGGATAGACCACCTTATTCCATTCAATTAGGAAAGGTTGACTAAGCCCCAGCTTTCTTCGCGATTCTTGTTTATCTTTGGCGTCGGCTCTTGCTCGGAGATCTCGGATGGCTTCGAGAACTTCTTCTGACATTGTCGGTGTAGATGCGTACGACAATATATGATTACTGGCCGCAGGTGGTAGCACCACATGATGACTTATAGTTGGGTGATAGGGGGCATTGGATTCCCCGTTATTTCCTGGTTCCGGAGCCGAAACCTATGGTTGTGACGAGTTTTAGGCCGCTTTTAGCTCAGTAACCGTCTTTGTTAAAAGTACCAGGCTAGCATTCATAGTATGCATCATTTCCTAGAGCATTTCGAAGCATCGGGTGTCTTGGGATCTCTGTTCGTCATTCGCCATATACGACGACATAATACGGGTACGAGCTGATCGCTTGCTTTCTGTCCTTGACTCCCATGCTTCGATGTCGAAGATATAAGCAATCATCTGGGAGTAGTCATAAAAATTGGCATTCCGATCGTCCTCGGTCCCTGAGGCTTCAGAAGCATACTGGGGGTAGGTACCCTCGGCACTTTCCCCTTCGGTTCTGTGGGAATCACTGTCCCTTTGGAACGTAGGGTTGTGGTGCAGTACCGGGAGTTGACTACCCCCTGCGTTTTGGATGTGTCGAAGGTCGATACCCCTAACTAGGTCAGTGTCAGGTACAGGATACCGGCAACCCCCAGCTTTTGAGGCTTTGGGCAAGAGTTTAGATTTGGAACGGGTGCTCTGGAACACCCCGGTGTTGGGCACAACTGACTTGCTGCTCTTGAATCGGTTCTTTGGCATGTTGACGAAGGATAGGAGTTCTTTTTGTCAATAGGGGAACTCCTTGTAGCATGACACGAGGCAAAGAGTGTCTCCTCCTCATCATCTAATAGTATCCGTTTGTCGAGACACTGTTGGCCGGATTTGGTGGACTGTAGCCGTTGAAACACGGACTGTCTTTTTAGAACTACTGCTGATTTTGCACAGCAGCAATTAATGACTATACTAGCACACGTGTGCCCAACAGATGGTGTTTCATGTGTAGTAGCTCAGTTGTTTCCTTCACTTTGCGTTTTTGATTAATCACGTGACGCAGATCGTGAGAAGGAGGATTCATTTTTATGCCCTCTTCAAGTCCTCGGGTAGACCAAGTGTTGTGGCATGCATGTGGAAGTATTTCTGAACCCAGTTCCTGTGCATGCAGCATATTTAGGCAACTGGAAGACCTTGAAAATTGGTCGAGCCCTGGCGCAGAGGTGCGTTGGCAGGACTCATAGAGTTTTCCATCGGAGGTGCACGTCACAGTCAGGGGCACGTGTCTTATACCACTTACTGGCACGGCAGATGTGGCACGTGTAGCGCGTGCAGCTCGTGCCTTTATCTTGGATTTAGGCTTGCAGCATGTAGTGCCTTCATTTTGGGCTCCCTCACACGCTTGGGGCTTGCCGCCACCCAAGCAGTCCAAGGCTTTGAGTTTGCCTTGGGTCGTGTTGTTCCTACGCCCACTGGTAGGCGCGTGTCTCCCTCGAACATCGAACTTCTCAGAGTCACACGCCTGAGAAAGAACTGAAAAGGAAGCCATTGGCGCACCGGGCGACAGTTGTACGGGTGCGTGATGCTCTTCTTTAGTAGGTTGTAGGTAAGTTATGTGAGCCTTAGGCACCCACGCCTTCTTTATTTTCTTAGGCTTCGACAGCCTAGGAGAAGGGACCGCACTATCCCTAAAGAGTATTTTCTCAAATGCTGATTGGTCAAATTTAACGACCAACATCTTTGCAGTGGTGCCGAGCATGGCCGTATCAGATTACATCACAGTCTTCTCATTAGAGGAGAAGGACGTCCCCAGCAGAGTCGCCATCTTGTTTTCCATCGCTTCGTGATGCTATAGAGGAGGGCTTTGAAGTTTGCAAATGAGAATGTAATTGGAACTCCCAATTATACTTTATTTTTTATCTGGGTCGTGATGAAAGAGGGTTGCTTCTTTACTCTGTTGACAATCTGAATGGGAGAGAGAATTGCTGGACTTAACTTTACTGGCTAAGGGAATCAGCAAAAACTCTATCTGGAATGCTCAGGAATTCTTGAAAAAATGGGAGAACTGGGGGTTTGAATGGAGGAGAGCCCTCCTATTTATAGCTGAGGGGAAGAGTAGTACACGCACCTATGAGCAGTCAGACGTGTGGGTCTTTGACTGCTATATAGCACTCCAAAATATGAGTCAGTTATAACCAAGTGTGCACTTCACTAGTGCGGGGCTATGGTTGACTGCCACGTAGTAGATTTAGATTTTGCTGCTGGAGAAGATCTCGAGCGGCTTAGAAATCGTTCCTTGGCGTGACTAGGTCTTCAACATGTGGCACGCACCCAAATCTAACATGGCCAATAAGACACACACCCCTAGAAGTCATTATCCTAGATAGCATGTTGTTTGTATTGGAAAGAACTGTAGGCGCGGGGGTAGAAGAACACGCGCTCAGGGTGACATATGCCTGAGTTTGATCAGGAAATACGTGCTTATCTATACTATTTTCGAGGAAAATGAACCTTTACTTCTGTATTCTTTCTCTGCACGAGAATCGAGGCATCATGTTGGAGTCTTCGAGAGAAGTTCAGCTCATTAAATGCAGTCTTGGGGAGAGCGATCTGAGAGGCATATACGGGGGCACGATGAATCATGCGTGCCCGTATAAGTGAGGAACGATTAGGGGAAGGGCGCGTCCTTAGCAAGGCGTGAGTAGCCAAAGTAATTATGACTTTGGTTTATGTGCCTTAGCCGTCTTTTTCATAGGGATCGAGGCGTTCTTCCCGAGGCTCGAGGGTGCATAACACCTAGGTGAGGCATGACTATCATGCTTCTTGAATGAGGCGTGAGCAGCTTGACACCTTGGTAAGGCATTGTCAGCATGTGTCTTTGATGGGGGTTTGGGCAACTCAACGCATAAGTGAGACACGGGGTCACTTCTCTCTGAGGCACATGACCCATGCTTCTACAAAAAAATACTAAGTCCGTGACAAGTGGTATCAGAGCGAAGGTCGGTTTGTGCCATGTCAACATCTGGAAATGTCCATAAAGGACCTGTGTTGCCTAAGGAGAGGCACACCAAGACCAGCAAGAGGGACAAGAGCAAGGAGCCTACTATGGAGTGTATCCTTACCGAACTTACGGAATACGTTGATATCTTTAAGACCAGTTCAAGTGACATGGAGATCCGTACGGGTTCCGTTAAACAAAGCAACACAAGGGTAGAGGAGTTCTACGATGGATTGGAGAGCGACGTCGCATCTTCTATGGCAATATTTCGGAAGCAATTCCAAGATATTCGATTCACACTTCAGGAGGAGCTCAAGGCACATCATGTGGAGATTGAGTACTTAAGCGGGAAGGTCCGAGGCTACGAGGAGCTAAAGACCAACGTCGAGAGTTGCAGAGAACACGAGGCCAAAGTTGCCATTTTGGAGAAGGTCGTTACGAACGGTGGACCTTTGAGTAGAGAGGCACCACGAAGGAAGTTTCCTATGCCAAAATCCTTTAATAAGGTACGAGCTGCCAAAGAAGTTGAGAATTTTTTATGGAATGTGGACCGATCATTCAACGGGTTGCACATCAACGATGAGGCCGAAAAGGTAGACATTACTTCACTCTATTTTACCGATGATGCTGAAGAACAGATGGCAACTCTAGAGGGGGTGAATAGAGTTTATAACAATAATACCCAATAAAAATTAAACTTCTTTCACCAGCTGAAAGTAATCAGAGTAAATGCGAAAATAAATAAGGAGCAAGAAAGCATACGCAAACACAGCCGAATTTTAACCTGGTTTCCCTCGTGGAGGACTAATCCAGGCCTGAGAACTCTAGCTCAGGATTAAATCCACTATTTGTGAAATAGTAGTTACACCCCGTGCCTTTTTTTCAGAAGAGCACGTCAACTTCTTACAAAAATTGCAGTGGCGATGCTTGGAATTTTCCAAGCGACTTCTTGAACTCTTGCACAAACTCCTAACTGAAAAGTACTGAGCACTTGAGGCTTAGGGAGCTTGTGGCTAGTAGATGAAGAAGGGTATGGCTTGTATAGAGCTTTTGAGAGAAGAGAAGAGAAGATTGGATGAATGAAAATGAGAGAATTCATGGCCTATTTATAGGATACCAGGTAGGCAGAATTCGGCCAGAATTCTGGTTGGAATTTTCAAAAATTGGCCGTTGGACAACTTGCAACCAGCCAACCCTAAAAATTAGGATGTTAATTTTTAGGAGGCAGAGTTCGGCCCGAACTCTGTCTCCAGAGCACAGAATGGGTCAATGGTCCAATTGGCTTATTTGGATATGTTTGGAGCTATTGGATTTTGGGTATGGGTATAGGTTAAGTCTCAGATGCTCAGCACGGCTCAGTTTACATAAGTCTAGACTCAATAAAATTGTAAAATACAGACTCAAAAAATAACTTGTATTGCAAATCCGAGCTGTCGTCTGACTTGTACTGGATGTAGTCTTCATGTGTCGTATTGAATTATTATAAGTATCATATAGTTAATTTTATAAATATTTGGTTGACTGTGATTTTGTGTCAACAATCTCCTCCATATTGATAATTGACAAAATGATAGTTGTATATTCAATATTCATACCTGGACACATTTAAGAGAAATGGCATAGCTCCCCCGTAATCAGGGCCAAGCTAGCAATAGCTCCCCCGTAAAGCAATAGCAATAACAATAGCTTTGAATTATGTTGGCCTGATAAAAACATTCTTCCCCCAAAGCACAGAAACAGATACACAAAGAATATAGAATATACCACCTTTTGGCATTTAGCAATGAACCATAAACAAAAAGAACTGGCAAGCACACCAAAAGATAATATATGAAACTGCATAGAGACTGATAAAACTACTGAATGTCTCAAGAGTCACAAATAATAAGTCTAATACAACCAAAGTGCATAAAAACAACTAAAATCCAAAGTGCATAAAACATAAACTACGATCCTCAGTAGCAGCAGCAAGTAGAAGTCCATATCCATCATCGAGCTCGTGAAGGCCCAGCGTCGTCGGATGGATCAGTAAAGGAACGACGAGGGTCCACGAAGGCCGCATCCGGATCCAAGTAGCGGATAACCCAAGGGTCATCGATACGATATCTATCGCGAGCAGGGTTCCGCTCCATAGGAATAGGCATAGAAGGATGCCGGAACATAGAGTACCAAATATCGTGCAGCGAGTTGCTAATGGCACTCATCTGCAAGGTAGTCCGGTAGTCAAGCTGAGTCCAGCGATCATCCTCTAAGGTGAATCAATCGCGGAGCATAGTCTAGAGTGAGTCTAGAGTGGCAGGAGGAGGAGAAGGATCCTGTCCCAGAGGAGGGGCATCGGGCTCATCGTCAGAGTGCTCGGACACAACAGGTGAGCCAACTGCTGCCTGAAGCCGCCGTGCCTTAGAGAGGAAGGCAGGGGCAGGTAAGAACTGGCACTCATCAAGAGGTACACAAAAAGCACGAAAGACCATAGGAAGATACAAAGCATAAACCAAGGATCTTGGTTTCTTCCTAGAATTAATCATCCAGTCCATCATGGTACGTGGAAGATTAAATGGAACAAGAAAGTGGAGGTGATACAACACCGAGATTTCAAAGTAGGTGACCTCATCGGTGGATCCCGCTTTGGGCAGAATAGTGTTAAAGATAATCCGTTGAAGTTCATAAAAATAGGGATTGAGATACTTGGCCAAAAGCTTACGAGGACGTGTGTTAAGGGTACACAAGTCTTCCTTGAAGCTTTCAAGGGAAGACCCATCAGGAAATTGAAACGGTCGAGCTTCAACAAGCTTTTCCCATGAGTTTGGCTCCTGGAGTTCAAGGTGTTCGGCCAAATCGAAATCATCAAAAGAGATGTCAATGCCCGTAACCCGTGAAAAAATATGTGTATCATCATGAGTTAAGTTGCAGTAGAACATTTGAATAGCATTGCGATATATAACCGAGTTGGTGGTGACAAGTTCGTCAAGACAAAGATCATGAAAAAGTGAATCATATTGAGAGAAAATAGTAAAATTGATAGGATGACCCGCAAACACCGGACGTGTCCGAAAATCACTAAACCATTCATTTGACGCATCAAGTGATACAAATATCCGGTCGTCAAATGTGTTTGGGTCAAGTGGACGAGGTGGGCTGAACAACGGGTGGATAGGTGGTTGTTGTTCAACGGGCGGTTCAACACGAGGAGGAGCATTCGAAGAGGACGCTCCCTCGGTTCGAAGTCTCTTTCCTCGATTGAATAATCGTGGAGCCATAGAATAATAAAGACAATTGAGAAAATTGAGATGGAGAGAAGTGGTAAAATATAGCTCATTGTGATGATGAATAATGAAGGAGAATGGTGAGGGAAGCCTTCTCCTTGAGTTTGGAGAATAGATATGCTCTAGGAAGGAAGAACTAGGGTTAGGGTTTGGAGAAAATAAGTTTGGAGAAGTGTAGAAGGTGGCAATGGAGGAGAAAGAAGAAGAAAAATCGAATATATGTGTAAGGGTTCCAATGGTCGGAATAGATGTGGACTATTGGATCAAAATTTTGATCAGCGGCTGAGGCTGCTCCCGGTTCTGGGATGACCAAGCCGAATTCAGCCCGAACTTTGGGTAAGGCAGAGTTCGGCCCGAATTTCGGATTCTGTAGTCAGAACAGAAATCAGGCAAAAAAAATTTTGATAAAAAGAGAGAGATCAAAAGAGTATGATAAAGGAATATACAAACTTGAGAAAGACTAAATTTGAGAAAGAAAAGTTAACGCTGAAGCAAAGTGAAGTATGGAAAATCTAAATTTTAGCATGTGATAAAATAAAAATGAACCATGTAATAAACAAGGAATTATACCATAATTCAATATTTTGAAGTTGCCATGGGTTAGCTGCAGGGCCGGATCCCAGCTAGCGGTAGTCCTGAGGACTAGTGCACCGTGTCGCTTAGGCTTTTATGTCTTGTTGTCAGAAGGACCCTTTCGGCTTGTACCCATAGCAATTTCATCATAAAAGAATCAAGACATACTCAATATTTATGCAGGTTTATTTTAATTAATAACAGCTTCGTCCAAAATTCCAAGTTTACGACAGAGAAAATTGAAACGCTCTTCGGATAATGGTTTTGTAAAAAAATCTGCTAGCTGATGATCAGTGTCAATAAATTCTAAATTAATAGTGCCATTTTGCTGATGATCACGCAAAAAGTGGTGACGTATTTCAATGTGTTTCGTACGTGAGTGACATATGGGGTTCTTAGTGAGATTTATAGCACTAGTGTTGTCACAAAAGATTGGAATGTGCATAAAAGATAAGTTGTAGTCTTCAAGAGTTTGTTTCATCCACAGAATTTGTGCACAACAACGCCCAGCTGCGATGTATTCAGCTTCTGTTGTGGATAGTGCGACAGAATTCTGCTTCTTGCTAAACCAAGAGACTAAAGCCTTTCCTAATAAATGACACGTACCGCTCGTACTTTTACGGTCAACCTTGCATCCAGCGAAATCGGCATCAGAGTAACCAATGAGGTCAAATGATGTTGATTTGGGATACCATAGGCCCACTGTAACCGTACCCTTAAGGTATCAAAAGATACGCTTAACCTCAGTCATGTGTGATTCCTTAGGATTTGCTTGATATCTAGCACACAGGCAAACGCTAAACATAATATCAGGGTGACTAGCAGTTAAATAAAGTAGACTGCCTATCATACCTCGATACTTACGTTGATCCACAGGTTTGCCGCTTTCATCTGGTTCTAGTTTAGTTGTAGTAGCCATTGGAGTGTTGATTGGTTTGACGTTGTCAAGGTCGAATTTCTTCAGCATGTCCTTTGTATACTTTGACTGACAGATGAAAGTTCCATTTGACATTTGTTTGACTTGCAGTCCAAAAAAGTAATTGAGCTCCCCCATAATGCTCATCTCAAACTCGGTCTGCATACACTTGGCAAAATCTTGACAGAGGGTTTCATCAGTAGAACCAAATATAATATCATCTACGTATATTTGCACTAAGAGAATAGTGTCTTTGAAAGATTTTATGAAAAGTGTGGTGTCAATTTTCCCTTTTGAAAAACATGGTCGAGAAATTTGTGATTTTCAAAACCAGGGGGTTTTTTTACATAAACTTCCTCCTTAATAAATCCATTCAAGAAAGCACTTTTAACATCCATTTGAAATAATTTGAAATTTTGAAAATTTGCAAATGCACAAAGCATCCGAATGGATTCCAATCTCGCAACAGGAGCATATGTCTCATCATAGTCGATACCTTCCTCTTGGTTGTATCCTTGGGCTACTAGACGAGCTTTGTTGCGTGTAACTGAACCATCTTCATTTACTTTGTTTCTAAAAACCCATTTGGTACCAATAATCGAGTGATTTGCTGGTCTAGGAACGAGTTCCCATACTTGGCTCATCTCGAATTGGTTGAGTTCCTCTTGCATGGCAGAAATCCAAAATTTATCATTAAAAGCTTCTAAAATATTTTTTGGCTCAATTTGTGAAATGAAGGCAGTACTAGCAATGGAGTCTCTTAATTATGATCTAGTAGTTACTCCGCGTGAAACCTCACTTATTACCAAATTTTCTGGATGTGACGGCTTGAAAGAGAATTTCTTTGGCAAGCCCTCCAGAGAATTGGTTTTGGTGGTGGTATTCATTGGAGTAGAAGTTGATGGCTCAACATCATCATCAAGAGTGGCTGCTGCACTGTTATCCTCATCAAAAGTCACATTGGTAGACTCTTCTACAATTAATGAGTGTTTGTTAAACACTCTATATCCCTTGCTCTTGGCAGCATAGCCAAGGAAAATACCATCGTCAGCTTTGGCATCAAATTTGCCTAAGTTGTCTTTGGTGTTAAGGATAAAATATCTACAACCAAAAACTCTAAAATAAGAAATATTTGGGGTTCTTCCAAACCAAAGCTCATAGGGTGTTTTCTTTGTAATAGGACGAATAAGCACCCTATTTAAAATATGGCATGCTGTATTGACAGCTTCAGTCCAAAAGTATTTCGAAAGTGAGAACTTGTTCAACATGACTCTAGCCATATCGCCAAGAGTCCTATTCTTCCGCTCTACAACACCATTTTGTTGAGGAGTTCTTGGATAAGAAAACTCATGATCAAAACCATTAGAGTCACAAAACTTTTCAAAATCAGTATTTTCGAATTCGCCTCCATGATCACTTCGGATTCGAGTAATCATGTAGCCTTTTTCGTTTTGAACTTTCTTAACAAAAATCTTGAAAACCAAAATAGCATCACTTTTATTTGTAAGAAAGAAAACCCATGTAAATCTAGAAAAATTATCAACTATAACAAAAGTGTAGAGTTTTCCACCAAGACTGGCTACTCTACTAGGGCCAAATAAATCCATATGGAGTAATTGCAAGGGTCTAGTAGTGCTTACAGAGTTTATGGAATGAAATGAGGACTTGGTTGCCTTATTCAATTCACATTCGGCACATACAGTGTCCTTTTTGAATGTGATGTCGGACAAGCCTCTAACTAGCTTCTTAGTCGATAGCCTGGATATAGTATCCATGTTGGCATGACCAAGACGCTGGTGCCACAGTAATCTTTCATCCTTATGAGCATATAGGCATCTACCTGCATTGTTAGTATCTCTAGACAAATAGAAAATATAAATATCATCCTCTCTTATCCCTTCAAAAGTAATGTCTCCCGTTGACCTATCATAAATAAAGCATTTATCTTGTCCAAAGTTAATGTCATATCCATGGTCAACAAGATGACTAATGCTGAGCAGGTTATGCTTTAACTCGGTCACTAGGCAGACATCCTTTATTACGGGAGAGGGAGGATGACCAATAATACCATTACCTATAATATACCCTTTTAGGTTGTTGTCAAAGGATACATATCCTTCTCTCTTCATCGATAGTGATACGAAAAGATTTGCGTCTCCAGTCATATGCCGCGAGCATCCACTATCGAGAATCCACTTACTCTTAGTTGAGGAGGGAAGGTCCACCTACATCAAGAGTAGATGTGACCTTTGGTACCCAAGTTCTTGAGGGTCCTGAAAAGTTAGTTTTCGGAAACCATGCATATATATTTCTATCTACTAATTTTCTAACTCTACATTGTGGTGAAATGTGTCCATGTAATCTACAATAAGTACAAATAGCATTCCTATTTATGTTAGGAGCATGTTGATGATATCTATATGTAGAGTGGTGTGGAGTAGCATGGTGATGATATGTAGAGTGGTGTGGAGTAGCATGGTGATGATATATAGAGTGGTATGGAGTGGCATGGTGATGATGTCTATGTGGAGCATGATGATGACTATAATCATAAGCAGTATGATGGTGATTTTGTTTATGTGCAACATAGTGATGATTGTATCTATGTGTAGCATGGTGATTATGTGTCATATTGGAGTGAAAGTTATTTCTACGTGTATGTGGTTTGTGTGCTTTATGAAAGTGGGTGTACATGAAAGCATGATTGCGTGCTGCAGGTGTATGACGTGTTTGAGTAGTATGAGAAGTATTGTGATTTGTGTGTGTCTCATGTGATTGGGTTTGAGGTTGAGCAACCTGTTTTCCCAATCTAATCTCTAATTTCTTAGAGATAGCCTGCAGTTCATTAACCTTAGCATTCAAACCATATATCTTAGTAACAGAAAGCTTGTGTCTACTCTTTTCTTCAGCAAGCTCCGTGTTGAGTGCGGTGATTTCTTGTGTTTGTTGTTCAATACGTGCTTCGGCATCATGAAGGCTTAGTTTAAGCTTAGACACCTCATTTGTGACTTCCGTGGGTGATGTGTCTCTAAGGTTATCAAGCAATAAAGAAAGTCTTTAAATTTTGACTTCATGACTTTTGATCTTTTCCTTGGCATGTTTATATTTACCAATGACCTTTTTGTGATCATCAAGTAAATCGGTGAAAACATCGCCAAGTTCATCAAAAGTAAAATCATCAAGAGTTTCGTTTGATACCTTGTCGGACGTTGCCATGAGGCACACGTTTGCAGTGTCTTGAGGAGAGTCCTTTTCTTCCTCGGAGTCACTAGCTTCGCTTTCATGCCAAATGCTTGTATTGGCATATTTCTTTTAGAAAGCCTTCTTGTATAGTTTCTTATAACGGTTGCTCTTCTTTAAGAATGGACAGTCTTTTCGGACGTGTCTAGTCTTCTTGCAACCGTAGCATGTTGGCTCTTCTTCATCATCTTCTTGTGGTTTCTTCTTTCTTCGGTTGAAGCGAAGGAATTTCTTAAAGTTGCGGACAAGGAGAGCTTGATCATCACCTTCCGAGTTGTCGTCATCCGTCTCTTCGGGATCAGCCCTTCGTCGGTGAGCTTTGAGGGCGATCTCCTTAGCCTTAGGAGCAGGCTCTTCGAAGTCTTTGAGGTCAAGCTCATGAGTCATCAGCTTTTCCATCAAAGTCTCCATGGACATAGTTGTGAGATCATTTCCTTCTATGATGGCTGTCATCTTAGGATTCCAAATCTTTGGTAGCCCCCTAAGTAGCTTGCGAATCTTCTCGAGATTTGTATATTGTTTGCCGAGTGAAGATAGGGGATTGATGATGTCGAGGAATCTTGTGAACATTTACTTGATCATCTCATTTGGCTTCATCTTGAAAGCCTCATATTCTTGAGTGAGACGACTTATCTTCGATTCCTTGACTTGGGTGGTTCCTTCAGGCGTCACTTCTAGAAGTCTCCATACTTCGTGAGAGGTGGTGCATGTTGAGACCCTGTTAAACTCATTCCTGTCTATAGCACAAAATAAGGTATTAATAGCTCTCGCGTCTAGACTTGCCTGTTTCTTCTCCTCGTCAGAATATTTGTCATGTGGTTTCTCAATGAGATCATCATTGACAACTATCCTGGCGGGCTTTTTGTAACCATCGGTGACGATAGTCCACAGGTCAAAGTCTAGCGACTTGAGATAAAAGCTCATCCTGGTTTTCCAATAGGTGTAGTTAGTTCCATCAAATAGGGAAGGCCTATGAGTGGATGCCCTTCACCGTGATTGGAAATCAAGGATTGTGTGGTTGCCATGGATCAGCTCTAGGATGTTAGTCCTTGTTAAGAGAATAGAGCTCTGATACCAATTGAAGAACAGATGATAACTCTAGAGGGGGGTGAATAGAGTTTATAACAATAATACCCAATAAAAATTAAAATTCTTTCACCAGCTGAAAGTAATCAGAGTAAATGCAGAAATAAATAAGGAGCAAGAAAGCATACACAAATACAGTCGAATTTTAACCTGGTTTCCCTTGTAGAGGACTAGTCCAGGCCTGAGAACTCTAGCTCAGGATTAAATCTACTATTTGTGAAATAGTAGTTACACCCCGTGCCTTTTCTTCAGAAGAGCACGTCAACTTCTTACAAAAATCGCAGTGGCGATGCTTGGAATTTTCCAAGCGACTTCTTGAACTCTTGCACAAACTCTTAACTGAAAAGTACTGAGCACTTAAGGCTTAGGGAGCTTGTGGCTAGTAGATGAAGAAGGGTATGGCTTGTATAGAGCTTTTGAGAGAAGAGAAGAGAAGATTGGATGAATGAAAATGAGAGAATTCATGGCCTATTTATAGGATACCAGGTAGGCAGAATTCGGCCAGAATTCTGGTTGGAATTTTCAAAAAATTGGCTGTTGGACAACTTGCAACCAGCCAACCCTAAAAATTAGGATGCTAATTTTTAGGAGACAGAGTTCGGCCCGAACTCTGTGTGGAGGCAGAGTTCAGCCCGAACTCTGTCTCCAAAGCACAGAATGGGTCAATGGTCCAATTGGCTTATTTGGATATGTGTGGAGCTATTAGATTTTGGGTATGGGTATAGGTTAAGTCTCAGATGCTCAGCACAGCTCAGTTTACATAAGTCTAGACTCAATAAAATTGTAAAATACAGACTCAAAAAATAACTTGCATTGTAAATCCGAGCTGTCGTCTGACTTGTACTGGATGTAGTCTTCATGTATCGTATAGAATAATCACAAGTATCATGTAGTCAATTTTATCAATATTTGGTTGACTGTGATTTTGTGTCAACAGATGCTATGTTGTGGTGGCGTCGTAGGTACATGGAAGCTGAAAAGGGTTTGTGCTTGATTGAAACTTGGGAGGATCTCAAGAAGGTGATCGTCTTAGTTCTATCCGAAGAATATGGAGTTTACAGCGAAGCGAAGCTTGTGGCCAAGCACAACAGGGCGATCAAAAAGTATATTATGGAGTTCACACGTTTGGTGTTCACGATATCTCGTATGGGTAAGGAGGATCGCTTATTATTCTTTCTCACAGGCCTTCAACCATGGACAGCTCAAGAATTACAGCGACAGAGGGTGCAAGACTTGAATACCACTGTGGCAGCAACCAAGAGGCTCGTCGAGTACATGTGGGACAACAAAGATGCCAAGGCCAAGCCAAAGACCATCAAGGAGAATGGTGGAGGATAGCAGGATAGCTCTCTTGAAGGGACTATGTCCAAGTGAAAGAAGCGCGAGAAGATCCATCCCAAACGAGTAATTTCGTGCTTCATATATTGAGCATGTGTGTCAATGTCGTCCAAATCGAGGAGGTGGAGGATGAGGAGTAAGAAGTGGGATCACACATGGCAGCATTGCGCTTACTCAATGCCGTCAATACCAAGTCCGATGTGTCGAAGATTCCGAACAGGAAGCTCATGTATGTTGATATGAGGAACAATGGCATGAGCACACAAGCATTGGTTGACATTGTCACCACTACCAAAATACAGGCAAATAGCGACTGAAAATTAGTGACGGCGTAATCAGTCGCCAATTAGCGACCGACAAACGACTTACGAGCGACGGATTTTTTTACTTAAATTTTTTGTAAGTTTAGCGACGGATCAGCGACCATTTAGCGACGGAATATGTCAACCGACTGATTAACGACAGATATATACGTCGCTAAGCTGCTGTAAATGTCGAAACAGAAGGATTAATTTTTATTCTAAATTTTTTTCATAAAGGTAGCGACTAACGAGCGACTACTTAGTGACATTTCCATGTAGCGACGACGTAGCGACGGAAAATTTCCGTCGCTAATTTGCTGTAAAAATTCGAAAGTTACTTAAATTTCAAAAATTTCCCAATCTCTCTCTCACTCTCAAAATCCTTCTCTCTTCTCCCCTCTTTCCCCCCCTCCCCCGACCGACGATCACCCTCCCCCCGACTGCGGCCCCCCTCCGGCGGCCCCCTCCGGCGCCCTCCGGCCCCCACTCCGCCCCCCTCCCTCTTCTCCTCCTTCGATCAAACCACCTAACCACCCCCTCTTCTCCTCCTCCGTCGAGCCCCCACCTCCGGCGACCACCTCCCTCCGGCGTGCTCCCCCACTCCGTCCCCCCCTCTTCTCCTCCTTTGAAATCCCGTACACCCTCCCTCTTCTTCTCCTCCGTCGTGCCCCCCTCGTGCGACCCCCCCTCCGGCGACCACCCCCTCCGGCGTCCTCCCCTCCGGCGCCCCCCCTCCGACGTCCCCCCTTCTCCGAGATCCTCTCCGTGACCAACCTCTTCAAGGTCCTAAACCCTAAACCCTAATTTGTATTTATTTTTATTTATGCTTTGTTTGTGTTTTCTCAACATGTTCTAGGGTTTCAATTTCAATTTCGTGTTTGAAATTTATCGGTATAGTAGTGGGTATAGTAGATAAATAGGAATTTATCGGTATAATAGTTTTATAAATTTGACGGGACATGGACACGAAATAAATAGGTGTAGTAGTTTTAGATTACTAAGGTAATTGATTGATTAATGCGATATATACTTGAGTATCAATTTGATACTTGAGTATCAACGTGATACCTAATTATACTAGGTTTGTTTTATGAGTGAATGTACGTGAGGGGTACGTCATACCAAGTTATACTAGGTTTGTTTTATGATACCAAGTGATATATAGTGTCAACCCCTTGACCGAAATTTTTCTATTTATTAAAATTATTTTTCTTATTTATTACATTCTTTATTGTCTCATATACATATTTGTCATGCTTTATATTTTGTTTTGCTTAAAATACACAATAGGGGACCAAGGGGTAATAGAAGTATTGGCAGGGACTGTTGTGCAAAATTTTTCTTTTAAATTCAAATTCCCTGGCCGATAGAGAACTCGGTTGTTAGGGATAGAATCAATCAAACACAAAATCGATTTCCTCAAATCCATTAGGATTCGAGATGATTTAAATCCCTGAATATATTTTATATATATATATATATATATATATATATATATATATATATATATATATATATATATATATATAAATATATATATATATATATATGGAGAGGAGTAGCAGGTTTCTTTACGAAAACCCTAGCTTCCCAACTTTAATTGCTGCCGCAAGTTCTTCTTCTTTCAAGCCAGGAAACTCTTTGGGGAATCGTCGAGTAAACCATCGATTCTTCGAAACAGGTAACCACATCTATACTTATAGAACCCTGTCATCTACCAAGCATGGAAATACGACTTGTAGGTGTTTGTATTTATGTGAAGGGGGATGTCGAGTATGCAACAGTGCATATATAGAGTTGGTCAAGAAGGTATCAGAACATAGATATCTAGGAGGGGATATGAGGGTACCTGTTCCCCTGTTTCTAAGTTTCATCTACATATACACATCATGTCAGGTCTCTTTATCACTTAGGTTTTGATACAAAATCTACAACCTGGACTAGCATATCACCACAGAGGGTAGGCTGAACTTAACACCAGAGATCATCTCTAGGAGCCTGAGCCTTCACATAGACATCCTGTCAGGCTTGGTTGCCTTCTAGGCTTTGACAGGAAACCATAACCTGTTTTGCTCCCTACCACAGTATATGGAAAACCAATGGGTATTTCCCATTACACCCAGGTGGTGCAGTCACATGGATACCCATGTTGAGTATCCAGATTTTAGGGGATGGTGTATCATATGAAAATTTAGACTGGAGGGCTAATGACTGATGAGGAATCGACTCCAAACCCCTCTGTACAACAGTGCAAACTGATATATAATATCAGTCACATTATTTGAGTATATCAGTTCAGTAAGAAATGAATGGATCGTGTATCAGTTCAGTGGCCTATTGGTCACTGCATAACTGAGTACCTTGCCAAGGGCCAAGAACAGTTGGGTTAGCTTGGTGCCTTGCAGATCACAATAGCATGTAGGAATAGGTGAGTAGGTTAGGAGGTGCCCTATTATAGACTGGTTCAAAGGGGGTCCTTTTGGTAGATGAATGCCAGTTAGTGTTAACCAATAATCTGCCCATTGATTAATATGTTATATATATTCACTTCAGTTAAATTGCCCTGCTTATAGGTCATGCACAGTGGAGTACCAGATAGCTGGTGATGATTCTACACTATTTAGGATATTGGGCATCCTCTAGTCTGACCTGATAATTCCATAGTAGCCTATATTTTGTTCAATTCTTAGGTTCCTTTTTGAATGCCCAGCCATGGGAGTGTCTGCTCTTGAGTATAGAGGTACTTTTGATTGATATTCTAAGTGTCAATCCACACAACCGTAAGTATCAGCCATCTATATTAATGTTTAGGCCACTCTATTAATATTGTGTCCCTATCCAGGCATTGTCCTGTAATCACATCAATTGTACTGTTCCAAGATTTCACACAGGTACACCTTACCTGTACTGACAGTAGGATGTAGACACTAGAGAAGAGATATTAACAATTGCCTGTCAAATAAGGGTCCAAAGGGGAGTTGGAGTACAGTCCACATGTTACCATCTGGTCAATCCATATATTGCAGAGGTTCATTCACAGGTTGAATACTCACATTAGGATGTTCCTGCATTTCTAAATAGGTTCAGCCCTCATTCCTTGGTCATGAACAACCAAATATTGTCCTACATCTAATTGACCTGAAGGTACATGTAGAGGTTATGTCATGTCTTCTTCTGATCTGCTATGATGGGGTAGTCTATAGCAACCCATGGGTAACTCTTTTGAGGATTTAGCATACCAGTGTGGGTGTGGGTTCGAAAGTTGCATGGTGAGACCTGTGTACATATGACCAGAGTGCTGATACAGGCAACAGGGGGATAGTTGTAGGTAAATGGATTTGGTTGTGGGTATGGGGTCAAGAAGGAGTTTTTCTGGACATATTAACTAAGGTAGCAGTAGGAATATGTATAGGTTCTAGGGAGCAATTGTTTAGACCTGTGTGTGCAACATTGCCATGAGTATATGTAAAATATGATTGGGACCACTGTCCTAGTATCAAGCAGCACCCAGTCCTTAGTGCACCCTGAAGCCTGTACATCTTTATGCATAACAGATAGTATCAGTCACAACTTTGGACTTAGGTTGATGGGTAAGTTGGGTTAAGAACAAGTTATCCAAGGAATGCATTTTTCAGTTGAGATAGCCTTTAAGCCTGTGTGTATCAGGAACACCAAGTTTCCTGCAAGCCATAGCAAGAGTTAGAAAAAAACATGCACATCATATTCATGGGTCTGTTAGCCTATATTCTGATGATACAACTTGGGCAGGAAGGAGGCAAAAACCTGTAGCATGCCTACTTGTCAATACAAGTGGGGATGTGAGGTAGAGAGTGACAGGATATGTACTCATTTGGTTTCACAGAGACTCAAGTACCAACTCAAACTGCTAAGCATAGGTAACAGGAAGGTAATGGGTACTACCTTGTATCAGTAACACTGATATGCCATTTCAAATATCCCATATCAGTTGACACTGAGATGGCAAGTATAGGCTACACTAGAAAGCCAGGTGGCAGCCCTAGGGACAGGGAATAGAAATCCTGTGCACCTAGCCATAAGACAGGGATACCTTAGTAACCAATTTCACAAATAAGTGAGATGAGCTTGCAGATTAAGCTAAGTAAGCCCTATCAATAAGAATAAAGGGAAACCCAATAGTTAAGGTTGATTAAATAAGACTTGACCTAGAAACCTCATGAATTAACTAGATAAGTTAGTTTGTACTCTTAAGCATTGTGTATTGATTCTATGAAATTCATAAACAGGTTATTTGGATCTCTATACGGGTTGTAATCCGTGACAGCATCTCGGGACCAAAGGCAAGTATACCTTGCCTTTCTACACAGCTTTATTTACATGCACCATCTCTTTATTATTATCCAGTTTTTTTCATATTATTGACATGTATCTTTCCTATCCTGCTTGTATATTTGTATCATTGCTATATAGACCGTGTTCACAGTTAGCTGTATCTTATTGGATGTGTTCACTTGTGCCTTGATTGAGTCGTGTCATGGTCGAAAAGTTATGAACGGAACTGCTTTACCTCCTTGTCTTGAAATCTTAAGCTAACCTGCGAGTCCACATTTGTAACACCCAGTTTTCTAGAAGAGGGTAATTTTGACATTTTTGGGGTATTTTAAATTTATTAGAATTTATTTGAATTTATGGGAATTTTTAGGAATTATTTTGGAATTGTTTGGACTAGATTGATTTTGACTAGTGTTGACCCTTGTAGACCAACATAGGAGCTAACCCTAGTTAGAATGGACTTGGTTAGGTTATGTGACTCTAGTCTAACCTAGCTTGACTTAAGTTAGTGGTAATTAGTTCATTAGAATTAAATTGAGGAATTAGGAATTTAATGGTTTGAGAAATAGCTTGTGATTTCACAAGTCATTTTATGACTTAACCTTATAGGACTAGCCACCTAGTGCAAACCCTAGTCTAGTCCACCATGGCCGGCCACCTCAGCCAACCTAGGGATTCTCCCACTATATAATCTCTCCTAAAATCTAGGGCTAGCCTCTTCTTTAGGAATTTATTTCAAGAGAAGAAAGAGGTGAGTCTCCATGTTCAAAAAACCGTAGAAAATCCATTTTAGATCCTTTTTCCCCCAAACAGTTGCATTGGATCCTAATATTACTGTTCTTGCTGTTATTGGAGTTTTATTTCAGTTTGAGGTTGATTTGATTGGATTGGGATATCAAGAGAGGAGCTCAACAAAGGGGATTTTTCTTGAAAGTTCATCCATAGGTAACTTTCTCATTTTTCCATGAAACTTCGATTTCTTTCCATGATTAGGAAGCCCTAGGAGTCCCCTAAGTGTCTGCATTAGTTTCGTGTCGGGTTCATAGGTTTCGTGTCCGTTCTGGACACGTATCAGACCCTGTTCAGAAGTGTTTGTCGAAATGCCTCAAAGGGCATTTTGATTTCATTTGTGCAATATTTTTGAATAGGAAATTAAGTTTTATCATTGCTTATTGATTTCTATTCTTCTATGGTGGTTATTGTATCGACTTGTGTCGATTTCGACGCGTGGACACGCGTGCGCGCGCTTGGGATTGGATCCCCTGCTGTTCGGGGGCTCTGGAGGACACGACACACATTTTTATGACACGAGACTCGACACACGCCATGAGGCTATGACTGACACGCCACGTGTCAAGTCTCACGTGTCCATGTGGCGTGTCGAGAGTGATATCAGTGTCACACTGAATTCACACTGTGCAGTGCACACGTGAAATAGTGCACTGATACGGCCCTATTACTATGGACACGACACGCTAGGACATATTTCAGGCTGACACACACCTAGCTGGACACTAGGCGAATCTACTGACACGAGCATGAGACACGAAGTGTCCTGTGTCGTGTGCACGACACGAGTGCACGTGTGCACGAGACAGTGCACTGGACAGTGCACTGTTGTGTCTGTTTTGAGTTTTCTTTGTACTGGACACATCATGTCCACTTGGGTGGACACCATTATGTTGTATGACACATATATAATATATATTTTAATTACCAACTCATTATTGTGTATTTTAATGATTTTTTATGGGGTATTTATCAATTTACCAATTCTGAAACTGTACATTGATCCTGATTTTTCCAGGTTTTTGACATTGAAATTGAACATCAATTTAACCTAGTTCTACACTGTTAAATGCATGTTTTTAAATCTCTAATCTATTCTCCTATATGTCATCTGCCTGTGTGTCAAATTTGTGCTGATTTGGTGAAATACTGATTTCGAATTTGAGCTAGGAATGTGTAGACCGAGCAAAAATCAGTTTTCTGAATTTGAAGTGAGTTTTCCTATTTCTTTGCAGTTTTATTTTTGGACTGATTAGATTTTGTTGGGTTCTTTGAAAGTTAAAATCTGGAATTTAGTATAGGCTGAACTATTGTGATGAGGGGATGATTTCCAATGTGTCAAACCGATTTTGAAATATCAAACTGAAACCATAAACTGTTTAGACTGATTTTTGAAGTTCTTTTATAAACTATGAATTTTTTTCCTATATTGTATTAATCTGAGAATTTGTGTAGACTGAACTGAGATTGAACTTGGGGTGTTTCCCATGAACCTGGGTTCGAATTGTGTGAAGACTGAAACTGTTTTCAGTTTGCTTTTCTGGTTTTGTTCACTGTTTTTCCCTTGCTGATTTCTTTGGCTGTGCAGACACATGCCCTCATGGGTATCTCTAACACACACCCTCATGTACTACTCACCCTCACACTTTAGCACCATCTCATATTTCACACACATTCCTCACATTCTCTCACATCACACACACACACTTTTACAGTTTTTCCCTACACACACTAGTTCTATCCACACACATGTCTAACTTCATACACTCACACACATAACAGTGACACCAATCCACTTGTCTTTCCATACACACACACACACACACACACATTCTCTCTATATTTCCTAGTCTTCATATATGTAGGTTTAAGTATCTAGTATGTTTGCATATATAAAATATGTATTGTTTACCTATATATATATATATATATATATATATATATATATATATATATATATATATATATATATATATATATATATATATATATATATATAAGTAATGTGAGTATTTATATACATATAGTAGTTGTGTATTTTGGGTATCTAGTCTAGATACCTACATAGGATGTATTTATATACATATAGTAGTTGTGTGAGTAGTTGTATTTATATACATATACTAGTAATGTGAGTATTTATATACATATAGTAGTTGTGTATTTTGGGTATCAAGTCTAGATACCTACATAGGATGTATGAGTTATACAAGTATATATATATATATATATATATATATATATATATATATATATATATATATATATATATATGTCACATATATATATACAACTTGAGTATTTACTTTACATAGGTAATATATATTCATGTGTTAAGAATAGGCCTAAGTAATGTGGTATAGCTTGGTGAGCCTAGATTGGGCTTGTATAGTTTATTTGGACCTAGTATAGCCTTGTTAGACTAGTATAGACTAGTTTGATCTATTTTAGACTTGGTTGACCTAGTTTGACTTCTAGGGTTGACCAGAGTTGACCAAGAGTTGACTTTGGCCTAGATTGACCTAGAATCATGTAGAATGCATAGTAGGACTTCATTATACCATTTTGGACTTGTTGTGACTTGTGCTGCTCTGATTAGGAGCCAGACACCACTCCTCGGACAGTATTTTCATATTGGACACTCAGATACCAGGCGAGTACATTCTCTGATCATTTCATATCCTGCTTAGAATTATTTCCTGCATTAAATTACTTTACTTGTTACTGTCACGTTGGTCACACGGATTGGTACTATACGGATCCCTTCTTGAGATGTTATCCTTAGGGAGCATCGGGTACTACATGTTCTGTGCGTTTCACTTACATGACGTATCACTATGCTTCACAGGTTCTTTGATCACTTGTGACATATATCCTTATGATCACAGAGTCTCCTAGAATCTCTTATCCCATTTACTGGGTATCCTAGAATCTCCTAGAATCTCCATTCTTGGGACTACTATGTACCACCCTTCGGGGGCTTACCACCCTTCGGGGGCTATTACATAGAATCATAACTAACCTGTTTGGATCCTTGTGTACTGATTGGAGGTACGGGGGAGTAGAAGTAGACATGTGAATAATACTCAAGTAGTATCTTATCAGAATCTCTTCCATAGTGTCTTATCAGAATCTCCTATGCCATTTACATGTCTATATTGTACTCTGACTCACTAGCCACTGTTAGTCTCTATTTATAGTAGATATTTCTATTACAGCTCTCTCTCTGTTTACATACAGCATTTTTTTCAGTACTTGTATCTTACTTTACTGCATGATTATATTTCTAACCTGCTATGAACTGTTGAGATGTACTGTACTCGCTCCTGTCCTGACTGGACCTGTTGAAAATATTACAGAGGATGAGGAGGAGGCCTTCCTGGACACTTCTACGGGACAGCCTTAGATGACACTTGCGAGGTGGACCCTCAGGAGGACCCAGCTCTAGCTGAGGACATCACCCCCATTGCCTAGACTAGTTTAGTTAGGCTTATCTTATTTTATGTAGTCTTGAGTCATGTTTAGCTAGACTTTATTCTGTTCCGAGTTGTATATATCCTTTCATTTTGAATCTGAGACCTTGTACTTTCGGATATTTGCTGGGATTATCTTAGACTACTTTATCATCTATTTGTTTCCTTGAGTTCTATTTCATATCGTGCTATCTTTTTCTTAGTTGTGATTGAGTTTATTTACTGTTATGTCACCCCCATTTGGGGAGTATAAACTGTTTAGATATATAATGTTAGATGCATGTTGACCTAGGACAGCGTTCTACCGCCGACACTGCGGCGTAGGCTGGACGTACCCACGTCTCGTGCCCTTACTCTAGGGTGCGGGTCGTGACACGTTTTTAGTGGTGGCCCATGCAGGTCGAGTTTATGTAGTGGTATTCGAACTAGAGTATCACTACAGCCTGCAGTAGGATCAGGATATTTTGAAGGTACTCAATCACATTAGGAAAAACTCCTTATCAGATCCCTTTTATCTAAATATGCTACTCGTTGTTTCCCTTGAATATAAACTGCCCTCCTTGAATTTTCGCTTCATTCTCAGAAATTGTTTCTTGTTTTGATCTGTCTTCATGATGATTATGAAGGCACGATCTCATCGCTTCGGTTCGGGGGATACTATCGAGAGGCTGGCCACCTCTCGTCCTGTTTATCAGGGCCTCGAGACCGCAGTTTCTGTTGTGCCAATTCAGGTTGGCATTTCTGCTACATAGGAGGTGCACCTCTGACTGTACAGGGACTTTTTCCCGTCATTTCCGATTTTTCTCAGCAGCAGCGGTTCATGCAGCATCAGCAGCAGACCGGAGGAAACCAGCAGGGGCGAGCTATCGTCAGGACAATTGAGGATGCACAGACCATTGGAGATTTGCTGCAAGTTCCGTTCTTCTCAATTCCATTTCCGTAAATTGTCTTTTATAACTACCTTGAAATCTGATTCCATATGTTCCTTGCTGATTGATTAATTTTTGTCATGTTGCTCTTTTGTTATGTTTTTTTTTCTTCTAAGAAAATCATATGGGCTAGGTCACCTCAGTTATGAGATCTAGAATCTTCGAGAGTCGTGTTAGCTGGCATAGTGAGGACATATAGTCAGATTTTGGATGTATTCTCGGGTATGGGAATTTAAGGTTTTCGCCGTCGCATGCGGCAATGCAAAAATTTTAAATACCATGAACCTAGGAGTACGTACCTTAGTCAAGGACTCTGTGATTATCGTAGCATTGCTCACTAGCATGATGAGGACTCTGGGCAACATGATTTTGGACAGACGCATATGATTAACAGATTGTATTTTGAGAAGGTTTTAAACATCATACCCTTCTGTTGTTATGAATAACTTAGGAGTAGGAGTATGAGTAGGAGTAGCTTAGCTGTTATTATAACCTTGTGTAACTTCTTGCTATAAATTCTTCCTAATACAATGAATCAGTGATTTTGCTAGACCTTGACTTAGATTTGATATTATAACTCTGGTTTCAAATGGTTCCTTCTTTTAAACAGATAAGCAGAACATATTTTATCATTATTTTCTTTTTGTCATTAATTTTTGTATTATCTTAGAATATATAATATAGTGGACACAGATGCTTGCCTGACACGTATGCATGTTACACTTGATCACCAACCTATCTAAATGCATATTAATATGTTGATGTTAATTTTTTCAAAATCCTAATGATTCTAATATAGGATAGTATCATTGACTAGTTCTCTGTTTTCCAGATTAAATTCATAAATTAAATTTAAATTTCATATTATTAGTTGTTGTTTATATTACTGCACATGTATGTTACATGCAGGATTTCAAGTCTTAAAGAAAATTGGTTGAGTTTTGTGTTAAATTTGCCAAACCTGAGACTGTGTACATATTAACCCTTTAAGCCTGAATTCTAAGTGTTTAGTTCATTTTGCAGTTTTAAATTGTAATGTTTTGAGCCGTATACATTATTGTATGTAGGGATATAATGTTAGGTTTCATACTCTTGCATGTTAGGTTGTTGTTGTGGTAAACCTTGAGTTGGTTTTGAAGTTCGAATTCCTCCAAAATTTTGAAAACTGAATACATGTTAACATTTTTACATTGCTTTCAAATGTGTAGTTCAATTTCAGATCTAATATGTAATGTTGAGCTAAACTGAATGATTGAACCCTTCATTTTAAGTTTTAACCCATGTACACTTGACACTCTATACTAATGTTCACAACTGCCATGAAAACCTAATCCCTCATCTCTATGTTATGTTTATATAGTTATATAGATATATATATAGTTCTGTATACATGTTATAATGTATGTAGATGCAATTAAATCTCTACCTCTTTATACATATAAATATACATATGTATATATGGTTGGCCTTGCATGTTATGAGTAAATAGCTTGTGCCTTGTAGACTGCTTAACCAACATGCCATGAATAGTGTAACTAGATAGCTATAGTTGAGACACAGATCCTCTTATGCACTTTCATGTATAATTCACACAAACCACATAACCTTTACATAATGTTAGCTTTTTCCTCTCTAATGCTATATATATAAATATATTGTGATTGGATTTCAGTACAATTGACTTTCATTCTTTAACTTCGTTTTTTTTAAATTTTCTTGAATAGTATTCCTTAATAGATAATTGGTGGTTACCTTTATTTTATTTTTATAATAAGTACCAGTTTCAGATAGGATGGTAGACTGCCTTACAGCCTTGATGATTGTTGTTTTCTTTATCCTCTCCAGTATGGCACCCATGACCCGAGCTCGTCGCCTGAGAGCAGCTGCAGCTACTGAGAGTGTGCTTCCACCTCCTACTGTTCAGGAGGTTCCCTCTATCTGATCAGGGGGTGGTGGCACCTCCTGCCTTTGAGGAGATGGTGGTAGCCTCGCCAGAGAGTCTTCCTTCATCTCATGTCGTTCAGGAGAGAGCTACAGATTTGCCTGAGACCGAGATCCTTTCCCTATCCCTTGGGATGGTACTCCCTACTGTACCACCCGGAGGTTTGTTACTTGACGCAGCCCAGGTGTTTGGATATTTTCAAGAGAGGCTATTGGAGTCACAGAGAGTTCACGAGGAGGCCATGAGGGAGCAAATCCAGAGGTTGCTACATCTGCGGGACTCTATGCTTCCAGGAGGAGAGCCTAGCTCCAAGAGGGCGAGGAGCAGTACCCAGTCCTACCCAGAGTTTGAGGAGTACCCATTTATCCAGCCGATATCATTATACCCAGCCCAGTCTCCTGTCCAGCGAAGGCCAGCTAAGCCAGAGCCTATCTGTGCCTACTTTAAGAAGTCTGGGCACAAGTGGAGCAACTGTAGAAAGAGACTAGGATTGTGCCTATTCTGTGGGTCAGCTGCGCACTGGGTGCAGCATTGTCCTGATGCACCTACCAACCAGGGCCCAGCTTCCATGAGGGAGTTCTAGTTCTCAGACCTAGCTGGAGGTGAGTTTTGACCTAACCGTAGTATTCCTTTTTGTTAATATTTGATGCATCCCTTGCTTGTATGTTTTGATACCTTGTGATTGCCTAGTACTGTAACAGGTTGGTGTAACTAGATGAGACCCCAGACTGATATTGCATGCCATGACCCCATAGGTTAAACTTTCTCATTGTATGATTGAATAAGTTCTGAGACTTTGATTACTGGGGGCTTAACCTAGAAGGAGTACGATCACCTTTAATTTCGAAGACGAAATTTTTATAAGGTGGGTAGGATTGTAACATCCAGTTTTCCAGAAGAGGGTAATTTTGACATTTTTGGGGTATTTTAAATTTATTAGAATTTATTTGAATTTATTTGAATTTATGGGAATTTTTAGGAATTATTTTGGAATTGTTTTGACTAGATTGATTTTGACTAGTGTTGACTCTTGTAGACCAACATAGGAGCTAACCCTAGTTAGAATGGACTTGGTTAGGTTATGTGACTCTAGTCTAACCTAGCTTGACTTAAGTTAGTGGTAATTAGTTCATTAGAATTAAATTGAGGAATTAGGAATTTAATGGTTTGAGAAATGGCTTGTGATTTCACAAGTCATTTTATGACTTAACCTTATAGGACTAGCCACCTAGTGCAAACCCTAGTCTAGTCAACCATGGCCGGCCACCTCAGCCAACCTAGGGATTCCCCCACTATATAATCTCTCCTAAAATCTAGGGCTAGCCTCTTCTTTAGGAATTTATTTCAAGAGAAGAAAGAGGTGAGTCTCCATGTTCAAAAAATCGTAGAAAATCCATTTTAGATCCTTTTTCCCCCAAACAGTTGCATTGGATCCTAATATTACTGTTCTTGCTGTTATTGGAGTTTTATTTCAGTTTGAGGTTGATTTGATTGGATTGGGATATCAAGAGAGGAGCTCAACAAAGGGGATTTTTCTTGAAAGTTCATCCGTAGGTAACTTTCTCATTTCTCCATGAAACTTCAATTTCTTTCCATGATTAGGAAGCCCTAGGAGTCCCCTAAGTGTCTGCATTAGTTTCGTGTCGGGGTTCATAGGTTTCGTGTCCGTTCTGGACACGTATCAGACCCTGTTCAGAAGTGTTTGTCGAAATGCCCTTCGATTTCATTTGTGCAATATTTTGAATAGGAAATTAAGTTTTATCATTGCTTATTGATTTCTATTCTTCTATGGTGGTTATTGTGTCGACTTGTGTCGATTTCGACGCGTGGACACGCGCGCGCGCGCTTGGGATTGGATCCCCTGCTGTTCGGGGGCTCTGGAGGACACGACACACATTTTTATGACACGAGACTCGACACACGCCATGAGGCTATGACTGACACGCCACGTGTCAAGTCTCACGTGTCCACGTGGCGTATCGAGAGTGATATCAGTGTCACACTGAATTCATACTGTGCAGTGCACACGTAAAATAGTGCACTGATACGGCCCTATTACTATGGACACGACACGCTAGGACCTATTTCAGGCTGACACACACCTAGATGGACACTAGGCGAATCTACTGACACAAGCACGAGACACGAAGTGTCCTGTGTCGTGTGCACGACACGAGTGCACGTGTGCACGAGACATTGCACTGGACAGTGCACTGTTGTGTCTGTTTTAAGT
Source organism: Iris pallida (assembly GCA_029216955.1). Lineage (NCBI taxonomy): Eukaryota > Viridiplantae > Streptophyta > Magnoliopsida > Asparagales > Iridaceae > Iris > Iris pallida. Next base: position 21,332,595 of record JANAVB010019799.1, on the reverse strand, counting down.
TTTCTTTGTACTGGACACATCGTGTCCACTTGGGTGGACACCATTATGTTGTATGACACATATATAATATATATTTTAATTACTAACTCATTATTGTGTATTTTAATGATTTTTCATGGGGTATTTATCAATTTACCAATTCTGAAACTGTGCATTGATCCTGATTTTTCCAGGTTTTTGACATTGAACTTGAACATCAATTTAACCTAGTTCTACACTGTTAAATGAATGTTTTTAAAGCTCTAATCTATTCTCCTATATGTCATCTGCCTGTGTGTCAAATTTGTGCTGATTTGGTGAAATACTGATTTCGAATTTGAGCTAGGAATGTGTAGACCGAGCAAAAATCAGTTTTCTAAATTTGAAGTGAGTTTTCCTATTTCTTTGCAGTTTTAGTTTTGGACTGATTAGATTTTGTTGGGTTCTTTGAAAGTTAAAATCTGGAATTTAGTATAGGCTGAACTATTGTGATGAGGGGATGATTTCCAATGTGTCAAACCGATTTTGAAATATCAAACTGAAACCATAAACTGTTTAGACTGATTTTTGAAGTTCTTTTATAAACTATGAATGTTTTCCTATATTGTATTAATCTGAGAATTTGTGTAGACTGAACTGAGATTGAACTTGGGGTGTTTCCCATGAACCTGGGTTCGAATTGTGTGAAGACTGAAACTGTTTTCAGTTTGCTTTTCTGGTTTTGTTCACTGTTTTTCCCTTGCTGATTTCTTTGGCTGTGCACACACATGCCCTCATGGGTATCTCTAACACACACCCTCATGTACTACTTACCCTCACACTTTAGCACCATCTCACATTTCACACACATTCCTCACATTCTCTCACATCACACACACACACTTTTACAGTTTTTTCCTACACACACTAGTTCTCTCCACACACATGTCTAACTTCATACACTCACACACATAACAGTGACACCAATCTACTTGTCTTTCCACACACACACACACACACACATTCTTTCTATATTTCCTAGTCTTCATATATGTAGGTTTAAGTATCTAGTATGTTTGCATATATAAAATATGTATTGTTTACCTATATATATATAAGTAATGTGAGTATTTATATACATATAGTAGTTGTGTATTTTGGGTATCTAGTCTAGATACCTACATAGGATGTATGAGTTATACAAGTATATATATATGTCACATATATATACAACTTGAGTATTTACTATACATAGGTAATATATATTCATGTGTTAAGAATAGGCCTAAGTAATGTGGTATAGCTTGGTGAGCCTAGATTGGGCTTATACAGTTTATTTGGACCTAGTATAGCCTTGTTAGACTAGTATAGACTAGTTTGATCTATTTTAGACTTGGTTGACCTAGTTTGACTTCTAGGGTTGACCAGAGTTGACCAAGAGTTGACTTTGGCCTAGATTGACCTAGAATCATGTAGAATGCATAGTAGGACTTCATTATACCATTTTGGACTTGTTGTGACTTGTGCTGTTCTGATTAGGAGCCAGACACCACTCCTTGGACAGTATTTTCATATTGGACACTCAGATACCAGGCGAGTACATTCTCTGATCATTTCATATCCTGCTTAGAATTATTTCCTGCATTAAATTACTTTACTTGTTACTGTCACGTTGGTCACACGGATTGGTACTATATGGATCCCTTCTTGAGATGTTATCCTTAGGGAGCATCGGGTACTACATGTTCTGTGCATTTCACTTACATGACGTATCACTATGCTTCACAGGTTCTTTGATCACTTGTGACATATACCCTTATGATCACAGAGTCTCCTAGAATCTCTTATCCCATTTACTGTGTATCCTAGAATTCCCATTCTTGGGACTACTATGTACCACCCTTCAGGGGCTTACCACCCTTCGGGGTCTATTACATAGAATCATAACATAACATGTTTGGATCCTTGTGTACTGATTGGGGGTACGGGGGAGTAGAAGTAGACATGTGAATAATACCCAAGTAGTATCTTATCAGAATCTCTTCTATAGTGTCTTATCAGAATCTCCTATGCCATTTACATGTCTATATTGTACTCTGACTCACTAGCCACTGCTAGTCTCTATTTATAGTAGATATTTCTATTACAGCTCTCTCTCTGTTTGCATACAGTATTTCTTTCAGTACTTGTATCTTACTTTACTGCATGATTATATTTCTAACCTGCTATGAACTGTTGAGATGTACTGTACTCGCTCCTGTCCTGACTGGACCTGTTGAAAATATTACAGAGGACGAGGAGGAGGCCTGCATGGACACTTCTACGGGGCAGCCTTAGATGACACTTGCGAGCTGGACCCTCAGGAGGACCCAGCTCTAGCTGAGGACATCACCCCCATTACCTAGACTAGTTTAGTTAGGCTTATCTTATTTTATGTAGTCTTGAGTCATGTTTAGCTGGACTTTATTCTGTTCCGAGTTGTATATATCCTTTCATTTTGAATCTGAGACCTTGTACTTTCGGATATTTGCTGGGATTATCTTAGACTACTTTATCATCTATTTGTTTCCTTGAGTTCTATTTCATATCGTGCTATCTTTTCCTTAGTTGTGATTGAGTTTATTTACTGTTATGTCACCCCCATTCGGGGAGTATAAACTGTTTAGATATATAATGTTAGATGCATGTTGACCTAGGACAGCGTTTTACCGCTGACACTGCGGCGTAGGCTGGACGTACCCACGTCTCGTGCCCTTACTCTAGGGTGCGGGTCGTGACAACATTAGGGGCGAGGGTTAGTAGTTATTGGTCCACACCTGCGAGTCCACACTAGGGGCAAGGGTGATGCTAACTTGCGAGTCCACACTAGGGACGAGGGTTAGTAGTATATGGTTCATACCTGCGAGTCCACACTAGGGGCGAGGGTGATGCTAACCTGCGAGTCCACACTAGGGACGAGGGTTAGTAGTATATGGTTCACACCTGCGAGTCCACACTAGGGGCGAGGGTGATGCTAGCCTGCGAGTCCACACTAGGGGGCGAGGGATAGTAGTTTGATCAAACCTGCGAGTCCATACTAGAGGCGAGGGTTTGAGTATTCGATTTGGCTATCCGTTGACATCGTGATATGTGTCCTCTTGTTCTTCTCCAGCAGTTCATTTATGTGTAGACAGTGTACAGATTCGTGTTTATTTATTGCTCAGTTTTACTTGTTTATTTTGTATTTTTCTCCATGCATAATAAACTGTTAGAAAGGCTCGTTTTTATGTATCTTGCTAGTCCTCTGAGGACCTAATGATCTCTTCAGGTTTAGCCGACTTTGAGTCAGGAGCAGTTGAGCAGGTTGAGTCAGCACCAGACCGTGGAGCTTTGCAGTTGAGGTTGCCTTGATTAGCAGGCACTACAAGAAAAAAAAACCCTTTTACAACGTTGCAAAAACGTTGTAAAAGGTCTATTAACACGTTTAGTAGAAAGGTTGTTATATCCAGGGTTGTAAAAGGGGGTTATCTTCCACAATGTTTGTTTGATTGTTATAAAAATGTTGTAGAAGTTCTTCCCACGATAATTTATAAACATTGTTGAAATTTATAAAATCTAACAAAAAAGTTTATACGACATTTGACAAGTATTGTAAAAATGCTTTTAGAACGTATTACAAGTGTGGTAAATATAATTTTAACAACATTTTGCAACTGTTTTAAAAATAATATCTACCACGTTTAGTAAACATTGTACATAGATTTTCTACAACGGTGTAGAAATATTGTAAAAAGTGTTCATACAACTTTTAACAAATGTTGTATATTTTATTCAATCATGTTTACCAAACGTTATAATATATATTTGTATGTTGTAATTATAACATCAACAATGATTTAAAAGTATTGTAAATAAATTTTACAAAGTTTAGAAAAATTGTTATAATGTTATCTTACAACAGTTTTGAAACGTTGTTGATTATGTTTCCATTTAAAAAATACAATTTATAAATAATAATATATTGATTACAATTATACTAATACAAATACATTACATTATTCTGATTTTCACTCGAATCATAAACAATCAGTTCAGACGATACAAAGTTAAGGTTGAACCAAATAATTAGCAAAAGGAACAAAATAACAATAACTTGACACAATACATATTACAAAAACAACATTTCTAGAAGGCTAAAGAAATGTTCTCTACATCTATATACTTGTAAAACTCCACAGATGACAAACACTAGCGGATACTTAATTAACTTGCAGTTCAAACAACTGATTTACTCAACACCCTTACAAATATAAAGTCAACCTTCTATCTGTAGTTTGATTTTGATTTTGAATTTGATTTTACCGGTGATACAATCAGAGTATGATAGGGATCAGGAAGTATTCCTAAACTAACATTTTTTTATACAATCCTTTGCATATTCAAAATGTTATAACAAAAAATCCTTAGAGCTTTGAAAAATTGAAACCCATGCTCACTCCACCTTGACTCCGCAACTCGTATTAAGTCGACTTCCATGCCTGTCATGCTTCAGTAAGTTTTAAATATGGAACAACATACATTGATTGCAGTTCCTGAAGGCACAAAAGAAGAAAGAAGAAATAATCATAATTTTACATAGGAAATTAAATTATTGCAAAACATAGTAGTAAAGAACATAAAGAATTCCTTATCGAAAGGGTATAGGAAATGAAAGAGATGTGAAAAATACCATCCTTCTTCACTAATGTTAAGGAGGGAACATACAACTCCCTATTTTTGCTGAAACAATTGAATTACAAGACGAAGAACTTGATCTTGTGCAAATGTTAAGATGCAAAATGTAATCCAGCTTTACCATGTGTTTCAATTACCACTACATCAAAACAGATGATTACCAACAGTTATTATCGTGACAAAAAAAAATTTGTCACGTTAATTACCGTGACTAATCAGGTGTGACAAATTGTTGTGACACTTTTTTGTCACGGTTGTAACTGTGACGAAAATAAATTTTTGTAACGATATTTGTCACAATAGTAACCGTGACAAAATTAAATTTTTGTCACAATAATAATTGTTACAAATGTTATTTTTGTAACATTTTAATTTGTGACTACATAAAACTTTGTGACAATAATTATCGTTACCGTACAAATTTTTGTAACAGTTTAAACCGTAGTGGCTAAAAACTGTCACTAATTTAACCGTTACAAATTATCAATTTTACCAATTTGTAACACTTATTTTTCAAGTTTTGTCATGAAAATAACTGTTACAAATCATTATATTTTTACAAAAAAATATATTATGTTGATACATGCAAACCAGAACTTCTCATTATATATACATAAAAGAAAAAAAAGGACTCAAACTCATTTTATTAACCAAGAAAATGCAGTAAAAATCCAGATACGCAAATTATCTCTATACAGTGGGATAAATTTATTCAAAATTATTTATACAAACAATAATTCTGTACTAAAAAAATAGAAGAATCACCAACACGATGTTCTTTACATGAGACTATAAAAGACATAATTTACAGTGGAGCCAAACAGACAAGCAGTAGAAAGACTATCTTCGACATGAGACTAGAATCAGCTATTGCATAAGATGAATTTTTTTCTTTGTAAACTACAGCTAAGTCACTACCATAAAGATGGACCTCTTTAAAGGGATTTATTGCAACCAAAACATTTTCTACTTTTGTCTACAGAAGAAGGCACGAAAAAATAATCACAGGTAACAAAAACAAGAGCATTAATAACAGAAGAAAGAATGCATAGAAATATAACTCAAAGATATTTTAACCATGTAGTGCTTGGATGCATCCTCAAAAAGTGGGGAAAAGATTGATGGTGGTTCAGCAGCTAAATCACTAGCTCATTTCGAGAGAATCTGATTCATCCATATAAAATGACAAGCTTACAGCTAAGACAATAGTTGAAGGAATATGAAGACCACTGCATAAAATTAAATTTGTAATATACATGTTAAAACCCCTTCTAGCGATCAATGGATAGACAAAGAAAAGACTACAAATTTTCTAAACTTACCAGAAATGGGACTATATTCGTTTCCAGTTCCATTGTTGCCTCCAGTTAGATGGAATTTTGGTCATAAACAAGTAATAGCAGTCTAAACTTTCCATCTTTGGATACCTTGGTTCAAAGGCGAAGCATATATAGAACTGGAAACAAATGTATACTGGCCTATCAGTTCCCTGAACTCATCATCAATCAGTCATAGTACCTTTAGATGCTCTTCTTTTGTAAATGACTCGTCTTACAATAGTTGATGTTCTTTCAAAAATAATATGCAGAAAACATTAATATGCAGAAAACTTTCAAAAACAAAGAAAGATATGTAAACAGTACAAATGTACCTTGTACTTACCAACCTCCTCACTGACTTCCTTCAGGTCACCCTTGGTGAAGATCAAACCCACATTTCCCTAAAGAGCCTATCCTAATATTATGTTGTTCCTTTTCTTTAGATCACTGCAAACACAGACATGACTTCATGCATCAGTGAACAGAAAAATAAAGACAAAGAAAACAAAATTAAGGACTTCACACATCAGTAAACAGGAAAAAATAAACAACATTAGGACATTTACCCTAGCATCCTAGCATTGGAAGCTTTAAAGACACCACAACGGAAGTCAGCACCCATTGGGACACCATTTCTTTTTGGACTATAAGCATCAGGTTGAGAAATTTTCAAGTCGAGATCAAGATTGTGACCAAATGCTACAACAGCACAAAAAAATTAGTTTGCAGTTGAAACCGAAAGATACTTGATGTAAAATTTAAGGGAAAAAACAAATCGCCACAAAACTCCTAATAATATCATAGACACCAGCTTCAAAACCTCACCCAAATAAACTTGTTTCCCACAATCCCTGTCAACATAAAAATGAACACTATCATCGTAATATTTGAAGCTTCTTTTATTTCAAAACATCCAAAAGGACCAAAACATAATCATAATACATGTATACCGAAGCTACAACAGCTCATTTCAGTGTAAGTTGCTCTCATTTAAGAATAAATTCCATATCTTCCTCATGCTCAGCTATTTCAGTATATTATATTGGGTTTATATCAGTACTGTCAACTTCACTCAATAAACAGTTTTATAAAAGAAGTATTTGTCAAGGCAAAATGGTTGGAATTGAAGCATTTCAGGAATATGAATTCAATATTTTGTTGTAATCATGGAACTGATTTCATGTCAAATATTGAAGCATTTCTTGTCAAATATTGAAACATTTCAGTGGCCTTCATGGAAATGATAACCAGGTTAGTTTCTTGTCAAATTTTGAAGCATAGGCCAAGGCACGATGAAAGACAATTGCTGGATTAATGTTGTCATCTTTAAAATTCCGGTCATTGCAAGCATTCCAGATTTGCCAGAGTAGTAGCTATAAGAGAGAATAGGAAGCTTTTGGTGTTAGAGCCCAAAGAGCTACCTTCATCTAACCATCTAACCTTTGGCCAAAGGTAGAAAAAGTTCAACTTGATATGCAACTTAGTAGAGTATATCTGCCATATAGCAAAAAAGAAGGAACAATAAAAAAGAGAGATGGGAACATGCTTCTAGCACTGTTTTACAAAACACAAGCATATGTTCATCTAACCCTAATGAAGTCATGTTTGCCCCTGGGGTTTTAAAAATGCCCCAAACTTTATGGTGCACCACCCCAAAAATGCCTTTGTATGTCTCGATAGATCTCGGGTCCATTTAGATGCAAATCTGCAAAATCTTTCTAGTTGGCAAGCGATCTTGTAGTAATTTCTAGCAAAGTAACAAAATAACAAGTTTAATAAGCCAAAGAGTCGTCCAACCGATAGACACCTCAACAATACTACCATAGTATTGGGGGGCAGCTATGAAATATTGGAGCATTATTAGGAACCAGGAAGCATTTCAAATTTCAAATTTCAGTAGTAGTTAGGCTTACTGGAAATAATATTTCAAATTTCTTGTCAAATATTGAAGCATTGTTAGGAACCATGAAGCATTTCAGGATATGAACTCAATTATTAGGAACCACGAAGGCCTATGCTATGAAACAAACCTGGTTATCATTTTGCTGTGATCATGGAACTGATTTCAAATCCCTCTAACATAGAGACTTTATATTAAATATTTGACAAGAAACTAAATCATTTGTTACGGAAGGAAAAAAAAATTGGAGAACTGCCACAAGCTGGGAAGGGGAAAAACTAAATCTGAGCCACTTCCATAAGCTGGAAAGGGGAAAAATTAGAACAAGAATTATTGAAAGCAAGCTATTTGTTTAAAGGATTAGCAACCACCTCATATCACAGGAAAATAAGTTTAAATATTTACCAAATTGGAGAACTGCCATTCCAGAAGCCCTAATAGATTTCCTTAATTGAACAACGTCCTCGGTCAATTTTTCTAACAGCTTTAGAAATGGCATCAAAGAAGGCTTTCCATGGTCCAGCCTACTATCAATTAAATAGAGGAACATACTTTATGATGAACCTTCAATAGAAAAACAAAAAGCTAATCATATTCAACACCTCACCTTCCATTTCCAAACATTGCTATATTTGCCTCTGCAGTTTAAGATTTTTATTATTAAGAAAAATTCAAGTAAAAGGACACATATTAAGAGCTTGGCTGATGATATTGACTTGTAGATATATAGCAGACGAGATCTCTTCGGTGTTGCAACCCAATAGAATAGAAATGTAACTAATGCATGGTAAGTCCCTATGACAATACCTGTTGCAAATATCTCGTTGATTTTCCAACTATTAAGTTTTGGGGATGGCTTCACGCGATCCTTGCACATAGTCATGATCGTCCCTATATAACAAAAGTAAGAAGAAAACCTTTTCATTATCTACATTTTGCATTACCTATTGTATAAAGAAGTCATCTATTGTTATACCTATTGTTCCATTTGGCATTATCTACATAGAGGAACAATTTGTTCAATGATTACAAAGAAAATTAGATCCCCTTTTAATTATCAATTATATATATATATATATCAACTGCTATAGTTTGGCAACTACATCGTGAGACGGCAGCCAATAATGTAAGCCTATGCGTCTCCAAATTGCACTTCATGGCCTCAGCATCTCCAATAATGCAACAACAATAACTACGACAATACCATGCTAAAGCTTAAAAGTAGACTTATTTCATTAGGAACCTAGCCTTTAAATGACACAAAGCATCAACACTTAAAAGGGACTTATAATCAAGGAATAGAATTGAAATAACAAGACTAGCTAAAATAAAATTTCTTTGTCCAATTTGGAACCCGGTCCTTCATGAAACATAAAAAATAGTATATGAGAAGCATTACCTGCACAATTATAAATGCATTTTGTACCTTTTAAAAAGATGTATGGGATACTAAAGAAAAGAACAAAACCATGGCTCTTAATGATATTTTGTGCTAGTAGCCATTCAATAATTGTGGATCCATCTCTTTTCCTCTTCAAAGAATAGCCCATTGAACTAACTGCCTGTAAAAAATAGACACATGAATCATATAAATAGAAAATCAATGATGAAAAACAATGTTTTAAAATCTCATGAAGGATTCAATATGCTAGCCTAATAATTGTCTGTAAAAGTCAAAACCTTTGTAAGGGGATGATTTTTGGGGATCCAAAAGAACAAATGATAATAAGTGCTCAGATCTAGAGGTAGGAAAAATAATGTGGCTGCATCAAGCAAGCACAAAATCAGATTATAATGAGGTATCAGAATGATTCCATATTCGACAACATCCATAGTGTTGTTCTAGAACTTATCATTGTAGCTGTTATTCATATTTTCAAGGTTATAATCATGCTTAGAAGTCTATTCTTGTTATCAGTAACATTTTACAATATTCTCATTTGGGATAATCCTAATTACGGATACCAAATTTATGGAGGCTATTGACCACCGACCATTTGGGAGCATTTTACAATGTTCTCATTTGGGATAACCCTAATTAGGGAGACCAAATTTATGGAGGCCACTGACCACCGATCGATTTGGAAGCACAAAAAATTTAGGGCTTTAATTAGGGCATAACCCAAAATCTAATCAATTTCTTGTTTAAAAAAAAGTTTTAAACGTCACCGATCGATTTGGGAGCACCAAAATTTAGCCGAACATAGGAAAGTTCTACAACCGAGTAAAGAGATGAAGATGAAGACGAAGCGAGTAGAGAGAGATTTAAAAGAACTTACAAATAATATAAACAAAAAATTGAAAACTACAAAAGTTAAAAGAACTTACTTCTTCGTCTTTCTTCACCGTTGGAGATGAAGCATCGAAAATAGATTTTCCTCTGGAGATGAAGTCTAAAACACCAAAGGAAGAGAGAAACTGTCTTTAACAAATATATTGGGAGTTTAGAAAGAATAGACCAGAAAGAGAGAGTTGTTCCTTTTGGAAAATATTTGGATCGCACAGGTTTAGGGGCCGTTTGGTAAACCGTAAGTGTAGAAAAATATAGATTTAGACTTTCATGTGGGAAAGAGTGGTAGGAATCCATTCACTTTTTTGTCCCTCTAGTAGGAGACAAATGTGTTTGGTTGGAATAGGAAAGTGGAAAGTGGAAAATGAAAATTAAATAAATGTGTTTGGTTGAGATAGGAAGTGAAAAGTAAAAAGTGGAAGAGTATTTTATAATAATAATAAATTATGGTTAATTCACAATACAATGTAATAAATTAAACAGAAAATTCTATATAAAGCATCAAAGTTTCAATGAATAGCAGAAATAGCATCGTAGTTTTGGAAATTATAAGTTAGGCATCCATACGGACATATAAAGCCCGTATGCTTACGTCATTGTAATTAACCAGTGTCCACCGAAATTAACAAATGTGGGAAAAAGATTAACAAAATAGGCGGACTTTTAAAGTCCGCATGCTGACGTCGGATGACGCAAGCAAGCGGACTTTAAAAGTCCGCTTGGACTGTTGCTCTCTGGCCAACGGCTATATGCTTGTGGGACAGTGTCTCTTTTACAACGGCTATATGCAACGGCTAGTATTACCCAACGGCTATTTTTTATAAAATTCTATATAAACTCCTCCTATATCTATCCTTTCATTCATCTTCCAAATATCATCCTTCAAAAATAATTTTACAAGTTTTATCCCGCAGTCTACTCCAATCTGAGCTACTTCTTCCAGCAGCCTACTTCAAGTTTTCTACAACAGCAGTCTACGTCAGTCTACTTCCAGTTTTCTACAACAGCAGCCTACTTCCAGTTTTCTACAACAGCAATTTACTTCCAATCTGAGCTACTTCTTCCAACTTGAATATTTCTAAAATTTATAGTCTCCTTTTTATATCAAAAAAATTATGGATCAAACACTAACATTAATCTGCTATCATGGAGGTGCTCTAAACGGATTATCGTACGAAGGAGGCACAAGTAATCTTATTTCTACTTATCAAAGTAATTCATTTGAAAATATAAGAAATATTATTATAGAACGTTATTCTATTAACTATTCTTTTGTAATACGTTTCTTTTTTACCGATACTTATTTAGTAATAGATAGTGAAGAATCTTGGAGATTTATTATTCAAAATAATTTAGATGCATCTTTTTTAAAATTATATATTACCGCAACATTGGCAAATATTAGCACACATATTACTCATACTATTGCACCTGTTTTTAATAACCAAAATTTACTTTCTGGAGCTAGTACTTCGAACCAAATAAATGTTGATAATGAAAATAGTGATGATAGTGGAGACTTAGTAGAAGATTTAGACTATTATTTACAAGCAGACGATGATCCTTCACAAGGTAGTACTCCTGAATTATTTTTGCATAGAGAGTTTTCTTCCTCTTATGAATTTAGAAATTTTGTTCGAGATCTTGCAATTCGTCATAATTTTAGTGTTAAAAGTAACCATAACAATTCCAAAAGAATAGTATACAAATGCAAATCTCCAGATTGTTCTTGGAGAGTATACGCTAAAGCTGTTGATGAAAGTGACACTTTTTTAATTGAGACATTTGTATCACAACATTCTTGCACAGGTATGTTATCGCAAGGACAACATCAACAAGCTACTGCTGCATGGATTTGTGAGAAAATAATAGGTAAAATTAGAGATAATAATTCTTATAGCGCTTCTAATATTGTAAAGGATATCCTTAGACAATTTCGAGTAAGCGTTACGTATTCAAAAGCTTGGAGAGCAAAAGAACTTGCATTATTCAAAATTAATGGTAGTTATATTGATGCATACGGTAGTCTTGAAAAATACGCTTTTACAATTATGGAAACAAATCCTGGAACGAAGTGTTTTTTAAAAACCGTAGGAAATAATATTTTTCAAAGAATATTTGTTTGTTGGAAGGCATGCATAGATGGTTTTTTGCAAGGTTGCTTACCCGTTATTAGTATTGATGCAACTTTTCTTACATCTAAATTTCAAGGTAATTTATTTGTCGCATGTGCTCATGATCCTAACTACCAATTATATCCAATTGCTTATTGTGTTGCTGAAAATGAGAATACTGAATCATGGACATGGTTTTTACAATGTTTAAAATCTTCATTTGAAACTAGTTTTGATCGGTGGGATGGTATCTCCTTTATATCTGATAAGCAAAAAGGTTTAATTCGTGGAATACATGATATATTTCCTAGCTCTCCACATTTTTTTTGCATTCAACATTTTAAACAAAATATGAGAAGTCAATGTAGTAGTACACGACAATATCAAGTATGGTTAGATAAACTTGCCCGATCTTATAATGATGTTGATGCGACAGAATGGTTTGAAAAGATTAAATCTGCTAATATTGATGTTTTTAATTGGATTATTGGGACAAACGATGAAAATCGTAACTTTTCACATTGGATTACTGCTTATGCACCATGTCCTAGACTAGATATTAACACATCTAACATTGCAGAGAGTTTTAATAATTGGATTAAGAATTTGCATGATAAACCAATCACCACATTGCTTGATGGCATTAGAGCTAAAATCATAACTATGCATGAAAAACATCGACAAATTGCTGAAAATCTGGATACACACTATTGTCCTAGGATGCTCAAAACTATGGCACGTATCAAAAGGGAGATACATCATTTTCAAATGTTGCATATTAATGCATTTAAATTTGAAATATATGATCATGAAAGTAGTAGACGATATATAGTAGATTTAGAAAATAGAATATATACATGTTATCGCTGGCAGCATACACTTTTACCATGTGTACATGCTTACTTTTCTTGTCAATCTAGTAACTTGCATGTAGAAAACTATTATCCTGAACAATTTTCTGTTGAAAAGCTTAAAAATGTATATGCGCCCTGTATGCAAGGAATTCCATCTCCATATACTCCAGAAGCTGAATTGGTAAGAGGTGAAATTGGAGTTCCGAACGTCGGACGTAGAGCCGGCAGACCGAAAAAAATCGTTTTTTGACAAGGGAGTTGGGAACAAGAAATCTTCATTGCAGCAATTGCGGGACAATTGGACACAACAGAAGAAAGTGTACAAGAGCACCAAATTTGGGTTAAGATTAACTTTGACATTAGTTCATAAAAAGTTTTTACACATCAACTATATCATAGTCAATAATCACCTCTATGCATCCTATCATAATACCTACGATCGACTGGCCTAAGACCCAGTCTAGCCCGCCTAGCCGCTGTTTGCTCCGGTGTCTCCCTGGCAATGGCTGATAGTCATCTCCGGCCTCTTCTGTAGTGTTTTGGGTGTAAGGCGGTGGCGGTGTGTCAAATATTGACCTGCAGGTATCCTCAGCAAATGACATCCAATCAAATTCACCGGGGTTTGATGGCGGCAAGGTCTGCTGCGAAGGATGTCCCCACGGCCCATGATCTCCATCAAGCTATGACCAAGTCATCGCCTCCTGCGACTCAAGGCCTCCCCCCAAATCCATCGGTGGTTGTGATCCACTAAGGCCAACCTCTATGAACCGAGTAGACCATGGCGACCAGGTCTGCTCCGGCTGATATGGATGCGACGACGAGCCCTCCCCGGCAAATGGATGCGACGACGAGCCCTCCCCGGCAAATGGATGCGACGACGAGCCCTCCCCGGCAAATGGATGCGACGACGAGGCCTCCCCGGCAAATGGATGCTCTGATCCCTCTGCCGAACCCTCTCTCCAACGACGTGGATGTCTCTGTTGGACATGACCGAATTATACATGACATAATATCTATGTCTACTACTCTCAACAATATTATCTATCACCTCCTGGCACGTTTGTGGAGTCCAGTTTACCTATGTCACAGTAAAATATTATAGTTCATATTGTATAGACAAAGCTAAAAGTGAAATGTAGTAAAGCTAAGATATTTACCTCCGGGGCAACTAATGTATCGAAATTGTTTCGATAAATGGATACCACTCGTGTAAGACTGTGAGCGGTATCCACATTGTCGGAGTTCCATCTAACTCCTGCCGAAAAGATCCGCTGTCCTAGTGGGATGCGGCTAAGTGGTCGACCGATATAAAAATGATCATACGACCATAGCTGCATATCAAAATAACTTGCAATAAAAATAATGTACAACAAGAGTAAAAAATTCACTCGGTTTATCAATTGTACCTGTATAAGAGACACACAGCCGGAGAGACCCCGATGCAAACTTGCCTCCTCCCTAACTGAAACAAAAGTAGTCATTGAACTGTAGAGATGGGCCAAGACTGCTGCACCCCAGGAATACTCTGTACGACGGTCCAAATTTGCAAAAAAAGGTAGCAAGTAAGCGGAAACCTTGCTTGCCGTCCCATCAGGAAATAAAATAGACCCACAGAGGCTTAATAAGTAAGCTCTGGTACAGCATACTACCTGAAAACAATAACATTTATTTGCATTAAATTGGAATATTACAATTCAAATGTACAAAATATGTTTGACATACCCGCGCGTCATCTGGAATAACAAACTGGGAGCCGATGTGGTCAACATGCTGGAAATTTGCACGAAGCCAAGTAAGCTTGATACCAGCACTGCTACCTTGATCTGGTGCTGGCTCACGTCCTAGATAGGTTCTGATGAGGTGCCCCACATGTGCACTCTCATCAAAATAGATAGGGGTACCGTTAATTGGTAACCCCAAGATCATCGCAACGTCAGCCAAGGTGATAGTCATCTCACCTACGGGAAACTGAAAAGTGTTCCGTACCGGCCACCACCGCTCGACCAGGCTCAAAATGAGATCCCTATCGTGACGTCGCATACGAACTGCGTCGACATAGGAAAATCCAAATGACTCCACCAGTTGTTTTTGAAGAAATGATAGCTCCCAACCGTGACGCCATTCCCCATGCTCACGTAACTTAACGTCTGGATAGTCATATAACTGCAAAATATTTTTGGTTAATTCGTCAGTATTTAAATTCTAAGAGGCAAGACATAATTTATTCAGCAGAAAAATTACCGATCCTAAGAAAACACGCTCAGAAATGTGTGAATGTCGCTCCTGAATAATAGTCGGTGTCGTGGGTCCACCAGGAATACGTCCATCGTTTTGTGTTCCCATCTGAAATATGACAAAATAAAAACAATATTTAACTATTTTTTTCTAATTATTTCTACAATATGTCAAGAATATATCTAGTTTTTTCTACAATATGTAACAAAAATTTAACGAAAATATCAACAATATTTCACGAATATATCTAAATATTTCTACCATATTTCTACATTATTTGTGTTCCATTTTCTACATATTTACTGTAATAATTTTCTACAAAATTTCTACAAAATTTTGGTCCAAAGAATTCCTTCAAAAATTTTCTGCTATTTATGTCATATTTCGTACATAATTTGTATTCCATTTTCTACATATTTACTGTAATAATCAAAATACAAAATTTCTACAAAATTTTGGTCCAAAGAATTCCGTAAAAAATTTTGTGCAATTTTCTAGTAAAATTTACTACATATTTTTCTATGACAAATTTTCTACATTATTTCGTAATATTTTTATAGAATTTTTTCTATAAATTTCACCACTACAAATCTTCTACCATATTTCGTAATATAATTCTACCATTTTTCCTACAAAATTTTCTTTCAAAATTATCCCATACAAATTTTGGGAAATATTCCCTACAATTTTTCCTATACAATTTTAGTACAAATTTTCCCTCTACAAATTTCTACCATTACGAAATAAATGTAGAAAATTTTTCCTATACAATTTTTCCTTCATAATTTTTCTACAAATTGAATGTACTAAAATTAGTCCAAACAATTCCTTCATAATTTTTCTACAAATTTTTCCCTTACAAGTTTTCTACATTTATTTCGTAATATTTTTCTACCATTTTTTCTACAAATTTCATCACTACAAATTTCCTACAAATTTTTCCCTTACAAAATTCACCACTACAATATTTTTGTACCAATTTTTCTAGAAATTTCACCACTACAATTTTTCCACTCAACAAATTTCCCCTCTACAAATGTTCATAGAATGGCATGAAAAAAAAATACAAAAAAAATTTACCATGGATACGAAGCTCCTTCTCCTTCTTACTGTCTCCTTCTCCTTCCCCTTCTTACTGTCTCCTTCTCCTTCTCCTTCACTTCTTACTGTCTCCTTCTCTTCTTACTCTCTTACATACTGTCGGCATTTACCCAACTATTGATTACCCAACCCCCAGCGAGCAACCGTCCAAGCGGACTTTTAAAGTCCGCTTGCTTGCGTCATCCGACGTCAGCATGCGGACTTTAAAAGTCCGCCTATTTTGTTAATCTTTTTCCCGCAGTTGTTAATTTCGGTGGACACTGGTTAATTACAATGACGTAAGCATACGGGCTTTATATGTCCGTATGGATGCCTAACTTATAATTTCCAAAACTACGATGCTATTTCTGCTATTCATTGAAACTTTGATGCTTTATATAGAATTTTCTGTAAATTAAATAATTAGTTTAATAAATTAAGATAATTAATTAGTAACTAATTAAAAATTTATCAACTCAAAATTAATTACAAACCAATTAAGAGGTTATATTTAAAACTCCAACTATTTAGTATTAATTACTATAATTCTTTTGAGATTATTTATCTAATTATTTACTATTAATTGAGAAAGCTGACTTAAATAAACTGTTAATTACATTGATTATATTAATGATCTAACTATTCTTTCCATTTTAAAAAAATTTAGTGCAGCTGTTAGCAAAAAAATTAGTGCGCCTGTTAGCAAAAAAAACTATTAATTACATTAATTATACTACTATTAAACTTGTCAATAATGCGGCTGTTAGCAAAAAATATTAAAATTACTGTTAGCAAAATATTAATTACATTAATTATATTAATTAGCAAGAAATTAGTGTGGTTGTTACTAAAAAAATAAAATCTACAACTAATTAAAAAAAAATTTGAAAGAAAAGTAAAAAAAAAAATTAAAAAAAAAAAAAACCAAACTCCCACCCACATCCGGCTGCCAACTTCGGATGTGGGTGGCATGAAAACACCCCTCCTCTTCCCACCCTTTCCTGCCGACAGGAACTGGCAATGCCAGTTCCTTCTTCTTCTTCACTCCCAACCAAACACCCGAACTCCACTTCCATCCCCCTCTTTCCATGTAACAGTAGAATCCACCTCCACTTCAAGGTTACCAAACACCCCCTAGATGTTTTGACGGGTTTAGAGAGGTGGACCCTTGGGAACATCCAAAATATGGAGGGGGAAATTATTTTGGAAAATATTTGGTTCCCGCTGGATCCCAAATATTTGGATCCTTTAATTTTTTTTAACTGCCTACACAAAACAAAATTGTTAAAGGTTACATTTACAACATTTATTCTGAAATGTTGTAAAAAAGTTTGAGATTATTTAAACTGAAAATGGACTATGGCCAACTAAAAATACATAAAATTTAGTTAAACTAAACTAAATTGTATTTAAATATATCATTTTTTTTAATTTTGCCTCTTTAATATATAGTATTATTTTTATTAATAAAATGATAACTTTAGTACTTTATCTTTACTTGAACTTTCACTTTTTGTACAGTTAGAGATAAACATAAGTGGAAAAAAAATCAAAATATCCTAACCCGAATTGTAATAACTAATTATATTCAGATTTAAAATTTTAAACAACTAATCCTAACTATATTCCTATTATTATCCACTCTCAAACCAACCGAGCAATCGACACTAGCATATACTTTTTTTCGTCCAATATGGATTCAATCTAATAATATCAAATTTTAATCAATATTTTATGACATACAACATGTCTTTATCGTTGTTTAAATTAAATATGACTCTTAATATTATTGTGTCATTGTTAGTCCCACATCTTCTCTTTCATACACAAAAGATGACATTCATAAAAAATATACGACAGTTATCTTTTTAGTCGTCATCTTAGTACACATTTTATGACTTTTTTATGTCATTGATTCAGTTATTAATGATGATCAGTTAATGGGTTGATATCTAAAGTATCATTAATGACATTTTTTATGAGCGTCATCTATAAAGTGTCATGGTTAACAATTTTTGTAGTAGAAAATGAATATCAAATTAATACAAGAACTTGTATCTCAATTAAATTCAATTTTCTTTCATATCTCAATTAAATTCAATTTTCTTATGAAAGATTAGAAGAAAAGAAGAAATCGAACCTTAAAACACTGGATCTGGATTGGATTCTGATCGACCGAAAAATACTCTTTAAATCCTCTTTCTATAACCGTCGGTTTATGGTGGTCCTGTAAAACCCATAATAAAATAAATACGTATCTGATCGACCTAAATAAAATAAAAAAAGAAAACCCATAAATAAAAAGGGGAGAAATTGGGGAGATTAGGGAAAAAAGGAAAAAAAATTAAAACAAAAGGAAGAAGAAAAAGAAAAAGATACGAGAGAGGGAACATGTGGACGACTGAGAGAGAGCGGCGAGGGAGAGAAAGAGAGAAGCGAGAGAGAGAATGCGAACCTAGCCGACTTTGAGAGCAGAGAGAGAGAGAGAATGAGAACCTAGCCGATTTTGAGAGCAACATATAGGAAGAGAAGCGAGATAGAAAGATAACCTGTTTCGTCCTTTGCTAATCTGTATCATCCGTCTTTAAGAGATTCGAGAGGGAGAAAGAGAATAAATAGGCTTTTAGAGAAAGACCCGGACAAACGAAAATCACAAAATTTAGGTGCTTCTTTTCTCGGACATGGAACATTTAATGTACACCTTTGTTTTGGGTACATACAAATATGGCGTTTCAACATAAGCCATAAATATTGCTAATTGTTACATTCTAAATCCTTTTAGGACGTTCATTGAAATGCATGTCGTGTACCAACTATTTACGGCATACTATTTAGGTGCGTCTTAATTTTAACGTCGTAAAAGTATTCTTCTTTTTTTGTAGTCGATACCTCCATCCTCCTATGCTCAAACTGGATGAGCTTATTCCTCTTGTACGCGCTCGACTACTCCCTATACTTTCTGGCCATGATGATATGCTAGGGGGGAGAGAGAGGACTGAGCGACACATCATTGAGTAACGGAGAGGTTGGTCTCTAGAGATTGATGCAGCATTGAGTAGAGGAGAGAAAGGGTTTAGGGTTAGGTTTTTTTGGTATATATAAAGATAGGCGTAAACATGTAAATGAAAGGCAATTTCGAGTTTCGGGTCGAAAACGGAATCCTAAACCAGCAACCCGAACCCAAAATCTGAATTATACTTTTCTTATAACCGAAATTAGACCATTATTTCTGAAACCGACTTGAATTGTTATTCCGTGTTGGTTCAGGTCTGTTTTTGGTCAAAACCCATTAACTTCCCAGACCTAGTTAGATTCATGTGAACTCAGCTGTGGGTCGATTGCTATAGGTCTATAGGTTTCTCTAGAACGATATGTGAGCATTATTCTTTGATGTTTGTTCCTGTAGGTTCAAAATTTTCAAGTCATAGAAACATACACTTGTGTGTGTGTGTGTTGTGTGTGTGTGTGTGTATATATATATATATATATATATATATATATATATATATATATATATATATATATAATTTTGTTATTATTATTTTTATTTATATATATATTTTTATTTATGTTTATATACATGTGTTGTACGTATTTTAATCATCTTTTAATTAACTTTTCCTTTTACTTGGATAGAGCAAAAGAAACCAAAAGACCATACTATATTTTCCATAAAATAAAATCTATACATAATTATCTAAATGTCCTCATTAAATTTAATGATTAATTTTTATAATTAAAGTTAGGCAATTTTGGAAAAAAAAATCCAATATGAAGGGAACTTTTCTTATTATATTGTGTGTAGATATAGGCTGGACCAAATGAGTTAAAAGTGAACCTACTTATTAAGTTATGATCAACCTAATCCTTTAATAATCCGAGTTTGCTTTCCAACTTTACATTTTTATATTATACAAAAAGTTGACATTTATATATTTAATAAATTGAGAACAAAAAGTTGTAAGGAAAGGATTGTAAGGAAAGGAGGGTTCATGATGACGTTGCTCTTTTGTATTCCAATTCTCAATGTCCTCATATTTATATTATTTATTTATTATAGGAGGGCCCTAGCATAAATAATTATCAATTATTATATTTTTCGTATATTTAGTGCTTATGTGCTCCCTAGTGTGCAACTGTTTGGTCACATGTTGTTGCTAGCAACAAAGTAACTTTACTTTGGTCCATTAAAATTATTTATCAACTCAAGCTAATTTAAAGAATATAATCATACCATAGAAAATAATTACTAATTTAAAGAATAGACACTTCATTTGGGGAGGAATGAAAATTTTGGGAAGAAATTCAACACCCCCTATCACCAACCACACTGACACATGTAAAAAACGTGTAACTTATGATGGATGAGGTGTGTCTCTTTTTTGGCCAAACACATGGATATGCAATTTAAAATATTTAAAAGATAGATACATACACGAGATTTATTTATAGTGGCAAAATATAGATAAATTTGGAACAATGTACAAACATTGTGAAATACATATCTTTTATAACATTTAACAAACGTTGTATAATATAAACCCTTTCACAATGTTCCTTAAACATTGTAAAGTGACAATACATACACAATGTTTATATAAAGTGGTACAATAAAATTACTTTTACAACATCGTAAAAATATTGTGAAAGATAGAAAACTTACTACATTTGATAAACGTTGTTGAACATGATATTTTTATAATATTTTAAAAATATTGTCAAAATTAATAATTTTGACAACATTAAATAAACGTTGTAAAAATTAATAAATTTTACATTGTTAATAAAACGTTGTTGAAGATAGTAATACACAACTTTTGTGAATGACCATTGTAGAAGCATTAATGTTTGAATATTAAACGTTATTTACACTGGCATTTTACAATGTTTTTACAATAAAGGTTGTAGAAGACCTCCCATTTTTACAACGTTTTCAGGATGTGTTGTAAATGAAACGTTGTAAAAAAGGTTTTTTCTTGTAGTGAGGTTGTGTTCAGTTAGTGCATTTCATGTATTTATTTCTCTTTCCGTCTATTGGTAGTGGATTTGTGTCCACCGGACGTGACATTGAATCTTGGATACATTCAGTTATATTATTCAGTTTCTTTGGTATTTCATTGATCTTGGTTGATTCGTTATTATTCTGTGGATGAGATATAGTTTACCATGAGATTCTAGATTGCCGTGACTTGAGTATAGACAGCGTACTACCACCGACACTGCGGCGTAGGCTGGGCTTGGACACGTCTCGTATCCGAAAAGCGGGTGCGGGTCGTGACAAGTTTTTTTGGTGGCCCATGCAGGTCAACGTTAATCACTTCGGTTACGTCACTGTACCGTCGTGAGCCTGCGAATAGAATTAGACACTTAGGATCTCATCCATACGTCTTGACTCATTATTAGTCTGAAGTCCTTGATTTCATTGAATCCTTGATCTGCATCATGTTTGAAAATCTCTTCATGATTTCATTGAATCCTTGATTTGCATCCTGCTTGAAAATCTCTTCAACGGCTGAAGTATTTTCTTCGTTTCAGTTAAGATGGACTCTCAAGACAGGAACGACGCTGCATTGAAAACTCCACCGGCTACAGGAGGCTTTTTCACGTACATGACTCCACCGACACAAGGAGGGTGAGCCTTTGCCATGATCACGGAAGATGCGACGACAACACCAGGGGTAAATGGCAGAGATTTTCAGTAGATTATAGTGGTAGCATTGATTTTGACTTGCGAGGAATCGCAATAAATTCTATAGCAAACTGTTAAACTATTTCCTTCTAGTAGAACACGGCTTCTTAAATGTCGAGGACGAAATTTGTTTAAGGGGGGTAGAGTTGTCAACCCCTTGGCCAAATTTTTCTATTTATTAACATTATTTTTCCGATTTATTACATTCTTTATTGTCTCATATACATATTTTTCATGCTTTATATTTTGTTTTGCTTAAAATACACAATAGGGGACCAAGGGGTAACAGAAGTATTGGCAGGGACTGTTGTGCAAAATTTTTCTTTTAAATTCAAATTCCCTGGCCGATAGAGAACTCGGTTGTTAGGGATAGAATCAATCAAACTCAAAATCGATTTCCTCAAATCCATTAGGATTCGAGATGATTTAAATCCCTGAATACATATATATATATATTTTTATATATATATATTTTATATATATATATATATATATATATATATATATATATATATATATATATTTATATATATATGTATGGAGAGGAGTAGCAGCTTTCTTTACGAAAACCCCAGCTTTCCAACTTTAATTGATGTCGCAAGTTCTTCTTCTTTCAAGCCAGAAAACTCTTTGGGGAATCGTCGAGTAAACCATCGATTCTTCGAAACAGGTAACCACATCTATACTTATAGAACACTGTCACCTACCAAGCATGGAAATACGACTTGTAGGTGTTTGTATTTATGTGAAGGTGGATGTCGAGTATGCAACAGTGCATATATAGAGTTGGTCAAGAAGGTATCAGAACATAGTTATCTAGGAGGGGATAGGAGGGTACCTGTTCCCCGGTTTCTGAGTTTCATCTACATATACACATCTTGTCAGGTCTCTTTACCACTTAGGTTTTGATACAAAATCTACAACCTGGACTAGCATATCACCACAGAGGGTAGGCTGAACTTAACACCAGAGATCATCTCTAGGAGCCTGAGCCTTCACATAGACATCCTGTCAGGCTTGGTTGCCTTCTAGGCTTTGACAGGAAACCATAACCTATTTTGCTCCCTACTATAGTATATGGAAAACCAATGGGTATTTCCCATTACACCCAGGTGGTGCAGTCACATGGATACCCATGTTGAGTATCCAGATTTCAGGGGATGGTGTATCATATGACAATTTAGACTGAAGGGCTAATGACTGATGAGGAATCGACTCCAAACCCCTCTGTGCAACAGTGCAAACTGATATATAATATCAGTCACATTATTTGAGTATATCAGTTCAATAAGAAATGAATGGATCGTGTATCAGTTCAGTGGCCTATTGGTCACAGCATAACTGAGTACCTTGCCAAGGGACAAGAACAATTGGGTTAGCTTGGTGCCTTGCAGATCACCATAGCATGTAGTAATAGGTGAGTAGGTTAGGAGGTGCCCTATCATAGACTGGTTCAAAGGGGGTCCTTTTGGTGGATGAATGCCAGTTAGTGTTAACCAATAATCTGCCCATTGATTAATATGTTATATATATTCAGTTCAGTTAAATTGCCCTGCTTATAGGTCATGCACAGTGGAGTACCAGATAGCTGGTGATGATTCTACACTATTTAGGATATTGGGCATCCTCTGGTCTGACCTGATAATTCCATAGTAGCCTATATTTTGTTCAATTCTTAGGTTCCTTTTTGAATGCCCAGCCATGGGAGTGTCTGCTCTTGAGTATAGAGGTACTTTTGACTGATATTCTAAGTATCAATCCACACAACCGTAAGTATCAGCCATCTATATTAATGTTTAGGCCGCTCTATCAATATCGGGTCCCTATCCAGGTATTGTCCTGCAATCACATCAGTTGTACTATTCCAAGATTTCACACAAGTACACCTTACCTGTACTGACAGTAGTGTGTAGACACTAGAGAAGAGATATTATCAATTACCTGTCAAATAAGGGTCTAAAGCGGAGTTGGAGTACAGTCCACATGTTGCCATCTGTTCAGTCCACATATTACAGTGGTTCATTCACAGGATCAATACTCACATTAGGATGTTCCTGCATTTCTAAATAGGTTCAGCCCTCATTCCTTGGTCATGACCAACCAATTATTGTCCTACATCTAATTGACCTGAAGGTACATGTAGAGGTTATGTCCTATCTTCTTCTGATCTGCTATGATGGGGTAGTCTATAGCAACCCATGGGTAACTCTTTTGAGGATTTAGTATACCAGTGTGGGTGTGGGTTCAAGAGTTGCGTGGTGAGACCTGTGTACATGTGACAAGAGTGCTGATACAGGCAACAGGGGGATAGCTGTAGGTAAATAGATTTGGTTGTGGGTACGGGGTCAAGAAGGAGTTTTCCTGGACAGATTAACTGAGGTAGCAGTAGGAATATGTATAGGTTCTAGGGAGCAATTGTTTAGACCTGTGTGTGCAACATTGCCATGAATATATGTAAAATAGGATTGGGACCACTGTCCTGGTATCAAGCAGCACCCAATCCGTAGTGCACCCTGAAGCCTGTACAGCTTTATGCACAACAGATAGTATCAGTCACAACTTGGGACTTATGTTGATGGATAAGTTGGGTTAAGAACAAGTTATCCAAGGAATGCATTTTTCAGTTGAGATAGCCTTTAAGCCTGTGTATCAGGAACACCAAGTTTCCTGCAAGCCATAGCAAGAGTTAGAAAAAACATGCACATCAAATTCGTGGGTCTGTTAGCCTATATTCTGATGATACAACTTGGGCAGGAAGGAGACAAAAACCTGTAGCATGCCTACTTGTCAATACAAGTGGGGATGTGAGATAGAGAGTGACAGGATATGTTCTCATTTGGTTTCACAAAGACTCAAGTACCAACTCAAACTGCTAAGCATAGATAACAGGGAGGTAATGGGTACTACCTTGTATCAGTAACACTGATATGACATTTCAAATATCCATATCAGTTGACACTGAGATGGCAAGTATAGGCTACACTAGAAAGCCAGGTGGCAGCCCTAGGGACAGAGAATAGAAATCCTGTGCACCTAGCCATAAGACAGGGATAGCTTAGTAACCAATTTCATAAATAAGTGAGATGAGCTTGCAGATTAAGCTAAGTAAGCCCTATCAATAAGAATAAAGGGAAAACCAATAGTTAAGGTTGATTAAATAAGACTTGACCTAGAAACCTCATGAATTAAATAGATATGTTAGTTTGTACTCTTAAGCATTGTGTATTGATTCCATGAAATTCATAAACAGGTTATTTAGACCTCCATACGGGTTGTAATCCATGACAGCAGCTCAGGACCAAAGGTAGGTATACCTTGCCTTTCTACACAGCTTTATTTACATGCACCGTCTCTTTATTATTATCCAGTTTTTCTCATATTATTGACATGTATCTTTCCTATCCTGCTTGTATATTTGTATCATTGCTATATAGACCGTGTTCACAGTTAGCTGTATCTTATTGGATGTGTTCACTTGTGCCTTGATTGAGTCATGTCATGGTCAAGAAGTTATGAACTGAACTGCTTTACCTCCTTGTCTTGAAATCTTAAGCTAACCTGCGAGTCCACATTAGGGACGAGGGTTAGTAGTTATTGGTCTACACCTGCGAGTCCACACTAGGGGAGAGGGTGATGCTAACCTGCGAGTCCATACTAGGGACGAGGGTTAGTAGTATATGGTTCACACCTGCGAGTCCATACTAGGGGCGAGGGTAATGCTAACCTATGAGTCCACACTAGGGATGAGGGTTAGTAGTATATGGTTCACACCTGCGAGTCCACACTAGGGGCGAGGGTGATGCTAGCCTGCGAGTCCACACTAGGGGGCGAGGGCTAGTAGTTTGATCAAACCTGAGAGTCCACACTAGGGGCGAGGGTTTGAGTATTCGATTTGGCTATCCGTTAACATCGTGATATCGTGTCCTCTTGTTCTTCTCCAGCAGTTCATTTATGTGTAGACAGTGTACAGATTCATATTTATTTATTGCTCAGTTTTACTTATTTATTTTGTATTTTTCTCCATGCATAATAAACTGTTAGAAAGGCTCATTTTTATGTATCTTGCTAGTCCTCTGAGGACCTGATGATCTCTTCAGGTTTAGCCGAGTTTGAGTCAGGAGCAGTTGAGCAGGTTGAGTCAGCACTAGACCGTGGAGCTTTGTAGTTGAGGTTGCCTTGATTAGCAGGTTGTGTTCAGTTAGTGCATTTCATGTATTTATTTCTCTTTCTGTCTATTGGTAGTGGATTTGTGTCCACCGGACGTGACATTGAATCTTGGATACATTCAGTTATATTATTCAGTTTCTTTGGTATTTTGCTGATCTTGGTTGATTCGTTATTATTCTGTAGATGAGATATAGTTTACCATGAGATTCTAGATTGCCGTGACTTGTGTATAGACAGCGTACTACCGCCGAAACTGCGGCGTAGGCTGGGCTTGGACAGGTCTCATATCCGAAAAGCGGGTGCGGGTCGTGACATATAGCATCTTAATTCTTGGTGCAGAATCATTCACGTGGATTAGAACAATGAGTCGATACTTACTTGACCGCTCGTGGATATACAATCGGCAACATGAGAGTATGATTGGCTTGACGGACGATTTCAAGGCGGGCGTCGAGCAATTTCTCATATATACAAGTAGCCATGCCGATTTCATGGGCGGAAGGCGCATAAAGTGCCCTTGTGTCAAATGTAAGAATATACCATTTAGAGAGGTGTCACTCGTGAGAGAGCACCTTTACAAGAAGGGTTTCATGCCGAACTACAACGTGTAGATTAATCAAGGAGAATCTCCGGCTTCGCAATCTCAGTCCTTCTCTAATACCGAGGTGAGAGATTCTACTCTCGGAGATCATTTTGAATATCGACAACCAACAAACTTGGCACGTGAGGTGGTATTAGACTTTGCTGTGGTGCGTGAGGATCCGAATCCTGATGCAAATGAGTTCTACGATATGTTCAAGCATGCTGATACTCCGTTATATCTGGGTTGTGATTCTCATTCGGTATTGTTGGTGGTGATGCGGCTATTGAACCTTAAATCTGATTTTAACTTACTGCAAGAATGCTATGACCAGATAATTCGGCTAGTAAGAGAGTTATTGCCAAAAGGATCAAATGATTTACCTGAAAGCTTCTACAAGTCGAAGATGATGATGCGGAAACTCGAATTAGGCTACCAGAAGATAGACTGCTGTCGAAATGGTTGCATTCTATACTACAAGGAGAACAGTGATAAAGACAAATGCATTTTCTGCAACGAGGACCGATACAAGCCAATCCGGGGCAAAGGAAAATCAATTGCCCGAATGCGGATGCGCCCGTACAAGTACATACAGTTTTTGCCAATCACAAAGAGGCTGCAGAGGATTTATATGTCTGCAAATATTGCACAACACATGACATGGCATAACAAAGAACGAAAGATAGATGAAAGAGAATTATCTCATCCTGCCGATAGAGAAGCATGGAAGCATTTTGATCGGTGTCATCCTGATTTTGCTGCGGAGCCTAGGAATGTTCGATTGGCTTTATGTTCTGATGGATTCACTCCATTAGGACAGTCGGGGATGCAATACTCTTGTTGGCCGGTGATTTTGACCCCGTACAATCTACCACCGTGGATGTGCCTGAAAACTACTTACATGTTCCTCACACTTATCATACCCGGTCCAAGAAATCTAAAGAAGAACATCGATATCTACTTGCAACCGTTGGTGGACGAGTTGAAACAATTATGGCAGTTTGGCGTCCAGACGTTTGATATATCGATGGAGCAGAACTTTCAGATGAGGGCGATGCTCATGTGGACCATCAACGATTTCCAGCTTACGGGATGCTATCGGGGTGGAGTACTCATGGTATTATGTCATGTCCGATATGCATGGGGAAGAGTAAGGCATTCCGCCTTCAGAATGGAGGAAAGGCGTATTTTTTTTATTGCCACCGCCAGTTTCTTCCTTCGTCACATTCGTGGAGAAGGAACAGAGATGACTTCAGGGCTGGTAAACGGGAAGTATCTCTTCTCCCGTTGAGATTAACGGAAGATGTAGTTTGGGAAGAGGTTCAAGATTTACCGACTGTCATGGAAAATCCGGGATCGGGCCATCACATTGAAGGCTTCGGACAACATCACAATTGGACGAAACAGAGTATCTTTTGGGATTTGCCTTATTGGCCGGACAATCTCATAAGAAACAATATTGATGTCATGCATATTGAAAAAATATTTGACAACATATTTAATACTGTGATGGATATTAAGGGAAAAATGAAAGACAATATTAAAGCAAGGAAGGACTTAGAAATTATTTGCAAGCGTCCAGAGTTGCATCTGTCGCAAAGGTCCAATGGTAACTGGGTGAAGCCTCCAGCACCATTTACATTGAGTAGAGATGATAAGCTAATAATATGTAAATGGATTTCAAAGTTGATATTTCCTGACGGTTACGTATCGAATCTGGCGAGATGTGTCGATCTCAACGAACGCAGGTTGATAGGGATGAAGAGTTATGATTGTCACGTTTTTATGGAGCGATACTTCCTATTGCTTTTAGAGAGATGTTACCTTCTCATGTGTGGACTCCACTGGCCGAGTTATCTATCTTCTTTAGAGATTTGTGTTCAAGTAAGTTGACGGTGCAACATATGCTAGAACTTGAGGAGAAAGTTGTAGTAACGTTGTACAAGTTAGAAAGGGTGTTCCCTTTCGGCTTCTTTGATAGTATGGAACATTTGCCGATTCATCTTGCATACGAAGCACGTGTCGGTGCTCCCGTCCATTATCGATGGATGTACCCATTTGAGAGGTATAAAATAATCTTCTAATTTATAATTTTTTTATTTAAATAATTCTAATATTCAATATATTTCTTATAGATATCTAGGTCACCTGAAGAAGAAAGTGGGCAATAAGGCTCATGTAGAAGCTTCAATATGCGAAGCGTACATCATTGAGGAGGTTTCTAACTTCTACTCGATCTACATCGATACTCATGTCCGAACAAATCGGAATAGAGCGCCGAGTGAAGGTGATATCAATGCACCGAACGAAAGGATCCGTACAATCTTCAATGTAGGGGGCAAGCCGACAAGTGCGACTAAATTACGGTAGTTGGATGAGGATGAGTTTGAAGCCGCATATCGGTATATATGCCTCAATAGCGGTATCCAAGAGATGGAAGATATTGAAAAGTAAGCGACACCATTTAGTCATTCTAAATTCGATATTTAGAAGTGTGCTAACGTTTCTCCCTATAATTACAGTACTTTTAGAGCTGAGATTAGAATGGAAAGACCTGATATTGATGATGATGATCTTGCTAGAGAGGTTGATATGAAGTTTTCGTCGTGGTTCCGAAATTATGTAAGGATTATAATCATTAGCCATTCTAAATTCGATATGTTACTACCCACACTTTGTCTAATGACTTTCCCACACTAGGTCTTTCGTCCTGGTACACAGTTGCAGAACAAAGGGCTAAGAGCAATTGCAATTGGACCGAGCAAGAAGGCGAAGTGTTGGAGCGGATATACAATCAATGGCTTTAACTTTAGAACTACTGATAAGCCTATCAATCATTCATTTGTCGATGAGGAGGCTAATTATACCAAAAATTTGAGAGTTTGTGTAAGAGCCTCAGTCTACGATGCCGATCCCGAATTCGACTACTACGGTGTTCTAAGAGATATCGTAGACATTGAATATTCTGTTGATACGAAGATTGTGCTTTTTAAATGTCGTTGGTTCGACACAACACCCAAGCAATGATAGAAGATTGACAAACAATTTGGCTTTGTTGATATAAAACATGGAAAAAGATATGGAGGTTTTGAACCATTTGTGTTGGCTAGTCAAACCGTTCAAGTATACTATACGAGTTATCCTAGCCGACGGCACAGTACCCTGGATTGGTGGGCTGTATGCAAAACTAAAGCAAGAAATACATATAATGTTGGGGATGTAGCCTACCAAGAGGAAGAGGTGGTCAAGCCTCAACCAACATATATAAGTTTGGCTGGTATTGAGGAAGAGGATTTAGAAGACATGGAGGTTGCGGTAGATGATGTTATGGAGGTTAACGTTGATGAAGAATTAGAAGATGTTGAGGAAGAAGTATTGGAAGATGAAGATGAAGATCATAGTGATAGTGAAAATGAAGAAGCAGAAGAAGACACTTCGGAATCAAGCGATGATTCAGAAGACTCTTGGGAAGATGAATCAGACTAGTACATACGTTTTAATTTAATATATGAGTTCCATTAGTATAAAGACATGACAGTAGTTTTTATTTTTAACACATCATCACTTATTATTTCTTTCAGATTTTTCTATGGCGTCGAGAGGTCGACGTTCACGTTTGCAGCTTGGATCTTCATTAAGTCTGCCGAGAGGTCTTTATCATGTCCGCTGAGAGGTTTCCATCATGCCCGACGACCTAGATTTACTATACCAGTACTTTCTTGTATTAAAATATTTTGGATATGTGTATTAATATTTCTTATATTAAAACATTATTCGTATGTGTATATGAGCTAATTTTGGATATGTGTGTATGTGTTGTATTAAAACATTTGGGATACGTGTGCATAAAACTGAAAATTTACAGGAAACACAAATACTGATACGTGTGCCTACTGTAAAACTGTCGACAGGGATAAGGACTGCTGAAAACACGAATACTGATATTGTATTTAGAAACTGTTTATATGACTGTATATTGTGTGTGTAACTGTCGACAGGGATGTAGAGTGCAGGAAACACAAATACTGACATGCAATATTGTATTTAGCGACAGAATGGCGACGGAACAGCGACAGAAAACCTGGAACATTGCAGGCTAGGGACGGAACAACGACGATTTTTTCGTCGCTACATGCCTGGAAAATTTACTTTGCAGGCTACCGACGGAATAGCGACTGTAGTTTCCGTCGCTAAGGTTACAGAAAATATTATATTCCAGTATAGCGACTGAATAGCGACGTAAATTTTACTTACTATTCCGTCGCTATGTTCCTGTCCGACACCAAAAACGTAATGAAAACTTCTTAGCGACGTAATTTCGTCGTTAGCCCGTCGCTACTCTCATGCTGAATTACGCCGCTGCGACGTCGGTAGTTCGTCGATAACTATAGCGACAGAGTTTCCGTCACTATTACGTTGTATTTTCCAATAAATAGCATGTCGCTAAATGCGTCACTAATCAGTCGCTATTTCCGACAAACTAGCGACTGATTTAAATTAGCGACACGTAATTTCTCGACAAACCTTTTCTATCGCTGATATGTCGCTATTTGGCTTTAGCGACGGAAAAACAACTTTTAGCGACGGATCCCGTCGTCACTAAAAGCCTATTTTTTTTGTAGTGCACGCCCCACTTCCAAGAATGCAAAACCGAGCCACGTGGCAATGGTCAGCGAATACCACTCCAATTGTTATCCCAATTTAATGAAACCATTAAGGTAGCACTTAAGCAGTAAAGTACAACAAAAGTAAATAATGCCCAAAATCTCAAGTAAACTAATCTCATCCACAGAAGCAAATCAAGAACACATAGAAATATAGTCTACTAATGTGCTGAAATAAATAGTCTGAATGTAAACATAATACAATACTGAATAGATTGTCTTGCGAGAGCAATCCCGCTAGTACAATACTGAATAAAAGATAAGCAGTAAGATAAGTAGATCTGATGACTGGCTAACTAGATAAAGATATCAGATCAATGAAGGAGCTCTACCACTAGTCAAACTACTCCGCTGGGAGAATCTCGTCCTCAGATGCTAGTCCCGCTCCTAAATTAATCCCGGACCCATAAATCTCCGGGTAGTCCTCATCGTCTAAGCCTGGAAAAGAAAACCATGTTCTCAGTGGAACGTAACAAGGTACATAATATGCAAGCCAGATGTAAAATAGTGCCATAAAATATGTGAATATGAACTGCACTCAAGGTAGGGTAAAACTAGAAACATCCATTCTATGTGTTGAGGACAATATTCGATACATGGGCTTTCTAAATATAAAATCTGTAGCTCCGAAAATAGAGTCTCCCGGTATACACAGTCATAGCTCCGAGAACAGCGTCTTCCGATAAATATGAATACATAGTGTGTGCGTAGTAGTCCAAGCATCTAGTAGCTGTCATTCCCTCCCTATAAGACCGTACGAGCCGAATCCACGACTCTCTTGATATGATCCTCTAACTGTAACGGTCGGTCATACATAGAAAAGTAAATGCAAAACTAACGGGAATCATATAATCAACACAGATTTTGATCTCCCTGACAACACCAGTATACAGGAAGTCTGGCAAAATGATAGTGTATAATAGTATCCTATGGTACAGGTGTATCCAGATAGGTACATCCACGGTATTGAAAGCAATTTCTAGTAACCGATACTAGATGTTACCAACAAACTTCTACACCTAAATCTACCTCGATTGTGAAGTATCGATCAGTGGTCCTACGGCGATGCAATTAACATAAACAGAACAAAATTTTAAGAATCAAATATGGAACTGAAGTACAAAAATGGAAAGGTACACTAGCCTGGAGTAGGAAGCTGATGAGAAGTATCTGGTCCCACGCCCAAGTCCCAAGAGCCAAAAGGACCGGGGAATAATTTTGAGGAAATATTTTAATTATTAGTTTTAAGGCTACTTGACTGCATGAAAATTATATATATATATATATATATATATATATATATATATATATATATATATATATATATATATATATATATATATAAAATATATATATATATATATATATATATATATATATATATATATATATATATATGTGTGTGTGTGTGTGTGTGTGTGTGTGTGTGTGTGTGTGTGTGTGATTAAGAAGATTATGACCTTGCTGCCCCTTGTCTTTACTTAACCCACTCGAATGCTATCAACTTGGTTCATGTCCATATGTGACTCTTGATTTCATCTCTGTTTATCCATTTAAGCTACCATCATTTATATCCCAACCTCTGTTTCATTCATAATGAAAATTCCCATGTGTTTCATTACTAACCACTGCGAGGAACACATATGGAAACTTACACACACAACATCTCTAAGTTGGTACTGTTATGCCTCACTATGTCAATTCATGTTATATGCACACTGCATCTCCTCTCTATATTCATGTATACTCATAGACCACAAAAGAAATGGTTCGAATGTAATAGGAAACAGTCAACAAATATTCCTACTGCATAAGTATTATAATCATAACAACCAATGATTTCATTCTCAGTTACACTCATTAGCACATCCTCTTAATTTCACACATTTATACATAACTATCATGTCTTCAGTTCATTAGCTACTCTCACGACCCGCATCCGCTTTTTGGGATACGAGTGCATGTCCAAGCCAGCATACCCCGCAGAGTCGACGGTAGAATGCTGTCAAGCCCGTAATAAATAAGTGCTCAAAATAGACTTAACCTTATTTAAAATATTTTTTCTTAAGCTAGAGAATTTATAATCTCAAAATTTAAATCGGCATTATCCATAGAGCCTTAAATCGTGTCTCATCTTTATTATTATCATCAATACTATATTTATTGATATCTTGCGTATTTGTGGTTTCATCCAACCAAATTAAACGTGGTCTCCTCATATCAAAATTTCAACTTCGTTAATTCTATTATTCCTTAAAAGCATGTTTATTTCATAAAATGAGATCATAAGGTTATTTGTTTCGAAATCTCTTCTTTAACTTAGTCATAAGCGACATCGCCATAACTATTTATACCACTAGTTTGTAACCATCTAAGGTCATACTGATCTTAATCCTTCATTTTAGCCATTTCAAAGTTCTACAATGGCAATGAATTTTTCTTTATCACAAGTCTATCCTATCAACTTCCTTAAAATTTAAGGGATACTTATGACAGCCATGCTCGATTGGTCAAGTGGAAAAGAATGAAGGATTTAATGAGGAGGAGGTCAGAAGGAACGATCAACGAAATGAGAAGTTAAGATAATAATATTCTCTAAATGAAATGAAAATGGTTTTTTTTAGAGAAAAAAAAGATTAAGAATGGTGGAAAAGTATGGTCAACCAATTCAGAGGAGTATTACCTTCATGGCGGCTAGCTAATGACCTACCTATTCATTCTCAAGAATATTTTAAAAATTACTCAAGCATAAAAATTTAAATTACTGATCAATACTTATCATAAAAAGAAATTTAATTTCAGGAAAATCTCTCCAATTCCAGATACAAATTTTTTTTTAAAATACATAGCTCAATATCTTCAAATTTCAATCATTACATTTTAATCAATAATTCATCCCTCTCTGAGGTTGTGACCTGACAAATGGTCAAAATTTAAATTTCACAGAGATTTTAAATTCTTCAAAAATATTTTAAATCAAAATTCAATCCTTTCATAATCATCTCAATAATTTAAATTCAATAAATCATTCAAAATTATATTTCATCAATAGTTCAATACTTATTATGATTTTCAATATTATGATCTAACAAAATGGTCATTGCATACAACTATCCATAAATTAGGACTTCAAAGAAAAAAAATTCTCAAATTATTTTTAAATTTTTTAAGTAAATGAGTATTGATTTAAATCATTGTAAATTTATTGGAATTTGAAATTTTGGTAAGATTGTTACAGAAAAGATTTTGAAGTATTTATATTTGAAGATTTTAAAATCTTGAACTTTGATTTTTGAAGGAGTTATGAAAAGGGTGTATCTAAAGTATTTTGAGGAATTTATAAATTTTGTGAAGATTAGATAATTAATAGCTAAGAGCCATGAATTTGATAGGAGGATATTGATGAAGTGTTAAGTCACTATATTACATTGAGTTAGTGATTTAAAATTTTATAATTGATATTGAGAAAATTTTGAGAAGATTGTTACAGAGTAGTTTATGTTTAAATTTTGAAGATTTTTTTTTAAAAAAAAACTTTGGATTTGAATTCTGAATTTAAATTTTGAGGAAATTATGCAAAGGTGAATTTACATTTAAAATAGTTCGAGAAATTTAAAATCTTGTGGAGTTAAAATTTTGAGGAATATTCCATAAGTCAAATGTTGATCATTTTGTTACAATCTTGAAGAGGTTGAATAATTGATAAAAATATAATGATTGAAATTTTGAAGATATCGAGTTATGGAAATTGAATAGAAAATTTTCAGATACTCTATTTAATGACTTTGAAATAATTTACGTGATAACTTTCTACATAGGTAGACACTCATGCCTACCCTCTGGTAAATGGCAACACAGGACATAAGATATCATACCCACAAACTCCTATTTCGTAAATGTTCAGTTAGGCTCCACCTTACTGTCTTATAGACACCATTTCATTTTGTTGCATTCTTCTACCCAAGGTTAGGTCCAACACAAGGCATATGCTACATAATTTTCTACACAAGGAACTACAACCGATCAGTGTATATCAAAGGAGAATGAACAGACAGTTAGGGATGTTGGTGTTTTGCCTTAGAGACTAGAAAGAATAGCCCACATTGCCTAGGCTGCCTAGGCCAAATGGATGTACCTCTATATAAAGCTTTCTTGTGTTGAGAGATGCACGTGAGGTGTGGAGAGGCACATGGGTGCCATATAGGGGTGTTTTCTAGTAGAAAGAAAGCTAACTCCACAAAGAAAGCATTTATGCTTTTTGTCATGCTCATGGAATTATGTTTTTTGGAGCTAAGCTCCGAAGGGGCTTAGCGATTGGACTCAGACTCGGACTCAAGGGCGCAAAATATCGCTTTGTTGGTGCACTTTTTACTTAGCACGTCAGTATCGATACATGGCGCTTTGTGCGCTATTGTTGCGCTCATGTGCTCTTCTTATGTGCGAGTCGCATGCGCTACGCATATGGGCTCGGCACATGGGCGAGGCGCGCGGGTTTAGGGGTGGGTGATGGTATGGGTGTAGGCGCGCGTGCTGTCACGGGTGTAGGTGCACGGGCCTAGGCGCGGGCTAGGTATGGCTCTTCGTGGCCGCGTGCGCTCGTGCGCCTATGCATCTATACGCCAGTGCGTCCGCGCACCAGTACTATTGTTGGCATTAATTGAAAGATTCGGACGGTTGTGGAATGATCGAGTCAAATTACAGATCCAATTTTTGTGGGATTTAAATTTGATTTAGTTGAATCTTTTCTTAAGTCATTCCTTTCTTTTCGCAGTCAGTGTACGGCCAGGATTAGAGTTAGGGTTTTAGCCCAACTCTATATATACCCTCTTCGTGTCTCTTTTGATGACTTCCTCAGAAAATTAGAGACGAAGAGAGTTGAGAGGCCGCTGCCATTGGTGTCCAAGGAGGTCTGTGAGTTCAGTCAGGAGGTAACAGCAAGCGTTCTAGTATTTCTCATTTGAACTTGCTGGTTCCTGGAAGCAGATCAAAGTAGGCCGAATCTTGCTTTGAGCAATAGTGATCTTTATCACAAGCAGAGTTGCGTCTTCTTCTTCTTTCGTCTTTGAGACAGAGACTTCAGGACCTTTAGAGTAGCAAATTATTTGCTATAAAATCTCTAAAGTTCCTCTTACACAAAGTGTGTGACCAAATTCGTTTGGAGAATCACTTTGTCCACTTACGTTCTTCCATCTAAGATCTATTTCGAGAATAACAATCTCAAAACAAGATTCAGATCTGATGGAAAACAATCGTACAAACCTTTTTGACACAATTTTTAACAAACTTGAGAAGTTTGACGTAGAGCATTACGACATCTGAAAGAGAAATGTCAGCCTTAATCTTCAACTCGTTAGCGTCGACTATGTGTTGATAGATCCTCAGCCTCAGATTCCAGAAGGAGAAAATGCTCGAAGGGTTGCTGAAGCTACTGCTTTGCAGTCAAAGTGGATGAGAGATAACAACCTCTACAAGTTGTTGATATTGAACTCTATGGAAGACTCTCTGACAGAGTCATACAGCAAGACGGTCAATACAAATGACATCTGGGAGTCGGTAGAGAATCTCTATAAGGCAGATGAAAACAAGAACAAGATCCACGTGACCGAAAAGGTCTGGAGGATACGATTTGAGGACGACAAGACCATGTTGCCTCAAGTCAAAGAATTTCTCAAGTTACGATAGAAACTTGAGGATGACGGCATACCCTTAGTCGATGATTTCGTCATCAGAGGTATTGTCGCCAAGCTTCCACCTGGGTAGAGCAATTTCATCGCGGACATGCACCACAAGAAGATGGAGGTGGATCTTGACTGCCTCTTGTACTAGATACATGTTGAAGACGAGTTCTGGGCTCAACTCAAAGTGGACACCTTGTCCAAGCAGATGGCCAAGGCGAACATAGTGCAAGGAGGAAACTCTAAAGGGAAGCAGATGGCTCCCTACAATAAGAAAAAAGTCGTTCACCATCTGAAGGTGAAGTCAGCTCAGTTCAAGCCCAAGTCCAAAGAACCTGGGACTTGTTTTAATTGTGGCAAGAAAGGCCACTAGAGGAGGGACTGCAAGGAAAAACCTAAACAGAAAGAGCATGGTGAGGCTAACTTTGTTGCTATGATTGTGCAGGGTAACTCAAATGGTGTTGACACTGACTGGTAGATAGACACTGGGGCATCGTGCCACGTTTGCTCGAAGGAGTGGTTCACCACATACAAACCTGTTGCTGAGAAGGTTATGGTGGCCAACCAGACACAAGCTGAAGTTTTGGAGATCGAGACGGTTGTACTGAAACTGACTTCAGGGAAGTCACTGACGCTTCAGGAGGTGAAGCATGTACCGGCTATAGCCAAGAACCTGGTCTCAAGAAGTCTGCTCTGTAATGCAAGCTTGAGGATGGACATTAACACGGGTCAGGTGGTTATATCTTATAAAGGAACATACTTCGAAAAGACTTATTGTACTGAAGGAATGTTCAAACTTTAGCTTGTAACTTCTATTGAGAAAATTAATGTAGTCTCTAGTTCTTATTATTCTCTTGAGTTGTGGCATTAATAGACTAGGACATGTTCATTGTAAAAGAATTAACAAGATGTCTAGTCTAGGGCTTATCTCTAAATATGGGGGTAAGGAGTTGGAGAAATGTGAGGTCTGTGCGTAGATGAAGATCACTAGAAAACCATTCAAACGGGTAAAACGAAGTACAGATATTCTAGAGTTGGTTCACTCAGATATCTGTGACTTCAAACAGTTGTCCACTAAGTCCGGGATGAAGTATTTTATTACTTTCATCGACAATTTCTCAAAATACGCATTTGTTTATCTGCTCAAGTCCAAAGATGAAGCATTTGAGAAATTTAAGGTCAAGGCTGAAGCCGAGCATCAAATCGAACAACAACTCAAGAGACTCAAAACTGATCGAAGGGGAGAGTATCAGTCTCATGAATTTACATTGTTCTGTAGAGAATATGGAATTGTCAATGAGACAACTGCTCCGTACTAACCTCAATCAAACGGTGTTGCAAAAAGGAAGAACAGAACGTTAACAGAGATGATGAACTCGATGTTGTTGACTGCGGGTCTTCCAAATTGCTTCTGGGGTGCAGCAGTGCTTACGGCTACATTCATACTGAATAGGGTGCCATATGCAACTCGAAAGTTACTCCTCATGAACTCTGGTTCAAGGTTAGACCCAACTGGAATGTCATTCGAGTGTGGGGGCATCTGGCGTATGTAAAGCTTTTGGATTTGAAAATTTAGAAGCTAGGAACAAGGACTACGAAGACTATATTCCTAGGATATGGCAATAAGAGTGATGCTCGAAGATTCTTTGATATTGAATCAAATCATATCATTGAATCTCGTGATGTAGAATTCTTTGAAGATAAATTTGCAATGCACAAGAATATTGTTCTCGCGGACCTTTCGGAGAATAGTGTGAGTGCACAGGATGCTCAAGCTCCTAACGAAGGTTTAGAAGATGTAGTCCAAGAAGAGGTTGTTGTTGCCGAAACAACGATTGATCCAGAACTCACAGAACCTGTGTCCAAGCGAGTAAGGAGACAGAAGGACTTTGGATATGATTTCATCACCTATCATATGGAAGCAGATCCGCTGACCTATGATATGGCGATGAAGACCAGAGACGATGTCTTATAGAAGGAGGCTATTAATGATGAGTATGGCTCAATAACCTCCAACAACACATGGGTGTTGGTCAATCTGCCTGAAGGAGCAAAACCAATCGGATGTAAATAGATCTTTAAGAAGAAGATGAAGGCCGATGGAACTGTTGATAATTCAAGGCTAGGCTGGTAGCCAAGGAGTTTTCTCAGAAGCAGGGGATTGATTATTTTGACAAATATGCTCCAGTAGCGAATGACGACCATCATGATGTTGATTGCTCTAAGCGCTATTCACAAGCTAGTTATTCATCAGATGGATGTCAAAACTGCTTTCCTGAATGGTGAATTGATTAAAAAGATTTACATACAACAGCCAGAAGGATTCCTCGTCAATAGACTTGAAGACAAAGTCTGTAAGTTGGTAAAATCTTTGTATGGTCTGAAGCAAGCTCCCAAGATGTGTCATAAGAAGTTTGATAAAGTCACAAGATCAAACGGCTACAGGGTCAGTGAGACGGACAAATATGTTACACAAAGTTCACTGACGAAAGAGGAGTTGTCGTTTGTCTGTACGTGGATGGCATACTGATCTTGGGTACAGATCTAGTAAGTGTCACTGGGACAAAGAAGTTCCTCTCATCTAAGTTCAGCATGACGGACTTAGGGGAAGCTGATGTTATCTTGGGGATAAAGATCATCGGGACGAAAACTGGAGTGGCATTGTCACAGTCTTATTACATTGAGAAGATGCTCACACGCTATGGGTATCAGGATCTTCCAGGAATCGATACGCCATATAGGTGTGATAAGAAGCTGAAGCCAAATCTAAGAAAAAGCATGAGACAATGGAGTATTCGAGCGTCATCGGGAGTTTTGATGTATGTGACTACTGCTATAAGGCCTGACATAGCTTTTGTCGTAGGGATGCTGAATTGGTTCATGAGCATTCCGGACGTGGAGTACTGGAAAGCTGTAAAGAGGATAATGAGATACCTAAACATGACTCAGAAGTATGCATTATCCTACTGCGGAGATCCAAAAGTAGTGGAAGGCTTCAGTGATACAAGCTGGTGCTCAAAAGTAGAGAGTGAAAGGTCCACAGGAGGATATGTCTTCTCCATGGATGGAGCTGCTATATCATAGAAGTCAAAAAAGCAGACTATGTGTCACACTATTATATGAAATCTGAGTTCTATGCACTGGTGATTGCAGCAGATGAAGCGAAATGGCTTCGGGAGCTCATGTATGATCTTCCAATGGTTGGTGTACAGATACCAGTGGTACCGATATACTATGACAACCAGGCGACTACAGTAATGGCATCGAATGACCTCTTCAATGGCAAGAAGAGGATTGTGCGTCTAAGACACAGGACGGTAAATGATCTTATTAGAAGGGGAGTCATCATTGTGGTTGATGTTCGGAGCAAGAAGAATCTGGTAGATCCGTTCACCAAAGGTCTCAAGCGCCAGCTGGTTGAGGACACAGCATATAAAATAGGCTTGAAGACACTCTAATATTGTGTCTTTGTAATTCTAATATAAAATTTTATGTTATTAGTTCAAAAAGAAATCTACTAGGCATCTAGCTTTTAGTTCAAAGAAGAATCATTGACTGGAAGATTATCAGGTGCAGTAGGCAATCCTTTGGATGTTGCAGGGTCTCAGACCCAGAACCACTGTTAGTGGGCAGTACTTTAGGATATTGCGGGGTTTCAGACCGAGAACCACTGTAAGTGGGCAATATTTTTGGGATACTGCGGGATTATAAACCCAGAACCACTGTCGTCTACTGTTTATTTTTTGTATAGAACAAAGTCATGTGAGAGGATGGCTTGGAAGCCTTAATGAGTTCTCGGACATTAGAAATATCCGACGTACTTTATGGGAAGCACGGATAGCACAATACTACAAAGGAGCGTAGTACTCCATGCTACAGTAGAGTGACCCCATATGAGGTACCTAGTGAGGATAAAGCCTCGGCTTCGGGCCAAGTCACAGCGGCGTAGCACCGCACATAGGCAAGCATGTCTAAGGCTGTATAATGAAGAGTGGTAGACGGTACTACAAAGAGGTTGGGCCTCATGTTACAGTGGATGACACCACATGAGGTACCTAAGAATGGTAGAGCCTCGGCTTCGCGAGCCATGTTACGGCGGCGTAATACCGCAAGGAAGCGAAAGGCTTCATGCTGGATAGTTTGGCACTACAAAGAGGCTGGGCCTCATGCTATAGTGGTATGACACCATATGAGGCATTGCCTCATCTTTGGATCAGGTCATGGCAGCGTAGCACCGCAATGAAGCAAAAGGTTTCATGTCAAATACTCTTTAAAAGAACTCATCTAGAGTATATGGATAGAGATGTAGGCCGTCTCTTAAGGGAAAACTTGTAGACACCTAAGATACGTACATCGAAACCAGGCTGGCATAAGGCCTTTGATGTGCAGCCAGAAACATAGTTGATGTCATTATGTGAGTGGAAAGAATTACAGTTATGGGACAGAATTTAAGGTATAGTCCTTTCTTGTATCATGCTGTTATTTAATCCATGCGGGAAGATTCAAGTCGTAGTGACATCTATCCTAATGTATCATG
Source organism: Iris pallida (assembly GCA_029216955.1). Classification (NCBI taxonomy): domain Eukaryota; kingdom Viridiplantae; phylum Streptophyta; class Magnoliopsida; order Asparagales; family Iridaceae; genus Iris; species Iris pallida. Next base: position 21,290,820 of record JANAVB010019799.1, on the reverse strand, counting down.
GACAGTCACTATGGAGAATGCTCAACCCATATATAGAGATAAGTGAGGGATTGTTGGTGTTTTGCCTTAGAGACTAGAAAGAATAGTCACACATTGCCTAGGTGTAAAATCCCTAAATTTTAGAAATATTTAATTAGTTTACTTAATATAATTTTACTGCACTTTGTTAAAAATTTAGTTTTAAAGGAATGTTATTTTTAAGTTTGTAGTATTTCTTTAAATTTAAAATGCTGCTATTTAATTTTTTTTTGCTAAGGTTGGCAGCAACAGAAAATTTTCAAATTATAAATATTCATACTGTAAAAAAATTATTTAAACATTTTTAGATATATTTGGTGAATTTTATTTTATTAAGAGTTATTAGTTTGTATATAAAAATGTATATATACAAAAAAGGAAAAAAAACAAAAATATTTAGTTGCTACTGTTCCCTTGCAGGAACAGTAGAAATCCATATCCCAGCCCAAGTTGGATGGGCCAACGTGCGACCCTCCCCATACTCGGTTTAACCGAACATCTCTATATAAGAACGAGAGAGAGAGAGAGAGGAGAGAATCGCATCAAAATCCTAACCCGCGCTCGGCTTTCGATCCCGTGCTACCCGCTCCAACGGGCAAAATTGTGCACGGCCCACCAGAATCCAACTTTGGATATACGGTTAGGTTCGTCTCCTCAAACTGGATCCGCAGATATGTAGTTTGACGACTTTAGAGACCGTAGACATTGGCACATGTTTCGGTGCAAAATGGGTCCAACGGCGGACATCATTTTGACCCGGAATTACAATTTTGCCCCTATTCCAGAATTGGACTATTGGACAGGCATTTTCTAGATATATCTTTTACACTGGGAACATTCTTAATATTTGTTTCAGCATCCGGAGCCATTCGTGGATTTTGAGATTTCTTGCTGACGTGATTGATTGCTTAGAGTTGCTATTCCCGTACTGCCAGGCATGATACCTTGCCACCTTACTCTGTGATTTACTTATTCTTATTTTCAGTTATTTATATTCAGTATTACTTACCTGTTGTTAGTATTATATCACTGTGCTTCCAAGTCAAACTTGGGTGCAAACGACTCTATCGGTCATTTTTATTACTTTTGTTTATTTCTCTTATATAGACTTAGCCTAGTGACCATCCATTGATGATGATGTATTGGTATATCTCATATGGCCTTGACATCTGTTTTATCACGTGTTGTGAGTCACATGTAGGATACGTACTCGCGTAGTCGGTCGGCCACCGATACGTATGAGGCATGCGACGGTTAGGAGTAACTGCCAATAGAATTATATGTTAGAAGACTTGGCGGTTACTAGATGTTCTTATCAGTCATGGAGATGATGATACTAGGTATTGGATAGGGAGAACAATACCTGACGTATGGGCTTCTTTGCACTTCCCTGATTAAATGTGCACTCCTCCCGAGACACAGGCTCCAGGTGCCCTCTGACGTTTCCCAGAGTGTTTTGGACGTACCCCCTTGCACATGCTTCCCTCTGACGATCTTCGGACGTTACGGACGTAGGCCCCTGGTGTCCTATACGGAAACTATGCCGATCCCATCTACAGCCAGGACTCATGCGTCGAAGGATTGTATCTCAACTCCATGTTCACAGTAGAATGGTTAGGAACCCTATTGCATGCATCCCCTTTTACTCTGTATTATATATAACAGTTTATATGGCTTGTGTAGGACCGATTGTAGGAACGATTTGTAAAGTGCAATACTCTAGAGGGGGGTGAATAGAGTAGGCAGCGGAAATTAACTATTTAAAAATGCTAGTAACAAGATCACATAATATATATATATCGCAGATATGTAAATGAAAAGTAGAGAGTAGAGAGCAAACGCAAACACAAGGATGTATACTGGTTTTCCTCTTGTAAGGACTAGTCCAGTCGGAAGAACTCTAGCTTCCATTTAAATCCACTATTGAAAAATACCACAAGTTTTCATCCGAAGTTCTTGCAACTTCTACAACGCGAGCTTTGATCCGAAGTACTCGACCAACTTCAATTGTGAAGTGTCTTTCTTCAATCAAGTCTCTGATTACAATCGCTCTGAAGCTTCTAGACTGTACCGTACTGGCAAATCGAGTAGAGGATTGTAACTGGCTTGGGATTTGAAAATGAATAGCTTAGAACACTTTGGAAGAAGTAGTAGGCTTATAGAGAAGAGATGTGGAAGTGAATTGGTGTATTTAAATGATCTAACTCCTTCTCTATTTATAGTTTTCCAAAGGCAGAATTCTGACAAAATTCGGGCAGAACTCTATGAGAAAATCTCGTTGGGATCCGTAACTGTGGGAAGACCAAGTTCAAAAAGCAACGTTCACTAACCGAACTCTGGCCAAATTTGGACCGAACTCGGGCTGAATTTTGTTGGAGTTCTGTTAGGGTTTTGCAAACTGATTTTTGGGCTTTTTGAAAAGTCAAGCAGATAGGAAGTAGTTTGGGCTTTTGTAAGTGGGCTTGTTTTCAAAATAAAAGGGTATTTTAAAAACATTTCTTAGATAGCCTATTTGCCAGTACGATGCAGTGTACATCGTATTCCAAGACTCAATAAATATAAAAAATTACATTGATAAAATAGAAAACTAATAGCCCTTTGATGACGTCTTTCTTCAAATATTTGAGCAGACTTGAATACGCCTTTTTCACTGACGACGGTCGTCCAAAGATAAACAGATCTGGAAATCTGAATACCTTTCGGTGGCTTCGCCCCCGAACCCCCACAGGTGGCGCTGCCCCCTCGACCCCTGTCCGCTGACCTGGTAGCGAAAACCCCGATGCGAGGCCCCGGATAGGTCGTTAGGCGGTTAAGAGAAATCTTCTTGTATAACGTCGTCTTTGGCCCATTGCATATGTCCTGGTTTGACAAAGCTTGATCATGCTTACTGCATGTCTAAGAACATGTTAGACGAACAAAATAATATGATACAAGCATAGCAATATGATATAGAACATTTGGGACAATGCTAAGTTTAAGTAGCAACATGATAGTGATTACATGAATATTAGTGATGTCATTATGTTAAACTCAATTGATTAGCCATATTAAAAAATATGATATAATCATTGGGCTAACAATCTTCCCATTTTTTATTATGGCAAATCGGTTAAGTTTAAGAAAGATATGATAGATGCATGTATCACTAATAAAAATATAATATTATGGCAAATCGGTTAAGTTTAAGAAAGATATGATAGATGCATGTATCACTAATAAAAATATAATACTGGAATATTGTGTGCTAACTTAAACTTATTTTTTCTCCTTTGATATGATCAAAAATAAGCTCCCCCGTAATAAGAGATAAAACGAACTCAAGCATAAGTAAAGGAGGAAAGCAAAAATAATCATGATCAAGGATTAGGAGAACAGTGTAACGACAAGTTTAGAAATTTTCATAACTAAAGTAGAAAAACTTGTCAAAAATAGTTGGTTGAACTTAAAAAAATATTGAAATCAATCAATACATAGTTTACCAACTAAAAATCCAAAAATGACATTCAAACACATTTTGTTCATCATATTGTGTTTTGAAATAGACCAAACAAAATATATCAATATAGTAGAATCAATCATTAGTCATAAATAAATCATAAGGAATAGAAATTCGCAGATCTAGTATATATAATATAATGAGACTTTTAACAATGATCACAAAAAATATGATTCATAATTTGTCCATACAAATTAGTAAATCAATTCCATAAAGAGTATAATCATCGAAAAGAAATCAAAATACGTATACTAGAATCTATGCAAAATCTATACCAAAGTTCATGCATTTGAATTCAATTACCTTAGCATGATATATATCCATCAGATAAACATGAAGGTAATGAAGACAAAATACTTGAGAAGAAGAAATTCAGTCGACTTGAATGCTCTCCCGCAAAGTATGATCAGTCTAAATATAGATAATCATGAACTTTGAGATAAAACCTCAATAAGAAATGCCAAAAGTAATTTTAAACTCAATCAAATAAGGATAATTAAATATATATTTGGCAAGATAACTTTTAGAAACTCGAATGAGAAAAAATAAATAATAATAATCATATATTCTCTCATCTAATACAAATCCAAATATCATGAACAATTCAACAAGATATTTTAAGCAAAAGAATATATGTCCATGATGAACTAGTTATACCACATATTAAGGGCATAAAAGAATTGAAACAATTAAATTTGCTCCCCTTTAAAATATGCGTATATAGTTCAAAAATAATTTATATGCATAAAATAGAAAAAATAAATAATCACAAGATCTAAGGGATATCCAAGATATGCATCTTTCTTTCCTTTGATCAAATGCATATAAAATTTCAAACTCAAAACAAATATCATCTTTAGGCAAGAAAAAGAAATATCCAATAAATAAACGCTTAAAGATTAAGAGAATATGTCTTCAATAAAAATATATAACACAAATTATATCTCCAATATATATATAAAATAAATATTTCAAGACATCAAAAGATTTTGAAAGCTGTCTTTAATAATAACATTTGAGTACCGGACAGATTCAATAAATCAAAAAAGAAATCAAAAAGGCTTTTCAAAAATATAGAATTTCTTACGAAAAATTGTCTTAAAAAAATGTTTGAATGCTTCCATTTAGTCCTCAGACTGAAAGCTGGCGATTCGAATCACGGAAACAATTTCAATAAAAGAATCCATAAATCATAAATAAATCTATTTTGAAAACATAACTAAATAAATGTCCAAAGAAAAATATATGGCATGTCAAGGGGATAATTGATTTGAAACAATTAACTACTCCACCTTTACATGGCTCTATCCAATAATAATAGTATTGGCAAAATTTAAAAAAATTCAGAAATATATTTCCAGAAATAGGAAACTAATTAAAAAATATTAGGTCTTCTTATCAAAGTTTATTTCTTCCCTTTTAAAGCCGTTGCATGGTGTCCATCAGATAACCGTAGGGTTAAAGAGAAGAAGAGAGATTCAATATGCTTGACTTCTTTCCGCAAAGAATTACTGCTATAGGCAGTTAGTAACTTGAATAGGAAGAGAATAATAAAGCTTAAAATCATGAATATTACACAAGCTAAATACGAAATCACAAGACCATAATATTCAATGAGTAGTCACAAAATTATTAAGTTTAAATATAGAATAGAGTGACAGAAAAATAAATATATCAAAAGATGACAAACATTAACCTATGAAAATCAATATATGTTATCTTTTGTAAAATTAAATCATTAAATAATATTATCCATCGAATCTAAAATCCAAAATCCATCAGATAACAATTGCAACTAGATCTCAATAAATCTTTAGTTTATAAAGCGTTAATCAATCTTGGGTTAGTTGTAGGGGTACTATCCCAGCTAACGGAGGTTCACCGGGGAACACTTAAATACCACTTCGCTTTGACCGTAGTCGTGGTGACAGACAGACCCTTTGTAGGCTTGTACCTAAAACAAATCTCTTCTTTAATAACCGAGGATTTAAGAAGAATTAGTGTAATATGAAATAAATTATATTGACTTAAAAATATCTTAGAACAATATAGCATACGGTATAAGATGTATCAATTACATTTATCCATATGTGCTATAAAATTATTGGGCAACAATATAAAACATTTATAAATCAAAATGTAGGACCTAGATACGCTGATGTATTTTGGAACCTAGGGGACTGGGTTCAGTACCTTGGATCCAGAACTAGATAATAGTTGCAAGTACACCTTAATAAATCTTAAGTCTATAAAGTATTGATCACTTCGGGTTAGCTGTAGGGCCGGTTCCCAGCTAGTGGTAGTCCGAAGACTAGTACAACGTATCGCTTCAGGCTATTTACACCTATATGACAGAAGGACCCTTTCGGCTTGTTCCCAAAATGATCTCTACTCTTAAGAACTTAGATTCAAAGGAATATATACAGTATCATCGAACATCATCGAAATCCAGAATCCCTATATATAAAATAAGTAAATACCCAAAGAATGGTTTATCAAGATCAAGATATTAAAAAAAATTCAATAAGAGTCATGTATCTAAAATGTCAACCAAAAAGCCAAAAAAAAATACATCATTAAAAGAGGCTTTGAGGAAGAAGCTAATGAATTTGTCCAAAGTAATCAATAGCTAAAGTATGAGATAAGCACAAGTTTGAAACTACTTTTTAAAATAAAATAATATAGAACTTGAACGTAACTCATATATCCTCATAAAGATATTTATACAATATAAGAAACGTGTGAGCAATATATGAATGATAATGAATTATTCATGTATCATTAACACGCATAAAAAATATCACAAGATCAAAAACATGCATAAATATGCTTTGTCAGACAAAGATGTAATTGATTTATAAGAAGTTAATCACAATAAAATTTGAGAATCAATAGTGAATATATTATGCAAGCACAAGGTTAAAATAAAATTATATGTATATACTTTTCAAGAAAATAGGAGACTTGTGCTAAACATACATACTCACAAAATACTGATTAAAGTAAATACGACATGTTAAAGACAAATCGATAAGAAGTGACCATTAAAAAAATTTATTAAAGACAGAGAGTCAAAAACATATTAACTAAAAAAAAGCTCTTATGCATGCTTCAAGGATAAAACTAAAATAAAGAGCATACATAGATAAATGTGTCACACTAATAAAATACTATATAGTGTGAACTAAACATTTAAGCTAAACAGCTAGTCAAGCTAGGATTATATCTCACATTGATTCAAACAATAAACAATTTAAAAGATATCAATGAAAGCTAATAGTAAGAAATCAATAAGAACATGCTAGATATTAGAAACTATGTAGTAAGCATGTTACCGAAGTGGTTCTAGTGACCACACTTATGTTGGTGCAATTGCTTGGAAGATGACCTTTGTAGCTTTGCAATCACCAACATGCTCCATGGTTCTAAGGTTCAGCACAAGTAGCTCCACCTGAAATATTAGGTGAAGACTTTGGTATCCAATACTTGGATCCACATTTGTTAGCTTTGGGAACCCGTTTGCATAAGTTCATATCAACTAGCTTTCTAATCTGACAACAATTAGAAACGTGTCCATTCATACTGCAATAATGACAGAAAGAATTAACATTAGTGCTATGTACAGTAGTATGAGAACGTGCAGTGGTGTGATATGATCTTTGTGGATACTTGTAGTAGAAAGCATGGTTGTGTGAAGCTTTAGCTTTGCTTGCTTCCTTTCTAGATGATCTGTCGTATGTGACTTTGTGATGTGCTAAGTATCTTGTGTTATACTGAGTCGTAGGTTGTATTACCTGTTTTTTCAGTCTAATCTCTAACTTTTTAGAGTTAGAATAGATCTCATCATATTTAGCATTAAGAGCATCAATTCTACATGAAGCAATAGAATACTTCTTCTTTTCTGATTCTAGTTCCTCCTTAAGTTTAGCATTTTCTTGAGTGCTTTTCTCAATGCTATCAAGTGCCTCATGCAATCTAAACTTCAGTGTAAAAATTTCAGTAGAATTATCAGAAGGAGAACTATTTCTAGCATCATTCAATAAGCAAGTAAGCTTTTCATTCTCCCGCTTATAGGATAGAATATCCTTTCTAGCTTGCTTATACTTATCTAATACTTTCTTGTGTTCTTCTAACAGATCACAGAAAGCATCAGATAACTCATCATGAGAAAATTCACTCTCTTCATAAAAAGAACTATTTTGTACCTTGTTAGATAATGCCATTGAGCATAAATTTGCAGCTTGATGAGGTCTCCCTTCTTCTTCAGAATCTGTTGCTGCGCTTTCACATTATATGCTCGTGCTAGTGTACTTGTGAGACGATGATCTACCTTCATTTGATTGTTCGTAGTGACTCTCCTTTCTAGCAATAGTACAATCTTCTTGGATGTGGTCTATCTTCTTGCAGTTGTCACATACAAGCTCTTCTTCATATAAAGGATTGTGTTGTACCTTAAATCCCAATTTCGGCATGCATATATTTGCATCATTATGAAGACTATCCTCCTCTCTGGAGTTGCTAGCTTTGCTTTCATACCTGCACTCATAAGTAGCTTCAAGAACTTTCTAAATTTTATGAGATGTTGTGCAAGTAGTAATAAGATAAAATACATTTGTGTCTACAGCACAATAAAATATATGCATAACTTTTGCATCAAGGCTAGCTAACTTCTTTTTTCTTCCATGTAACTATAATAAGGTTTGTTGATTATAGAGGATGTAAGAATAGAAGTGATAGTAGGCTTTTTGTAGCCATTTACAACAATTGACCATAAGTCAAAATCTAGCGACTTCAGGTAGAAGCTCATCCGTGTTTTCCAATAACTATAGTTTGTTCCATCAAATAGTGGGAGTCTATTTGTGGATTGCTCTTCAATTGTGAAGTACATACTTTCCATATATGATATTGTGATCTATGTAACAGCTGCAATAAATAAGAATATAATAGCAGTGTTACCTCACTTTACCTGTATAACCCGCTCTGATACCAATTGAAGGAGCAATTGGTATGAGCAATAATCCCTCTATAAGGAGCACCTATATAAAGATAACCCGCTCTGATACCAATTGTATGACCGATTGTAGGAACGAGTTGTAAAGCGCAATACTCTAGGGGGTGAATAGAGTAGGCAGCGAAAATTGACTATTTAAACATGTTAGTAACAAGATCACATTATATATATATATATATATATTTATATATATATATATATATATATATATGTATATATATATATATATATATATATATGTATATATATGTATATATATATATCACAGTTATGTAAATGAAAAGTAGAGAGTAGAGAGCAAACGCAAACACAAGGATGTATACTGGTTTTCCTTTTGTGAGGACTAGTCCAGCCGGAAGAACTCTAGCTTCCAGTTGAATCCACTATTGGAAAATACTACAAGTTTTCATCTGAAGTTCTTGTAACTTCTACAACGCGAGCTTTGATCCGAAGTACTCGACCAACTTCAATTGTGAAGTGTCTTTCTTCAATCAAGCCTCTGATTATAATCGCTCTGAAGCTTCTAGACTGTACCGCACTGGCAAATCGACTAGAGGATTGTAACTGGCTTAGGGTTTGAAAATGTATAGCTCAGAACACTTTGGAAGAAGTAGTAGGCATATAGAGAATAGATAAGAAAGTGAATTGGTGTATTGATGATCGAAAATTTTCTCTATTTATAGTTTTTCTAAAGGCAAAATTCTGACAGAATTTGGGCAGAATTCGGGCAGAACTCTATGAGAAAATCTCGTTGGGATCCGTAACTGTGGGAAGACCAAGTTCAAAAAGTAACGTTCACTAACCGAACTCTGGCCGAATTCGGGCCAAACTCGGGCCGAATTCTGTTGGAGTTCTGTTAGGATTTTGCAACCTGGTTTTTGGGCTTTTTGAAAAGTCAAGCAGATAGGAAGTAGTTTGGACTTTTGTAAGTGGGCTTGTTTTCAAAATGAAAGAATATTTTCAAAATATTTCATGGATAGCCTATTTGTCAGTACGATATTCCTAGACTCAATAAATATGAAAAATTATATTGATAAAAGAGGAAAACCAATAGCCCTTTGATGACGTCTTTCTTCAAATATTTGAACAGACTTGAAGACGCCTTTTTCACTGACGGCGGTCGTCCGAAGATAAATAGATCTGAAAATCTGAATACCTTTCGGTGGCTTCTTCCCCGAACCCCCACAGGTGGCGCTGCCCCCTCGACCCCTGTCCGCTGACCGGATAGCGAAACCCCTGATGCGAGGCCCCGGATAGGTCATTAGGCGGTTAAAAGAAATCTTCTTGTATAACACCGTCTTTGGCCCATTGCATATGTCCTGGTTAGACAAAGTTTGATCATGCTTACTGCATATCTAAGAACATGTTAGATGAACAAAATAATATGATACAAGCATAGCAATATGATATAGAACATTTGGGACAATGCTAAGTTTAAGTAGCAACATGATAGTGATTACATGAATATTAGTGATGTCATTATGTTAAACTCAATTGATTAGCCATATTCAAAAATATGATATAATCATTGGGCTAACAGCATGGTATTTTCTTGTATCTTATTGCGTCTCTCTGAGGACCTGGTTATCTCTCCAGGTGTGTGCTTTTCATGATGCTTAGCAGGTGCTCTAGCCCAGATCGTGGTCTTTCCTTTCCTTCGAAGATGATTGCTCCTGGTTCATCTTGCCATCTTTATCGATCAATTTCTTGTATATTTTTCTCATTTAAATTAGTTGGTAGTGGATTTGTCTCTGCCCAACTACTTGTACAAATGATAAATTCATAGTAATTATATTATTATTTTTTATTTCTGTGGATGAGATTTAGTTATCGTGGTTTACTGTATTTTACAGCTTATGTAGTATACGAGGATTCCATGTATTGGAGTATCTTCGTATATGTGCAGCTGGCGTGCCTACGTACTTGGTCCTAAGTATTTTGGGACTGGGGTATTATATGTTTTTGTGGTGGCCCATGCAGGTCGAGTTTATCACTTCGGGTACGTTACTGTACCGATGTGAACCTGCATATAGGATTAGAATCTAGGTATCTCATCCACACTTTGACCTCCTTCCTTGAATTCAATTCAAACTCTCATCTGATTACCTTGACTTCCTTCTGCTTGATTCCTTTCGCTGTAAATCTTATCTTTTTCCCTCGTGCTTGATAGGGAGGTTAGAAAGATAATTCACACAAGTAAACGTGTTATATTTTTCAGTTACTCTATTAGTTGACTTATAAGTTGGGTAGTATGTCTTACAGCCCACAACCCGTATCCTTGTAACCTAGTAATGAAGTGTAACAGGGTAGCAACTGAATATATGCTAGTGCAGGAAGATATGTTAACCTAGAATATAGAGTTTTAGTAGCCCATACCCTATTGGTCAACCACAACATGATACAAGAGACAGTAGGACGACTGTATAAGCAGGAACACCGGACAAGACTAAGATCCTTATAAAACTTGAACTATTTATAACTGCTTTTTTCATTATCTTCCGTACTTATACTTTGTACTACCATGAATAATATCGCTATTTATAGCTTAGTTTTGCAAGCCTATTCTTTATCAAGCTTGTTCAGGACATATGTAAACTGGGGACGCCCACTAGCATATTGTCTAATTAGAATTAATGTATTATGGTCTGATCAACCGTGGTGCACTTGTTCGCCCTTCATACGAATACCCTACGTAGATTGAGATATCGGGGTATCTAGGATCTCATTCGCGACTATATTGACAATTTCTCTTGAATTATACATTCGTCTTTGAATCACGTAATTGTATTCGATGACATCTTTCTTGAACTCTTTATTGCTTTTGTCTTTCACAGATTTGGGAAGATGAACACTCGTATTTAGTAGATAGAAACAGAGTATCCCCCATGGCCATGATAGTTGTATACACAAGTATAGCTACCATCGGCCAGCCATATGACTACAACCTTGCCCTAAGTTACTCGTTCTTCCCTCGACCCTAAAACTAAGATCATGATCTTCTAGTCATTGGAATTTGAGAATGATTAGGATCTTACCCCTTAATCAAATCACCAACCTAGGAGACTAACTATTCGCAAGAAACAAATTATTGTGAGTCTCTAAATATTTTTCGTGAATCTTGCCTTAACTAGCAATCCCTATGCCTTAACACAACCTTTACTCGACCAAGCCCACAGTTTAGACATAAGAGGAATAGACAGAAACACAAGTATTTACCATGACTATGATAGACACCTATCCCGAGATTGGGATCCCACATGTATCATTCAAGTTATACAATTTTATTATTAAAGAGGTGAATAAGCATTAGAACAACACGTTCACCAGCTTAGCCAATATCTGTAGCTTAACACTTCATCATGTTGATTTACTAGTTATCAACAAACAATGCATGAGCACTACATACAACACCATTAGAAACCTTATGACTATAGTCTGGCCGACTTAGCACAAATAGAAATTCATGACTTAGCAGTTAGAGATCTTTCATATGACGTGCTTTAGAAATTGTTACCCCATCGAGAGACTCTCGCATATTATGAACGAGTGGGTCATTCTATTTTATCGACTCATGCATCGTTGTACGCCACCATTTATTAGAAATTGGAGTGTGATCCTTGAACTTGATTCGTATTTACCATATCACATTATCGATCACTTCGTGCCTTATTATTATCAAAGGTCAAGGTACGATGTCGCGACTTCAATATTCTCAACCTCATTATTCCTAAAACCATGCCCTAGTCTCTCGAGTGAATAGATTGTAAGCCTTCTACATTTTGGGATTTTACTAAGATTACAATGGAATAAAGTAAATTGGTTCTCACTAGGAGGGTAAATTAGTGAATTATGAACTCCCACTTCCTATTTAGATCATTTAATGTCCCCGACCGTGACTTTAATATTCGGAGCACGAGACCAGCTGTTTCCTTCCAACAAATTGCACATACAAGATATAAACGAGTCCACCTTTAAGTAGGCATATCATGTCCCACTCAAACACGTCTCATTGTACTATATTTTTATGATATGACTTTCAGATCAAAACGGCTAATGATAACCCTTACCGTAATACCGAAATACTTTCTGGCTGTAGTTAGGGATCCAACCTTGACTTAAAAACTTTTGTCCCAATATATGGTTGTGATCTGCTCGAAGCCCCCTACGCACACGAAAATATTGTGCCACTTAACTGAGTTTTATTGTGCTACTTAAACACAAAAGTCACAGAAGGCGTATTCTCGGGCTTTAGGAACCTGGTTAACCAATCCGGCTGAAAAATTACACCGACCACTTGACTTGGAACCTATATGAGATTACCCTAACCTACTAGAAATGGCTTAGATCGATTTCATAGCATCCCGCCCAGTCAATATAGATTAAAAACCTATGATTCATTCAATCAAAGATTGATGTCCAATTAGGGAATCCAATAAGACCCGGTTAAAACCATCCTTGCATATCGCCATATTTGGGCTATAAAAGCCAAACTTGATGAAATAGATCCTTATACCTATTATGTAGTCCCCATCTTTGCTTGACTAAGACATTCCTACTGTCTTAATAAAATGTGGTCAATACATGGGCAATGTTAAATGAGTAATACTTAGGCTTCCCATAGAGACCATGACTATGATCAGAAGTAACACATATCCTCAACACCTCCTTGAAATTTGATCTTCTTAGGAGTCCTGTTACCATGTTTTCTATGATTAACCAAATTTTTATAAGTTAGGTAGTACCTTGAACTTAACATACTCTCTCTTTAGATAGAGTGACGTTTGTAACCGTTGTACCAGCTGGTTAGAGGTTACGATGTGATCTTCATACTACATTTATATTCCTTGCTCGAATGTTTAAGATAACACAAAAGACAGAAACCTTAATTCTCCAATTCTGTTCTATCATAGAATCAAATCCTAGTTTCAACTTCGAGAACAAAATTTCTGTAATGTATAGGCCAGCCTCTCTGGAAGTTAGCAATGATTGGGATAGATTGGCTCCAATTGAACTAGTAAAACAGTAGTTCATAAAGTCCACTCATATTCGTATCATTTGATACCCTCACCCGCGACTTTGATAATTAAAGCACAACACAAACTTTCTTCTAACGAATTTTGCCCTCGTGAACTAGATCGATCAAGCTACACACATGACATGCATGTCCCACACAGACATACCTTCTTGTGCTCCATTTCAATTATGCCACAGGTATGATGTATTTTTCCATAAAACAAACCATAGAGGCCTATTTCTTTCCATTTGGATTTAACCATGCAAATAACGAACCATTCTCTAACTGCATTGTATACACATGATCTATGCAAGGAACATGACACCTATGACACGTGCATTCTACTTAGACAAGCACATGCTTCCTACAACACCAAGCTTTGACCTCGCACACCCTAGTCTTTATGACTTAAAGATTCCGCAATGCCAGCCTAATCACGCATGACTATCTAATGAGATAGCAAGGTTTCTACTCTTGTTCTAGACTCTCACCTCTTCGCCCGTGACTTCTTCTTTCTTAAAAGTTCTTTAAACCTCATCTTTAGTTACTCGCGTTAGGCGAAGGGTGAATCCCTTGAACCGACATGTCTTAGTTACCATCGAACAAGAGATGCCTACCATCTTGTGGGAACATGACCCCTATAGGAACGACGTTAATTTGCAATAGTCCACTATAGAAGTTATTGGTTAAGAACTCGGTGGCAATAACTATCCTCACTTGGAACCCGAGACTGCGGTCAAAGGTGTCCAATATTCTCGTGCCTCTCCTTAGAAACTTTCTTTCTCAGAAGTTTTGTAACAAAAAATTCACAGGTGGCCAACTTTTATAAGTTGGGTAGGGCCTTGAACTAAGAATACCCTATCTTGTGGAATATAACTTCAATTTGGATTTTATTCCCTCCATTTTTTTGAAAACCCGGATGCAGTTTGACATACGTACCCTCCCTTCGTACTAAAATCTCGTTATCCTTAGATTATTTTTAATTTCGAGGAAGAAATTTTTATAAGTTGGGTAGGATGTAAAATCTCTAAATTTTAGAAATATTTAATTAGTTTACTTAATACAATTTTACTACATTTTGTTAAAAATTTAGTTTTAAAGGAATGTTATTTTTAAGTTTATAGTATTTCTTTAAATTTAAAAATGCTGGTATTTAATTAATTTTCTTGCTAAGGTTGGCAGCAACAGAAAATTTCCAAATTATAAATGTTCATACTGTACAAAAATTAATTTAAACATTTTTAGATATATTTGGTGAATTTTATTTTATTAAGAGTTATTAGTTTGTATATAAAAATGTATATATATATAAAAGGAAAAAAAACAAAAACAAAAAACATTCAGTTGCTACTGTTCCCTTGCGGGAACAATAGAAATCCACATCCCAGCCCAAGTTGGATGGGCCAACGTGCGACCCTCCTCATACTCGGTTTAACCGAGCATCTCCGTATAAGAATGAGAGAGAGAGATGAGAGAATCGCATCAAAACCCTAACCCACGTTCGGCCTTCGATCCCGTACGACCCGCTCCAATGGGCAAAATTGTACACGGCCCACCGGAATCCAACTTTGGACATACGGTTGGGTTCGTCTCCTCAAACCGGATTTGCAGACATGTAGTGTCACGCCCTGATTCCGTAGAATCGATAGTCGTCCCCCGGACATGATGCCGTGCTGTAACGCCACAGAACAAGAATACTGGAGAGCAGGGGCATACATAGCCAGCTACGTATAATGAAATGGGATCCACCCCACTATACGGTCACGGCTGTCTAGATATATGAGGGTTTAACTACAATCCATTAGTCTCCTATGGTCAATAACAAGCCTAATTGTCTCAATCTCAAGCAAGCAAGTAAAGTTACAAGATGTAAGATCACCAGATATACAATAATAAGACGTCCCAAACATTATATATTCAGTTGATCATGAAGCTAGTCGTTACAAAATATGAGGACTAGCAAGAGTTTAGTCATACATGATCAACCTTAGGATCTGTCAATCATGTTACAGCCTGTAAGCAGATAATAATAAGGTATACAATACGAGCTAACAGGTGCTCGCCGGCTAAACGCCTCAAAATATAATTTTTACAATAGAGTGGGAGAGCAAAATAAACCCACTCGTAGCCCTGGTCACGACTGATGGTCACCATCGGGCTGGAAGGTCGGTAGATCCTCTGAAGCTGCTCTGAAATCTGGCCACACAAAACCAGCTGGGTCAGATCCCAGAAGAGCAAGTGCCACAAAGGAGGCTTCACTTAGGAACTAAAACCAGCACATCAGAAAATAATATATTAAAGCAGTTAAAGAACTAAAAGTAAAGGAATAACGACAGTCATAAAGGAGTACGAGGGAACCATTCAAGTAGCCAGGTCACAACCCTTAAAACCAACAAGGACCGGGGTTGTAACCCTTCACCTGAATAGAACTCCGTCTCCAATCCCTGTTGGTAAGGTAAAACATTACAAGCATGACGTGGGGTGCAATAAGACAATAAACGAAGAGAGGACTTAGAACTGCTCCGGAAGCCAGGTTACAACCCTTAAACCAAACAAGGACCAGGGTTGTAACCCTTCACCTGAACAGAACTGAGCCTCTGATCTTTATTGTTAAATATAACAGTCATGCGATCAAGCCTGCAATAATCGAGCACTGAAACTATGCCATACAATCATTCCCGGCCAATCAGTGACTACGACATTTCTACATTAGCTAACTAGGGTTTCCACATTCATGCAGTGAGATGTTCCTCCAGCCACAAGCCCTGCAGCTAATCCAGGTTATCCAGGCGACTTGGGTTCATTTAAGCAGTGCATCGTTCTTTCTATATATAAGTGAATTTAGACTTGTGCCCTACTCGTCGGCAGGCTGCAAGTCCCATAATGGTGGCCGGGATAACGGGATCGCCTGTAGCTGGGGAAATCTCTCATGACTACTGAATTATTCTAGTTATTAGCCTTAGCCATTTACAGTAGGTACCCCTGACCGTGGTACTCAGGGATCCCTGTCCTAGACATGATACAAATGTTATCGGTTTAATTGTACAAACACAATCATCCACAGTGTCCAGGCCATCCAATCTTGTCATGTCATGTTCACTCTCAAGAGTGCGCCGCGTCGGGCCACTATCATGTCATGTCAAAAGTACACCACAACGGGTCACCATCGTATCAGGGAACAATTAATCTAGCACAAGTGCACATTTAATAATTAAATATTAGAAGGGACAAGGGCTGTGGGGGACTCATGCGGCTCGAAAAAGTTTTCATGCGGCCAGCAGTCACTTGGCCATATGCGGTGGAGCAAAATATATAAGCATAATAAATATAAGCATGCACGCTTGCAGGCAATTAAATATATTAAATACATTAAATACAATATATTAATATATATTATATCATATATTAATATATATTAAATGTATGCTAGTATGCATGCGGCTGATTTCGTTTTCCCATATGCGGCTCACTATTTAGCATGCGGCCAGCAATGATTCTTAAGCCCTATGCGGCTGAACAAAATATATTAATATACATTATATTAAAATACACTATACAATATATTAATATATAATAATTGTATGCTTGGTATGCATTAGCATAATGTATCAATATACATACAGCTGATTGCCCCCATGTTCCATATACGGCTTATATATGCTTGCATATTAAAATATGATAATAGCAAAGCATATAAAATATGCTTGCATGGCAAGTATATGCGGCTCACGCATGCCTTGTATGCAAAAGCGTAATAGCAAGGCATATAAAATAAGCTTGCATGCAAAGCCACGTGGGTTACAATATAATGCAAGCAAAGCCATATGCGGCTGGCTTTAGGAGTTGCGTTAGGAAAATATATTAAAAATACAATTAAGCATGCATTGAAGAATGTATTAAATGCATTCTCAACTGCTTATGCGGCTGGCTTTTGCTCCTACATGCGGCTACAATGCATTAGAAAAATGCATAACGTCATGCGGCTGGATGCATTTGGAAGATGCATTGAATGCATGCTATTGAAGGCTTTTAAAGAACGCATTATTAAATGCCTTACACGCATGCTACTGAATGCTTTCTAGGGAATGCATTATTAAAAGCATCAAGTGTATGCCACAGGATGTATTTATAGAATGCATTCTTAAATGCATGCACTTTGAATATGTATTAAAATACTCATTAAAATATTTCATGCATTAGTATAATGCAATGTAATGCTAAGGTAATATTTAAAGGAAAGCCATGCGGCTCATTAATAAATGGCCATGCGGCCAGAGCAATTAATGCTCATACAGCTCAGCAAAATCCCATAGGTCAAATTTGGACCAAACGAAATTCTCTGCAACATAGGATCATCAACTTAGCAAAATATGCAAGTTTGATAGATCAAAACTCCCGGAAACCGAAAATACCACAAAGCTAGATTTATAAGTATTTAACCATAGAAATGAAAAATGCTAAATACTAAAGTGGGTTAGAAACACATGAGAAAAATAATGGAACAATAAAGATAGAATTCCTCCATGAAGCAAGGTGCACTTGCCTAAGCTCTCCCTCTCTCTTTCTTTCCTGGTGGTTGAAGAAGTAATGGTGGAGAAGAAGAAGAGTAAATGAGGAGAGAGAAATGTGTGGTGGGATATTTAATGAAGAGGGTGGTAGGATATTTAATGAAGATGGTAGGTGGAAGTGGTTTGGTCCACATAAAATCTAGCAAGACAGAACCATGCAAAACCAAGCCGAACCAAGTCAAGTTGGGCTGAACCAACCGAGGAAACATGCAATACGGGTCTAAATACGTACACGTATACCGAGGTACATAATACGAACAATGGTCATTACAACTCTACCCACTTTAAAAGAATTCCATCCTCGAAATTTAATCAAGTGGCTAGAGATGCAAGGACAAGCTATACTACTCATAGGCAAGCTATACTAGTTAAACAATCAAGCAATTATTCGTACAAGCAAGGAATCGAAGACATGAGGCATAGGAAAGACATTATACCTCACGAGTCAAACAGGTCGGAATATCGCGATCGGATATCATCCTCATGCTCCCACGTGGACTCTCCCAAAGAGTGATGACCCCAAGCAACACGGACTAACTTGATAGTCTTGTTCTTGAGTACCTTCTCTCTTTGGTCCAATATGGATACGGGTCTCTTCTCATACGAAAGGTTGGTACCCACAACCAATTCCGAATGATCCAGGATATGACTCGGGTCCGGGATATACCGTCGTAGTTGGGATATATGGAACACATCATGCACCTCATTCAGAGACGGCAGAAGAGCGAGACGATATGACACATCTTCCACTCGCTCCAGAATATCGAACGGCCCTATATACCTAGGACTAAGCTTTTCCTGTACACCAAAATGAATGATGCCACGGTTAGGCGAGATCCTTAGAAATACATGGTCGCCGACAGAAAATTTAAGGGGACGCCGATGAGAATCGGCCCAATGGCACTGACGATCTTGTGCAACGCGAAGATGATCTCTAACTCTCCTGACCACTTCAACTGTCTGAGCGATTATCTCTGGACCAAGCATCTGCCTCTCTCCCACATCGTCCCAGGCTAGTGGGGATCTGTACTTCCTTCCATACAGGGCCTCAAACGGTTAGCTTGGTAACTGTTGTTGTACGAAAACTCTACCAGGTGTAGATGATTTTTCCACGAACCACCGAAGTCGAGTGTACAAGATCTCAACATATCTTTAAGGGTCTAGATCGTGCATTCCGACTGACCATCTGTCTGCGGGTGATAAGCTGAGCTGAACTGGAGATGAGTTCCCAAACTCTCTGGCAAGCTACACCAAAAGTGCGATGTAAATCTTGAATCCCGGTCCGAGGTGATACTGACTGGTACACCGTGGAATCTGACAATCTGCCGAAGATACATCTCTGCTAGCTGAGCTGTTGATTGACCCACTCTGAACGGAAAAAAGTGAGCCACCTTCGTGAGCTTGTCAACTATAACCCAAATAGCATCTCTACCTGCTGGGGATCTAGGTAATCCAGTCACAAAATCCATGGTTATATGTTTCCACTTTCATTCTGGAATCGGCAAGGGCTGAAGAAGTTCAGTTGGCCTCTGATGTTCAGCCTTGACTTCTTGGAAGACCAAACACCGAGAGACAAACCGGGCTATCTCCCTCTTCATGCCATTCCACCAAAAGTGCTGACGGATATCATGGTACATCTTTGTGCTACCGGGATGAATCGAATACTGAGAACTGTGGACTTCCGCCATCACCTTCTGCCTGATATCTCCACTGGGTACACAAAGACGCTTACCATGTCGAAGTGTACTGTCTTCATGAATGCATAATTCTGGTCGTCGTCCTGCTTCACATTCTGCTCTAAGCCGCTGAAGCTTAGAATCGGAGGACTGAGCTATCTTGATCCTCTCAACTATACTGGAATGTACTTGCATGCTGGCCATCAATGCCACATTGGTAAGAAGGACAACTTCTATACCCATTTTCTGAAGATCTGCCAACAACTCTGGTTGCGCTGTCAGAAAATAAACTCCGGCTCTCCTGCTCAATACATCTGCAGCAACGTTGGCCTTCCCAGGGTGATACTGCAGGTTGACATCATAATCCATAAGTAGCTCTAGCCATCTTCTCTGACGCATATTAAGGTCCTTCTGAGTGAACACATACTTCAGGCTCTTGTGATCGATGAAAATCTCCACCCTATCTCCATACAGGTAGTGTCTCCACAACTTAAGTGCAAACACTACAGCTGCCAACTCTAAGTCGTGGGTTAGGTAATTCCTCTCATGATCACGAAGTTGTCGTGACGCATAAGCTATTACCTTCCCATGCTGCATCAAAACACATCCTAAACCCTTGCCTGAAGTGTCACACTACACTGAAAATCCTTCGGTCCCATCTGGAAGTGTGAGAACGGGTGCCGTCATCAAGCCTTGCTTCAGCTTCTCAAAAGATTCCTGACATTCTGCTGTCCAAGCAAACTGCACATCCTTGCGAGTCAATTGTGTCAATGGCGCTGAAATTCGAGCAAAGTTCGAAACAAATCTTCTGTAGTAGCCGGCCAATCCAAAAAAACTGCGAACTTCTGCAACTGTGCGGGGCACTGGCCAGGTTTCGATAGCCACTATCTTCTAGGGATCTACTTCAACTCCCCCTCTGGTGATAATATGACCCAAGTATGAAATGCGATCAAGCCAGAACTCGTATTTACTGAACTTGGCATACAATTGGTGCTCTCGGAGAATCTGGAGGACAACGCTGAGATGATGTTCATGCTCCGCTTCACTCTTGCTGTAGACCAGGATATCGTCTATGAACACGATCACGAACTGATCCAAATAAGGCATGAAGATACGATTCATGAGGTCCATGAATACCGCCGGCGTATTGGTTGCTCCAAAGGGCATAACAAGGAACTCCCAATGCCCATATCTTGATCTGAAAGCTGTCTTCGGGATGTCATGCTTTCTGACTCTGATCTGGTGGTACCCTGACCGCAAATCAATCTTCGAGAATACTGCCGCTCCTCTGAGTTGATCAAACAAGTCGTCTATACTTGGGAGGGGATATATGTTCTTGATTGTCACTGAGTTCAAGGTACGATAGTCAACACATAATCTGGACGTAACATCTTTCTTTTTCACAAGAAGCATCGGGGCTCCCCAAGGCGATCCACTTGCACGAATGAATCCCTTGGTTCAGAGTTCTTCAATCATCTTGTACAATACCTCCAATTCGGACGGCACCATCCTGTAGACTCTCTCTAACACTGGTGCTGTCCCGGGAATCAAGTCGATAGTGAACTCGATCTTCCGTTTTGGCAGCATTCCTGGAAGCTCTTCCGGGAAAAGATCTAGAAATTCCTCGACTATCCGGGTTAACTACACTGCTGCTACGGCCATCCGCAATACTGGAGGAGAAGGTTCAACTTTGCCTCGAGAAAAGGAAAACTCTGGCTCGCCTGGAAGGCTAAAAATAACTCTACCAATATGGCAGTCTATTCTAGCATACTGGTCTCTCAATCAATCCATCCCTAAGACCACATCATAATCGGCCATCGGAAATTCTATCAGCCTAGCGGAAAACTCTCTACCGCTAACCACGATCCGACACGAGGTAAATACTCTATCTACTCCCACAAGACCATTACCAGTAAGTATATTGAGCCTTACTGATAACGACTCGGGCTCCAGCCCTATCCATGTCGCGAATCGTGCAGACATAAATGAATGCGATGTACCAGAATCAAATAACACTGAAGCCGGAAAAGTGTTGACGAGAATAGTACCTGCCACTACCTCACCTGGTGCCACTCCTTCTTCTCCCATGGTCAAAGCCAACACTTGACCATGCCCTCTGGGTGCCGGCCCTCTCTGCTGGAATCCTCGCTGCCTATTCTGGGCTTGCGTCTGGGCAAACTACTGAGGCCTTTACTGATGAAAAGTCTGGGTCTGCGTCGGCAACGGCCTCGGGGATGGAAACTGCGGCTGGACTGGTACTGGGGCGGGTCCCCTAACTGATGAACTGGTCCTGGCTGGTGATGAGTCAGTCCTGAACGGGCAGGACCCTACCTTGTGGTCCGGTGCTCCACAAAGCAAACACAATCCTCGAGCCTTGCGACACTCTGAGACAACATGTCCAGGCTTTCCACAATAAGAGCAGCCCATGGGGAAAGACTGCTTCTGCTTCTGCTGCTGAGGATACGCCGGGGTTGAATGCTGAACCGACGTAACTGAAGCTGCCCTTCTCAGAGCTCCAATGGTCAAAGCCCTAGCTGCCGGGGCTGGGGCTGACGACTGATTCATCTGGCCATGAGATCGCTTTCGACCTTCGGTCCTGTCCACAATCCTATGGGAGGTATACTCATGTCTCCTAGCTGCCCTCAATACCGCATCAAAAGTCTGATGCTCGAACTGCTCCACTGCCAGCAAAATCTCCAGGTGGAGTCCCTGCTGAAATCGCTGGGCTCTATCGAACTCGGTCGCCACCAAGGTGGGAGCAAACCGACTAAGCCTGGAAAACTCGGCCGCATACCCATCGACCGTCCTGCCCATCTGCTTCAAATTGGTGAACTTGGTCTGCATATCGTACCAAGCTACCGCATCAAGAACCTCTCACGGAATACTGCCCAGGCAATAGGCGCCAATAGTCCAACGGCCTGCACCGCCCACCAGCTGCGGGCTAGATCCAATAACTGCAGGCATACCTCGGCCACCTTCTCATCTTCTGGGGACTTCACTGCCTCCAATATCACCTCTGTGTCCTGAAGCCACGCATCAGCAGCGATAGCATCTTCGCTTCCATCGAAGAATGAAGGGTTCAGGCGCTTGAAACTGTTCGCTGCACTGTTCCCATGATGTCCACCTCTGCCTAGCGCATCTGCCACGGCCTGATGTAAGGCATCTCATCGACGATCCTGCGATGCAAGCAACTCCCTGATAAGTCCAACTAAGGCTCCATCATCCTGTCTCGCGGGCTGGGCTGACTGCACCGGGGGTTCTGGATCTCCGGAAGGCATGGCCCGGGAGGCTGCTCCTGAGTGCTGGGCCTGGTCTTCTTGTCGCTGTTGGTCCACGGGAAGCACTTCGCCTTGCTGATCGGCAGGTCTAGGAACAATGCCGCTGAAGAAGACGATATAGGGAAAAATAAGGACGGATCAAGACAGATCAACGATACAAGCATGTGATCAGGTCAAAAATCTCAGGGATTAGGAGATACGGACAGAGATCAAGGACAAGTGCTGATTGAGACATCTATTCAGTAAACTCTCATATATCTTGATTTACAAGACCTGCATGGGCCACCACTTAAACCATGTAACGTCCCAGAACCTGAATACTGGAGAGCGGGGGCATACATAGCCAGCTACGTATAATAAAATGGGATCCACCCCACTATACGGTCACGGCTGTCTAGATATATGAGGGTTTAACTACAATCCATCAGTCTCCTATGGTCAATAACAAGCCTAATTGTCTCAATCTCAAGCAAGTAAAGTTACAAGATGTAAGATCACCATATATACAATAATAAGAAGTCCCAAATATTACATATTCAGTTGATCATGAAGCTAGTCATTACAAAATGTGAGGACTAGCAAGAGTTTAGTCATACATGATCAACCTTAGGATCTGTCAATCATGTTACAGCCCGTAGGCAGATAATAATAAGGTATGCAATACGAGCTAACAGGTGCTCGCCAACTAAACGCCTCAAAATATAATTTTTACAATAGAGTGGGAGAGCAAAATAAACTCACTCGTTGCCCTGGTCACGACTGATGGTCACCATCGGGCTGGAAGGTCGGTAGATCCTCTGAAGCTGCTCCGAAATCTGGCCACACAAAACCAGCTGGGTCAGATCCCAGAAGAGCAAGTGCCACAAAGGAGGCTTCACTTAGGAACTAAAACCAGCACATCAGAAAACAATATATTAAAGCAGTTAAAGAACTGAAAGTAAAGGAATAACGACAGTCATAATGGAGTACGAGAGAACCATTCATGTAGCCAGGTCACAACTCTTAAACCAAACAAGGACCAGGGTTGTAACCCTTCACCTGAATAGAACTCCGTCTCCAATCCCTGTTGGTAAGGTAAAATATTACAAGCATGACGTGGGGTACAATAAGACAATAAACGAAGAGATGACTTAGAACTGCTCCGGAAGCCAGGTTACAACCCTTAAACCAAACAAGGACCGGGGTTGTAACCCTTCACCTGAACAGAACTGAGCCTCTGATCGTTATTGTTAAATGTAACAATTATGCGATCAAGCCTGCAATAATCGAGCACTGAAACTATGCCATACAATCATTCCCGGCCAATCAGTGACTACGGCATTTCTACATTAGCTAACTAGGGTTTTCACATTCATGCAGTGAGATGTTCCTCCAGCCACAAGCCCTGCAGCTAATCCAGGTTATCCAGGCGACTTGGGTTCATTTAAGTAGTGCATCGTTCTTTCCATATATCAGTGAATTTATACTTGTGCCCTACTCGTCGGCAGGCTGCAAGTCCCACAATGGTGGCCGGGATAACGGGATCGCCTGTAGCTGGGGAAATCTCTTATGACTACTAAATTATTCTAGTTATTAGCCTTAGCCATTTACAGTAGGTACCCCTGACCGTGGTACTCAGGGATCCCTGTCCTAGACATGATGCAAACGTTATCGGTTCAATTGTACAAACACAATCATCCACGGTGTCCAGGCCATCCAATCTTGTCATGTCATGTTCACTGTCAGGAGTGCACCGCGTCGGGCCACTATCATGTCATGTCAAAAGTGTACCACAACGGGTCACCATCGTGTCAGGGAACAATTAATCTAGCACAAGTGCATATTTAATAATTAAATATTAGAAGGGACAAGGGCTGTGGGGGACTCATGCGGCTCAGAAAAGTTTCCATGCGGCCGGCAGTCACTTGGCCATATACGGTGGAGCAAAATATATAAGCATAATAAATATAAGCATGCATGCTTGCAGGCAATTAAATATATTAAATACATTAAATACAATATATTAATATATATTATATCATATATTAATATATATTAAATGTATGCTAGCATGCATGCGACTGATTTCGTTTCCCCATATGCGGCTCACTATTTAGCATGCGGCCAGCAATAATTCTTAAGCCCTATGCGGCTGAGCAAAATATATTAATATACATTATATTAACATACACTATACAATATATTAATATATAATAATTGTATGCTTGGTATGCATTAGCATAATGTATCAATATACATGCAGCTGATTGTCCCCATGTTCCATATGCGGCTTATATATGCTTGCATATTAAAATATGATAATAGCAAAGCATATAAAATATGCTTGCATGGCAAGTATATGCGGCTCACGTATGCCTTGCATGCAAAAGCGTAATAGCAAGGCATATAAAATAAGCTTGCATGCAAAGCCACGTGGGTTACAATATAATGCAAGCAAAGCCATATGCGGCTGGCTTTAGGAGTTGCTTTAGGAAAATATATTAAAAATACAATTAAGAATGCATTAAAGAATGCATTAAATGCATTCTCAACTGCTTATGTGACTGGCTTTTGCTCCTACATGCGGCTACAATGCATTAAAAAAATGCATAACGTCATGCGGCTGGATGTATTTGGAAGATGCATTGAATGCATGCTATTATAGGCTTTTAAAGAATGCCTTATTAAATGCCTTACACACATGCTACTGAATGCATTCTAGGGAATGCATTATTAAAAGCATCAAGTGCATGCCACAGGATGTATTTATAGAATGCATTCTTAAATGCATGCACTTTGAATATGTATTAAAATACTCATTAAAATATTTCATGCATTAGTATAATGCAATGTAATGCTAAGGTAATATTTAAAGGAAAGCCATGCGGCTCATTAATAAATGGCCATGCGGCCAGAGCAATTAATGCTCATGCGGCTCAGCAAAATTCCATAGGTCAAATTTGGACCAAACGAAATTCTCTGCAACATGGGATCATCAACTTAGCAAAATATGCAAGTTTGATAGAACAAAACTCCCAGAAACCGAAAATACCACAAAGCTAGATTTACAAGAATTTAACCATGGAAATAAAAAATGCTAAATACTAAAGTGGGTTAGAAACACATGAAGAAAACAATGGAACAATAAAGATAGACTTCCTCCATGATGCAAGGTGCACTTGCCTAAGCTCTCCATCTCTCTTTCTTTCCTGGTGGTTGAAGAAGTAATGGTGGAGAAGAAGAAGAGTAAATGAGGAGAGAGAAACGTGTGGTGGGATATTTAATAAAGAGGGTGGTGGGATATTTAATGAAGATGGTAGGTAGGAGTGGTTTGGTCCACATAAAATCTAGTAAGACCGAACCATGCAAAACTAAACCGAACCAAGTCAAGTTGGGCCGAACCAACCAAAGAAACATGCAATACGGGTCAAAATACGTACACGTATACCGAGGTACGTAATACGAACAATGGTCATTATACGTGCGAACCTAAGTTGCGATCGCACAAGGCATAGTCATAAGGTTATCCAAAATACAACATCAAGTTAGAGTATGCAGAGATAGTTGATTGACACATTTGAAATAGAAGTAAACTTTTCGTTGATAAAAAAACTTTATTTGCATTGACTCCATTACAATCATTGCCGCACGGGCTACAACATGACTCGACTTACAAAATGAACACTGATGAGATAGTCGTTCCATACAATACATCCCTTTTTACAAGCAAAATAGTTACACTTTCCACCTGCGATCGAGGAAAGTTGAGTCGCCATTTGTCTTCTTTTGTACTAAGTACGGAGTTTTCAAAAGGAATTCAGAAACAAACCTTTTTTTACGGACGAGGCTTCAAAAGTGTCCACGCCGCCTTGAGATTTAAGTGGCACACCCTTCGAGATTCGGGGTACCTGCGTGGAGAGCGAGGATCAGTACATTACACTTTGTACTGGTGCGTAGCTATTTAAGTTCCAAGCTCTCATTTGGTTGAAGAGTTTATATGACTTAGTTCATGAATGTTTCTAACGATCCTAATGGATTTCAACAAGCATATGACAATCATATTGTAAAATACGTTGGAACTTACCCACGGCGGACCCCGTCGCGCCTTATGAAACTTACCATGTTCTTCCTGTCAATTGTTATCATTTTCATACCAAGTGCAATATTACGTG
This sequence comes from Iris pallida, assembly GCA_029216955.1. NCBI lineage: Eukaryota > Viridiplantae > Streptophyta > Magnoliopsida > Asparagales > Iridaceae > Iris > Iris pallida. The sequence continues at coordinate 21,263,608 of JANAVB010019799.1, read as the reverse complement.
TGGTTGGTCACTGGCTCCCAGAGCCATCGTGGACTCCTCTAGCTTTTGTTAGACGGGGTCCTTTCAGCACGAGTAGCGAGCCCCGCTGCAAGTCCTCGCCTAACCCGTGCCCAGCACAGCTAATTACTTGTTTCCTTTTTTCGGCCGCAACGGTCCCGTGGCCTCGGGTTGCCGTACAGGGAAACGCTCACCTTGTCGACAAGTTGTCCGTGACCGTACAAAGATATGTTTTTAGTTATTAAGACATAGCCTACATTTTCTTTGAAAACTTGCTCATTCATTCGTGTTCGTGCCCTTACATTTATCCTTTCATTCACAACAACATTATCGATTGACCTAAGAAGGGGTCGAGAAGGGAAAGGTCAGCCACTCACCTTGAGTTTACTTCAGGCGAGAGAACTTGTTGGTCGTACTAGACGTCGCCTACGCGATTACCTGAAATCGCACAAGCAACCGATTAGAACACTGTATTATTCAAGAAGTTCGATAGGAAATGCGAGTTCGAAATGCAAGCCATGAAAACTATCGAAAACATTCACGAAAACGCATTCAGAAAATAAAGCCAAAACCAACGCAAGCGGCACGAAAAGCAGAGCAACGGGAGGTCTCTCCCGACTCAGCCGCAGAGTCAATCCTTGAGGCGTAACCCACTGAATATGGGACTTGGTTTCGAAGAAGCCATTCCATAACGGGAAATGGATCTTAATTCAATCGTTCCCGTTCGATCAATTCGATCGATCCCAACCTATCGGTCCCGGTCGAATCGATAGCGACAGTGTTTCTTTTTCGCGCACCCCGTGGACGGAGAACGGTGTACGATGTAGGGATGGGGCACTACACCATAACCAACTAAGAAAAAGTTTCGTCCTCGAAACTTAAGTACAGAACCTACCTCTATGAAAACAATGAAGGAAACTTTTCCTTTATCTCTGACTCGAGTTCCCATGTCGACTCTTCCACCGCATGGTTCCTCCAAAGTACGCGAACAACAGGGATCGCTCAATTCTGTAGCAGCTTATCTTTGCGTTCTAAGATTTGAACTGGCTCTTCAACATAGGATAAGTCGGACTTCAGCTCCAGCTGGCCAAAATCCACCACGTGGCTAGAGTCGTGCACGTACTTCCGCACTTGAGAGATGTGGAAGACATTGTGCACACCTTCAAGCGCCGATAGTAGGGCAATTTTATAGGCCACTGGGGCAACCCACTCGAGTACTTCGAACGGCCCAACGAATCTCGGACTCAGCTTTTCCTTCGCGCCGAACCGAGTAACTCATCATATGGGCGATACCTTCAGGAACATGTGATCGCCCACCTGGAACTCAAGCGATCTTCAATGGGTGTCGGCATAGCTCTTTTGTCGACTCTGTGCAATCTTCAGTCTTTTTCGAATTAGCTTGACCTTTTCCACAGTCTGTTCCACCAGTTCCGGGCCGAGTATATGCCGTTCTCCGACTTCATCCCAGCAAATGGACGATCTGTACTTTCGGCTATACAAAGCTTCATACGGCACCATTTGGATGCTGGACTGGTAGCTATTGTTGTATGCAAATTATGCCAGCGGTAGGTGGACGTCCCAGCTTGATTTGAAGTCAATTTCGTAGAGTCGTAGCATGTCTTCGAGAATTTGATTAACGCGCTCCGTTTGGCCGTCGGTCTGAGGACGGTAAGCTGAGCTGAACTGCAACTTGGTACCCAGCGCCGACTGAAGGCTACTCCAGAATCGTGACATGAACTGTGAATCCTGATCAGAGGCGATGGATACTGGAACTCCGTGCAGCCATACTATCTCGTCAAGATAAATCTGCGCCAGGCGATCAACGCTCCAAGTAACTTTAATAGCAATAAAGTGCGCTGACTTTGTTAATCGATCGATGATGACCCAGATGGCATCGTTCCCCCGTGGTGTCTTCGACAGGCCAACAATAAAGTCCATAGTGACGTGATCCCATTTCTACTCTGGAATAGCAAGGTTCTGCATCTCCCCGCCCGGTTGCTGATGCTCAGCTTTTACTTGCTGACAGGCCATACATTGTGACACGAAGAGCGCCATATCTCTCTTCATTCCATGCCACCAGAAGGTCGTGCGGAGGTCCTTATACATCTTGGTACTGCCTGGATACAAGAAATATTTTGCATAATGCACCTCCGACATAATCTCCTTTTGTAATTCTGAATCATCCGGAATATATAGTCGGCCATTCAATCTCAGCACGCCGGTCTTATCTTCCGCAAAGTCGGTCGCACTACCTGTTGAAATTCGCTCGCATATTTTCTTCAGGTACGGATCATCCTTCTGAGCGGTCATGATCTTTTTCTGCAAACTCGGCTCTAACTACAGCTGTGCCAACCGTACATCCCTGAATCGAACCCGGAGGTCGATATCCATTTCTTCTAGATCTTGTAGTAGTCTATGGTTGATGGATAGAGAGGCACGATATTTTTGACTCAGAGCGTCTGCCACAATATTTTCTTTTCCCGGAGTGTAGGCGGTCATCAAGTTATAGTCTTTGATCAGTTCGAGCCAGCACCTCTGTCGCAAGTTCAATTCCTTCTGGGTGAAGAGATACTTGAGGCTCTTGTAGTCGGTATAGATCGCGCATGCCACGCCGTATAGATAGTGATGCCACAATTTTAACGCGAACACAATCACCGCTAACTCCAAGTCGTGCGTAGGATAGTTCTTCTCGTACGGCTTTAACTGTCTGGAGGCGAAGGATATCACCTTATTTCGCTGCATGAGCACACATCCCAAGCCCTGGCCTGAAGCATCACTGAATATCTGAAAACCTTCTGGCCCATCCAGAAGTGCGAGTATAGGTGCCAAAATTAGTCGTTGTTTTAGCTCATAGAAGGAAGCTTCACAGTCGTCCGACCACTCATACACGACTCCCTTTTGAGTGAGGCGGGTCAATGGCGATGCAATCTTCATGAAGTCTTTCACGAAGCGTCGATAGTATACCGCCAAACCAAGAAAGCTTTGAATCTCACTAACAGACGCAGGCCGCTTCCAATCAGAACAGCTTCCACTTTCTTCGGATCGACTGCAATGCCTTCGGACGAAATGATGTGACCAAAAAAGGATACGCTGCTTAGCCAGAATTCGCACTTACTCTGTTTTGCATACAACTCATTCTCTCGAAGTGTCTAGAGTACGGCCCGTAGATGTTCTGCATGCTGCGCCCTGTCCTTTGAGTAGACGAGAATATCGTCAATAAAGACTACCACAAATTTATCAAGAAAGGGTCAAAATACCCGATTCATCAGATCCATGAAGATAGCAGGGCGTTCGTCAGGCCGAATGGCATCACCAAGAACTCGTAGTGGCCGTACCGAGTACGAAAGGCTGACTTTTGCACGTCGTCTGACTTGATCTTGAGTTGATGATAGCCCGAGCGGAGATCAATCTTCGAAAATACCGAGGCGCCTTGCAGTTGATCGAATAAGTCGTCTATGCGGGGCAATATGTACTTGTTTCGGATGGTGGCCTTATTCAGCTCTCGAAAATCGACGCACATACGCATGGACCCATCATTTTTCTTCACGAACAATACGGGTGCTCCCTACGGTAAAATACTAGGTCGAATAAACCCTTCGTCGAGTAACTCTTGTAACTCGACCTTGAGTTCCTTCAGCTCGGCGGGGGCCATTCTGTACGGGACCTTAGAAATCGGTCGAGTATCGGGGAATGTATCGATGCTGAACTCGACTTTTCGGTCGGAGGGCATGCCGGATAGCTCGTCCAGGAACACATCGGGGAATTCTGCTACAACGTCGGTCTGACCCGCGTTTGCATCATCCTGTCGCATGTCTCGGACGGACGCCAAATAACCTTCGCACCCAGAATGTAACATCCTCCGAGCAGAAATTGCCGAGATCAGCATGTAGGTCGACGACGCCTCACCACACGAAAAGCAAAATTTAGGCACTCCTGGTATACGGAAGGTGACCGTCTTTCCGGCACAGTCTATGGTTGCGTTGCACGGCCCGAGCTAATCCATTCCCAGAATGATGTCAAAGTCCTTCATGTCTAGAACTATCACGTCAAGACCGATCTTTTGACCGTCGATACAGATAATTCCGTCAGCGCAGGCTAAGTTTGTGAGTATTGGTGCGCCCAAAGGTGTACTTACGCTAAGGTCGAGATCCAACAATAATACAGAAAATTTGTGCTCGACGGTAAAGTCCGCCGATATAAAACTATGCGAAGCGCCTGAATCAAATAGTACACGGGCAGGCACATTATTGAAATTTGGTATACTTGACACTACTGTATCTGATGCAAGCGCTTTATCTCGAGTCATGGCGTAGATACGGCCCTGAGTGTTGGGGCGACGGTCTTGGCCATTTTACGGTACAGGTTGAGTGGGCGGAGGAGGTCGGGGCGCCTGTCCTCGATTCTCTTGACGGTTTTGTTGGGGTGGGGCGTTACGAGTCTGACGAAAGCTTGGGCAGTTTTCAGCCCTGTGACCCTTCTGTCCGCAAGTGAAACATTCAATATTGCGATAAAAGCAGTGGCTGGCATGGTGTCCTACTCGCCCGCAATTAGTGCACTGAGGTATCATTTTCTGACCCTTGTAGCCGCCGTTATTTGGACGCTTTGATGCGTAGTTGTTGCCTCCCGTATGGCTAGGACGTTTGTGATTGGAATTGTGCACAAAGTCTGAAGCAACGGGAGGGTACTGGCTCTCAAGGCGGAGAGCGTGATTCAGAGCATTTCCCGTGATCTTGTACACCGGGACCCTGACATGCGCACCGATAGAGCGTCACAGACCCGCTTTAAACCGTCGCACACGGCACTCCTCTGTAGGCAGAAATGCGCTAGCAAACTTGGACAACTTGTTGAATTCTGCGGCATACTGTTCTACTGTCCGATTTTCTTGCCTCAACTGCATGAATTCATTCTCCTTCTCTTGGCGAACGGCGGAGGGAAGGTACTCGACTTCAAAGACTTTACGGAATGTGGCCCAAGAGATCGGCGATGTGTTGTTGTTACGTCTAATCGCTCGCTTGTGCACGGCCCACCAGTCGTGCGCGTTCAACCTTATTTGAAGTTGTGCGTAGGCGACTTGCTTTGATTCTTCAATGCCGAGGAGCTCGAAGTGATCTTCCAGCTCTTCTAACCAATCAATTGCCATAGAAGGGCCCTCGGTACCGCTGAAGGAAGTGCGGCACGCTTTCTTAAATTCTGACACTTCAAAGTTGTACTTTTTCGGTGCCGCCGGTTGATGCTCGGGCTCCTCCGTGTCGACTTCAATGGGTTGCACCGCCGGCACGGTGACAGTAGGTGTGGTGATGGCAGGTGCAGTCGTAGAATTTTTGTTGGCCACGATTGTCTGGACGATCTGCTGCAGGGTATCCAGCTGCTTTTGTTGACGTTTAGCTTATGCGTCGAAGCGAGCTTCGAACTGGGCATGTCGTGCCTCTGTCTGTTGATGTCGGGTCTCAGACTGGTTTCGCTATGCCTCCATCATGCGCAGCATCCTTTCGATGGTACTGTTAGAAGGTCCGGCCCACGAACGATGCGAACTACTAGAGCCGCTAAAAGCGCTCTGCTCTTGCTCGGCCGCGGGTTCATGCACTTCTGCAATACGAAGGCAAACGTATCAGTCTTAAATTATTACGGACTCTTTGTATGGAACAACTTATCTCATCAACGTGAGGTCAAAGGTTTGGAACTCGAGACGCGAGGCCAAAGGATGTAAAGCCGTGTTCTGATACCATTATGTCATGCCCCGATTCCGTAGAATCGATAGTCGTCCCCCGGGCGTGATGCCGTGCGAACCTAAGTTGCGATCGCTCAAGGCATAGTCATAAGGTTATCCGAAACATAACATCAAGTTAGAGTACGCAGAGATAGTTGATTGACACATTTGAAATAGAAGTAAACTTTTTATTGATAATAAAACTTCATTTACATTGACTCCATTATAATCATTGTCGCACGGGCTACAACATGACTCGACTTATAAAATGAACGCTGATGAGATAGTCGTTCCATACATTACATCCCTTTTTTTACAAGCAAAATAGTTACACTTTCCACTTTCCATTTGTCTTCTTTTGTACTGAGTGCGGAGTCTTCAAAAGGAATTCAAAAACAAGCCTTTTTCACGGACGAGACTTCAAAAGTGTCCACGCCACCATGAGATTTAAGTGGCACGCCCTTCGGGATTTGGGGTACCTGCATGGAGAACGAGAATCAGTACATTACACTTTGTACTAGTGCGTGGGTATTTAAGTTCCAAGCTCTCATTTGGTTGAAGAGTTTATATGACTTAGTTCATGAATGTTTCTAACCATCCTAATGGATTTTAACAAGCATATGACAAGTATAATGTAAAATACGTTGGAACTTACCCACGGCGGACCGCGTCGCTCCTTATAAAACTTACCATGTTCTTCCCTGTCAATTGTTATCATTTTCATACCAAGTGTAATGTTACGTGTGGTTGGTCACTGGCTCCTAGAGCCATCGTGGACTCCTTTAGCTTTTGTTAGACGGGATCCTTTCAGCGCGAATGGCGAGCCCCGCTGCAAGTCCTCGCCTAACCCGTGCCCAGCACAGCTAATTACTTGTTTTCTTTTTTCGGCCGCAACGGTCCCGTGGCCTCGTGTTGCTGTGCGAGGAAATGCTCACCTTGTCGACAAGTTGTCCGTGACCGTACAAAGACATGTTTTTAGTTATTAAGATATAGCCTACATTTTCTTTGAAAACTTGCTCATTCATTCGTGTTCGTGCCCTTACATTTATCCTTTCATTCGCAACAATATTATCGATTGACCTAAGAAGGGGTCGAGAAGGAAAAGGTCAGCCACTCACCTTGAGTTTACTTCAGGCAAGAGAACTTGTTGGTCGCGCTAGACGTCGCCTACGCGATTACCTGAAATCGCACAAGCAACCGATTAGAACACTGTATTATTCAAGAAGTTCGATAGGAAATGCGAGTTCGAAATGCAAGCCATGAAAACCATCGAAAATATTCACGAAAACGCATTCAGAAAACAAAGCCAAAACCAACACAAGCGGCGTAAAAAGTAGAGCAACGGAAGGTCTCTCCCGACTCAGCCACAGAGTCAATCCTTAAGGCGCAACCTACAGAATATGGGACTTGGTTCCGAAGAAGCCATTCCGTATGGGGAATGGATCTTAATTCAACCGTTCCCGTTCGATCGACTCGATCGATCCCAACCTATCGGTCCCGGTCGAATCGATAGCGACAGTGTTCCTTTCTCGCGTACCCCGTGGACGGAGAACGAGGCACGATCTAGGGACGGGGCACTACATATAGTTTGACGACTTTAGAGACCGTGGACATTGGTACGTATTTCAGTACAAAACGGGTCCAACGGCGGATATCGTTTTGACCCGGAATTACGATTTTGCCCCTGTTCCAGAATTGGACTTTTGGACAGGTATTTTCTAGATATATATTTTACACCAGAAACGTTCTTGGTGTTTTTTTTAGCATCCAGAGACGTACATGGATTTTGAGATTTTTTGATGACGTGATTGATCGCTTGGAGTTGCTATTCCCGCACTGCTAGGCAAGATACTTTGCCACCTTACTCTTTGATTTACTTATTCTTATTTTCAGTTATTTATATTCAGCATTACTTACCTGTTGTTAGTATTATATTATTGTACTTCCAAGACACACTTGGGTGCAAGCGATTCTATCGGTCGTTTTTATTACTTTTGTTTATTTCTCTTGCATAGACTTAGCCTAGTGACCACCCATTGATGATGAGGTATTGGTATATCTCATATGGCCTTGACACCTATTTTATCATGGGTTGTGAGTCACATGTAGGATACGTACTCGCATAGTCGGCCGGCCACCGATACGTATGAGGCGTGCGACGGTTATGAGTAACTACCAATAGAATTGCATGTGAGAAGACTTAGAGGTTACTAGAGGTTCTTATCAGTCATAGAGATGATGATACTAGGCATTGGATGGGGAGAACAATACCAAACGTATGGGCTTCTTTGCACTTCCCTGATTACCTGTGCGCTCCTCCGGAGATGCAGGCTCCATGTGCCCTCTGACGTTTCCCAGAGCGTTATAGACGTACCCCCTTGCACATGATGCCCTCTGACGATCTTCGGACGTTACGGACGTAGGCCCCTGGTGCCCTATACGGAAACTATGCCTATCCCATCTTCAGTCATGGCTCATGCGTCGAAGGATTGTATCTCAACTGCATGTTCATAGTATAATGGTTAGGAACCCTATTGCATACATCCCCTTTTACTCTCTATTATATATCACAGTTTATATGGCATAATATTTTCTTGTATCTTGTTACGTCCCTCTGAGGACCTGGTTATCTCTCCAGGTGTGTGCGTTTTTCATGATGCTTCGCAGGTGCCCTAGCCCAGATCGTGGTCTTTCCTTTCCTTCGAAGATGATTGCTCTTGGTTCATCTTGCCATCTTTATCAATCAATTTCTTGTATATTTTTCTCATTTAAATTAGTTGGTAGTGGATTTGTCTCCGCCCAACTACTTGTACAAATGATAAATTCATAGTGATTATATTATTGTTTTTTATTTCTGTGGATGAGATTTAGTTATCATGGTTTACTGCATTTTACAGCTTTTATAGTATACGAGGATTCCATATATTAGAGTATCTTCGTATATGTGCAGCTGGCATTCCTACGTACTTGGTCCTAAGTATTTTGGGACTGAGACGTTACACTAGGTCAAATGGATTGTATCTCTATATAAAGCTTTGCTTGTGTTGAAAGATGCACATGAGGTGTGGAGATGCATATGGGTGCTATATAGGGGTGTTTTTCTAGTAGAAAGAAGGATAACTCCATAAAGAAAGCATCTATGCTTTTTATCATGCTCATGGGATTATTTTCTTTGGAGCTACTCGGACTCGGACTCAGACTCGGGCTCAAGGGCACAAAGTGGCACTTTGTTGACACACTTTGCACTTAGCATGTCAGCAACGACGCACGGTGCTTTGTGCGCTGTTGTTGCGCTCGTGCGCTCGTCTTATGCGTGAGTCACATGCGTTAGTCGTATGGGCTCGACGCATGGCGAGGCGTGCGGGTACAAACACACGGGTGTAGGCTCGCATGCAGGAGCGGGTCCAGGCACGGGAGCTTGCGTGGGTGCATGCGCGCGTGCTATCGCGGGTGCAGGCACGTGGGCATAGGCGCGGCTCTTCGTGGCCACGTGCGCTCGCGTGTCTGTGCGTCTGCGTGCCAGTGAGTCCGCGCGCTTGTGCGTCTGTGCGCCAGTGCGTCCGTGCATCGATGCTGCTGTTGGCATTAATTGAAAGATTCGGGCTGTTATGGAAAGATTGAGTCAAATTATATATCTAATTTTTGTGGAATTTGAATTTGATTCAGTTAAATCTTTCCTTAATTCGTCCATATCTTTCGCAGTCAGTGTACAGCCAGGATTAGAGTTAGGGTCTCAGCCCAGCTCTATAAATACCTTCTTCGTGTCTCCCTTGACGATTTACTCAAAAAATTAAAGACGAAGAGAGTTGAGAGGCTGCTGCCATTGGAGTCCAAGGAGGTCTGCGAGTTTAGTCAAGAGGTGACATCGAGCGTTCCAGAAGTTCTCATTCGAACTTGTTGGTTCCCTGGGAGTATATCATAGTAGGCCGAATCTTTTTTTGAGCAACGGTGATCTTTATCACCCTAGCAGAGTTGCGTCTTCTTCTTCCTCTGTCTTCAAGACATATTTTAGGACCTTTAGAGTAGCAAATTCTTTGCTATAAAATCTCTGAAGTTCCTCTTACACAAAGTGTGTGACCAAATTCGTTTGGAGAATCACTCTGTCCACTTACGTTCTTCCATCTAAGATATGTTTCAGGAATAACAAGGGACTCACAGAACTTTAGTTTTCGACACGTCGGTAGGAAGAAAGGATGGCTCCCTCACCTGCGTCTTGGCCGGGTCGTGTGGAGGAAGTCGCCTGCCACCACGTCAAGGGGTAGTCGGCCTCCTTGCAGCGATTCACGTTGGCCTCGACACCGTCGGAGTCAGTCCGTCACGGCTCAGTTAGTTAGGGCCCGTTGAGTTTCCCCTGGCGTGGTCAAGCTCGCCGTGCGGCTCCGTTGACTGTCGTCGCTTTGAGGTCAGGGAATCTCGGAGGTGGAGAAAGGGGGCAGCTAGGGTTTAAGGGGAATGCATAATAGGAAGAGGAGTGTATAAATAGGAAGAGGGAAGGAAATGATGAACGGTCGGATAGAGGGGGTCGTAGGCGTGCTCCCGCTCTCTGTATCGACTGCAATTTGCAGTGACAGTGCGTGAGAGCGCAGAAGGAGAAGAAGTACAGTGTTTGAATATAACGGGTCGAACAGGTTCTTGGGTATGGTTGAAAACCGCCCGCCCAAATTGAAAACTTAAGTCCGGGTTGGGCTTTTGGGTAATGAGTCGGGTGTTGTACTGATCCGCACACCCTAATCCCTAAGGTGTTGGGCTGTCTGCGGGCTTGGGGGGAGATGGGCTAAATAGGAGGGAGGGAAAAAGATTTGATTTGGTTGGGTTAAGCCAATAGCCTAACAGCATACCTCTCTGAGGTTTCAATGTTTAGGCTATGGGTCCATTGTCCAAATTTTGTTTTATGTAAGGGTGCTTTTTTCTTTAAAAAAAAACATGAGGGAAAGGCAAATTGTAGAGCTAAGCTTAAGAAAAATTATTTAAGACTCCACAAAATCTATTATTACCAACACTTATATAACTACTAGCCCAAAAGTCTAAAATATTTATCTATTTGTGAACAAGTGTATTTGTCTCATTCTAATGACTAATGCTAAATTTATCTATTAGTTATATTTATTTAATCAAAATTCTCTAAAAAAATAGTAAAAATATTACTCATATAGGATAATGAATTTTTTTTGAATATTTAAGAAGTGATGGTTTACAGACATGGGCACTACTCACAACTTTATCTCGGACGCGAAGGTCTGTCACTTGGGTCTAGCCTTGGAGAAAGATTCAAGCAATATCAAGGCGGTCAATGCGAAGGCATGCCCCTTACAAGGGTAGGCAAGGGAGTTCGCGTAGAGGTGGGACATTGGTTTGGTGTATCGCTACGTCGTTGGATGACTTCAGGATGATACTTGGCAATGATTTTTCAATCGTGATGAATGTGGTTCCAGTGCCACACTTGGAAGTCGTCAGCTTCATGGAGGAAGGTTCCTTATGCATGTTAAAAGTTGCACGATGTGAGCCATCAAAGGGGAAAGTTATCTCCGTCATTCAGCTCAAGAAGGGTAGGAAAAGGGTGACGCTCTACCTATCGGTGCTCGAGAAGAATGAGGACTTCGAAGAGGAAGATATTCCAAGCGAGATCAAGGGTATTGCAAAGGGGTGTCCCGATGAGCCTCTTCCATGGAAGGAGGTGGGTCGTCCTACCAAGCTGGGCACGAGGAAGGAGAAGCACGTCATGGACTGCAAGAAGACAGAAGCAACAAAGTGGAATAGCTTGTACAAGGAGTCGCTCAAGGATCGTGGTAGATGTTCGGGCCGACAGAGTTGTAATAGGACTCACATGAGCGGAGGTGTGGAGAACTATGTGCAGCCACGAGATGAGGTGGATCGACAACCTGATAGCCCGCTCATGCTCTTTTTGTGCCAAGGAGGGCACAGACCTTGGTGAAAGATGGTAAGGCAAAACAATTTGCTTTCGATCTTATGGAAAAGATGGACGTCTGGAAAGGGCCGCATAAAGAAGCAGGAAGAAGGAACGGCATGCAACGACCATGCGGACGAGAGTGGAAGTCGTCCCGAGACTCAGTACACCCGTCGATGAGGGCATCGTCGAAACAGATGGGAGAGTGTTATACACAAGATTTTTTGCCCCACCTAGACATATCTGCATAACCCTCTACGGACCGGGGTTTGCTGGAAGCTTCTAGAATCCTTCAGAATGTGATGGAGTCTTCTTGAGGATTTATGAAGTCTCCGTGACTTTCTAGAGTCTTCCTTAGGAATATCTAGGAACTAGAATAATTCCTTGAATATTCTGTTTTCAGTAACTTCATGTAAGCCATTTGAGGCACCATAAATAAGGAGGAGACTCATTTGTTCGGCTCATTTGTTCCTCACCACCCAAGAAATTGTAAACTCTCTCTAATATAGTAAAATTTTCAACCATCCAATCTCTTTCTTTTGCTCCACATTTTCTCATTTTTATCTTAGTGATCTTGCTAAGCGTTTAGAGAAGGCTGGCACGGGTCTTCGAGTTGGAAGCTTGTGCGCCACACGGGTCAAAGTATAGATGTCACGCCCCAGAACCAGAATACTGGAGAGCGGGGGCAGACATAGCTAGCTACGTATAACGGAATGGGATCCACACCGCTATACGGTCACGGCTGTCTAGATATATGAGGGTTTCACTACAATCCATCCGTCTCTTAAGGTCATAAAATAGCCTATTGTCTCAATCTCAACCAACTAATAATAGTTACAAGATGTTAGATCACCAAATATACAATTGTAAGGCGTCCCAAACATTACATATCCAGATGATCATGAAGCTAGTCGTTACAAAATGTGAGGACTAGCAAGAGTTCAGTCATACATGATCAACCCCCGGGGCTTGTCAATCATGTTACAGCCCGTAGGCAGACAGTAAGTAAGTACAATCGAGCTAACACTTGCTCGTCGGCTAAATGCCTCAAAAGAATAATTTACAATATTACAGTGGGAGAACAAAAGAAACCCACTCGATGCCCTGGTTACGCCTAGTGACCACCATCGGGCTGGAAGACAGGTAGATCCTTTGCTGCTGCTCCGGTATCTGGCCATACAAAACCAGCTGGGTCAGACCCCAGGAAGAGCAAGTACCACAAAGGAGGCCACAAAATAAGAACCAAAGCCAGCAAATTAGCACAATAATATAATTACATAATAAGAGACAGTAATTTAAGAAAAGCATGATGGGTAGAGACAATAATATAATTACATAATACCGAAATACGAGAAATACGAAAAAATGAGGGTGACAACTCTATCCACCTTAAAAGAATTCCGTCCTCGAAATTTAATCAAGGAGCTAGAGATTGTCACGACAAGCTATACTAAGCACTGGCAAGCTACACTAAGCAGTTCAATCATACAATCATACAATGCAAGCAAGAAAGGGAAAACTTAAGGCGTAAGGAAGATATTACACCTCACGAGTCAAACAAGTAGGGATAACGTGATCGGATATCATCCTCACACTCCCACGTTTGACTCTTCCAAGGAGCGATGAACGCAAGCAACATGAACTAAACTGATAGTCTTACGCTTGAGGTCTCCCTCCTTGGTCAAACAGGGACACGGGCCTATCCTCATACGAAAAGGTTGGTACCAATAACCAGTTTCGAATGACCCAGGATATGGCTCGGGTCCGGGATGTACCGTTGTAATTATGATACATGAAATACGTCATGCACCCCGCTTAATGACGGTAGAAAAGCAAGATGAGAGGACACATATACCTCTCGGTCGATTCTGAACCTGAGCCTGGGCTAGGGCAAACTGCCGCGGGTTCTGTTGCTGGAAGGTCTGGGCCTGAGTCGGCAATGGCCTCGGAGGCTGGTACTGCTGTTGAAATACTTGGGCCTGAGGCGGCAATAGCCTCGACAATGGGTACTGTTGCTGCTGCTGGACTGGTACTGGAGCTGGTGCTGGTCCCCTAACCGAGGGACTAGATAATGTTGATGCTGAATCGACTCTGAATGGGCAGGACCCCACCCTATGGTCCGGTGCCCCACACAACAAGCATAATCCCAGCGCCTTACGATACTCCGCTACCACGTGTCCAGGCTTCCCACAATAAGAACAACCTACGGCGGAAGACTGTGCCTGCTTCTGTTTCTGCTGAGGGTACGTCGGGGTCGAGTACTGGACCGACGTAACTGAGGTTGCTTGCCTCGGAGTTCCAATAGTCAAAGCCCTAGCTGCCGGGGCTGGTGCTGAAGACTGATTCATCTGACTATGGGACCGCTTCCGACCTCCAGTCCTGTCCACTATTCTCTGGGAGGTATATTCGTGCCTCCTTGCTGCTCGCAACACCGCATCATAGGTCTGATGCTCGAACTGTTCTACTGCCAATATAATCTCTAGGTGAAGTCCCTACTAGAACCTCTGCGCTCTGTCAAACTCGGTTGACACCAAGGTGGGAGCAAACCGACTGAGTCTGGAAAACTCGGCCGCATATCCGTCGACCGTCCTCCCCATCAGCTTAAGATTACTGAACCTGGTCTGCAAGTCATACCGAGCCACTGCATCATAATACTTGGTCTGGAACTTTTTGCTGAACACTGCCCAGGGGACAGGTGTTGTCAATCCCACTGCTTGTGCGGCCCACCAACTGCGGGCTAGATCCAATAACTATAGGTGCACCACAGCTACCTTCTCTTCTTCTGGAGTCTTCGCGGCTTCGAGAATCACCTCTATATCTTGTAGCCAAGCATCGGCAGCAATGGCATCCTCGCTGCCATCGAAAAATAGAGGGTTCAGGCGCTTAAAACTGTTGACCGTACTGTTCCCTCGGGGTCCACTTCTATTCAGAGCATCTTCTACTGCCTGGTGCAAGGCATTGCCTCTACGATCTTGGGAAGCTAACAATGATCTGATGAGACCCACCAAAGTGCCATCATCAGGATCTGCAGGCTGGACTGGCTGAACTGGCGGCTCTCCTCCAGTAGGTACGACTCGGGAGGCTGCTCCTGAGTGCTGGGCCTGATCTTCTGGTTGCTGCTGGTCCACGGGAGGTGCTCCTCCTCGTCGATCGGTAGGACCAGGTACAGTGCCGCTGAAGAAGACGACACAGGAAACAATAAGAAAAGGACCAGGACAGATCAACGACATAAGCACAGGATCAGGGCAAGAATTCAGGGATTCAGAGGATACGAACAGAGATCAAGGACGAGTACTGATTGAGACATCTATCTGGTAAACCCCCACACATCTTGATTTACAAGACCTGCATGGGCCACCACTTAAACCATGTCACGCCCCAGAACCAGAATACTGGAGAGCGGGGGCAGACATAGCCAGCTACGTATAACGGAATGGGATCCACACCGCTATACGGTCACGGCTGTCTATATATATAAGGGTTTCACTACAATCCATCCGTCTCTTAAGGTCATAAAATAGCCTATTGTCTCAATCTCAACCAACTAATAATAGTTACAAGATGTTAGATCACCAAATATACAATTGTAAGGCGTTCCAAACATTACATATCCAGATGATCATGAAGCTAGTCGTTACAAAATATGAGGACTAGCAAGAGTTCAGTCATACATGATCAACCCCCGGGGCTTGTCAATCATGTTACAGCCCGTAGGCAGACAGTAAGTAAGTACAATCGAGCTAACACTTGCTCGTCGGCTAAATGCCTCAAAAGAATAATTTATAATATTACAGTGGGAGAACAAAAGAAACCCACTCGATGCCCTGGTTACGCCTAGTGACCACCATCGGGCTGGAAGACAGGTAGATCCTTTGCTGCTGCTCCGGTATCTGGCCATACAAAACCAGCTGGGTCAGACCCCAGGAAGAGCAAGTGCCACAAAGGAGGCCACAAAATAAGAACCAAAGCCAGCAAATTAGCACAATAAAATAATTACATAATAAGAGACAGTAATTTAAGAAAAGCATGATGGGTAAATATAAAAGACAATCTTGCATAGAATCACTAAAAGACAGGACATATGGAAAAGCATGACAGGATGATATACGATGAGATAAACATGGGACTATTCAGATAGCTAGGTTACAACCCGTAAACCAAACAAGGACCGGGGTTGTAACCCTTCGTCTGAACGGAACTTGGTTTCTCTCATCATTTATCGACAAGATAAATATAAGAAATCAGGTCAAGTAACAATCTGGAGTGACAATCATTATAGTGACAATCTGGAGTGACAATCATTATAGTGATAATCTGGAGTGACAATCATTCAATCATTCTGGTACAATCTTACAATCAATCTATTCTAGACAACCCTATTGTCACGACCCGCACCCTAGAGTAAGGGCACGAGACGTGAATACGTCCAGCCTACGCCGCAGTGTCGGCGGTAGAACGATGTCCTAGGTCTCAACATCTAACAGTTTATCTCTAAACAGTTTATACTCCCCGAACGGGGAAAACATAGTAATAACAACTCAATCACAGCTAAGGAAAAGATAGCACGATATGAAATAGAACTCAAGGAAATAAGGAGATGAAATAGACTAAGATAATCCCAACAATATCCAGAGAAATACAACTCAGCTATAGCATGAAAGAATATACAAACTGATCTCCAAAAAGAGTCTAACTAGAACATGTCCAACTACATAAAGATAAAAGCCTAACTATCTAGTCTAGGCAGTCGGGGGAAAGTCCTCAGCTACTGCTGGATCCTCCTGAGGGTCCAGCTCACAGGTGTCATCTAGGGCTGCCCCGTAGTAGGTGTCCAGGAAAGCCTCCTCCTCGTCCTCTGTAATATTTTCAACAGGTCCAGTCAGGACAGGAGCGAGCACAGTACATCTCAACAGATCATAGCAGGTTAGAAAATATGAACATGCAGTAAAATAAGATACAGGTACTGAAAGAAAAATAGTATGTAAACAGGAAGAGCTGTAATAGAATATCTACTATACATAGAGAACTAGCAGTGACTAGTGAGTCAGAGTACAATATGAACATATAATACTCTTCCGTACCCCCGATCAATACACAAGGATCCAGCCAGGTTATGTTATATGATGCTATGTAACAGACCCCGAAGGTGATAGACCCCGAAGGTGATAGACCCCGAAGGTGATAAGCCCCCGAAGGGTGGTAGACCCCGAAGGTGATACATAGTAGTCCCATAAAAATGGGGATTCTGGGGGTAATCCAACAGTGTAAGTCCCATAAAAATGGGAATTCTGGAAGTAACCCAACAGTGTAAGTCCTATAAAGATGGGGATTCTGGGGGTAACCCAACAGTGTAAGATTCCAGGAAGACTCTACGATCATGAGGGTACATGTCGTAAGTGATCAAAGAACCAAGAAGCATATGATACGCTATGAAAGTGAAACGCACAGAACATAGAGTACCCGATGCTCCCTAAGGATAACATCTCAAGAAAGGATCCATATAGTACCAATCCGTGTGACCAACGTGACAGTACAAGTATAGTAATCTACTGCAGGAAATAATTTTAAGCAGGATATGAAATGATCAGAGAATGTACTCGCCTGTATCTGAGTGTCCGATATGAATCGTACTGTCCAAGGAGTGGTGTCTGGCTCCTAAACAGAACAGCACAAGTCACAACAAGTCCAGAATAGTGAAATGGAGTCCTACTATGCATTCTACATGATTCTAAGTCAATCTAGGCCAAAGTCAACTCTTGGTCAACTTTGGTCAACCCTAGAAGTCAAACTAGGTCAACTATGGTCAAACTAGTCTACATTAGCCTATACTAGGCTAAACTAGGTCAAGCAGACTCATATATAGGTCATAGGCTATACTATGCCTATAAGCCAAACTATAATCATATGTCCATATGATATTATCTACATCCAAAACATTACACATAAAGACCTATTTATATACACGCTAATATAGGAATACATAACATATAGACTAACTATATGTATATTTCACACAACATATTTATAACTTATATATATATGGGCACACACAATAGTTACATATATATTCAATACATCTACATATATTACATAATACATTCTATACATGTATATAGATATACAAACATATACATATTCAATATAATATATATACATATACCTACATATGTATTTAAAGAAGAGCATGTGTGTGTGAACTACGATGAGGACAGGACTGTGTCAAGTGTTCAGGAATTTGTGTGCCAGTGAAGTGTGTGTGTGTATAAAGTTGCAGGAAACAAACAGTGTACAGCAAGTAATAAGAATGTGGGTGAATGCTAGAATCTATGGTGTGTGTGACTGTGAGTGTGTGAGCTGGGAGTACATCATACAGGAAACAGTGTATGTGATTAATGTGTGCAGGAAAAGATTAGTGAGAAGTGTAACATGCCAAGTATGCAGGGATACAAATGTGATAGGAATAGTGAAGTCCAATAATGGACTGCTAACAAAGGAAGGAAATCAGTTCATTGCCAAAACTGATTCCAGTCACCCCCAACCAATACACATGACATGTTCTCAGGTTTGATTAAACCAAGGACAGTTACTACAACTAAAATCAGATTTTCCATTCCCAGGTAACCAGTGTACTCCAGTACACAGTGTACAGCAATAATCAAAATGTGTAAGTAAACTCATAATGGACTGAAAAAGGAAAGGAAAGGAGATTACTCATGTATCAAACAGTTTTATGAAACTGAAATCCTAGTTTCAGTCCAACAACTCAGGTTTAATACCTGAACAAATAGCTAACTTCATGGCATCTCAGGTTTGATTGTGTGGATAAAAACAACAGTGCACATGAAAGGGAAAAATAGGATTGAGTTATCAGGTTCTTTGAGAAGGAAAGGAATTGATACATTGAAATTCAGGTTTTTAAATAAAACAGTGTTCAACACATCAACCAAACTCAATCAGTGAAATAACAAGGAGTTCTCAGGTTTTGAAACACATCCCATAATTCAAACATAGTATAAATCAAACAGAGAACAACATGGAATTAAAAACAGTGGCAATTTCTGATACCAAACCGGTTTTGTATCAACTGGACATTAAAGAAAATGGGAAGAATTGATTTGGCCAAACTCAGGAACTTGGTGTCAATTCAGTATCAGAAAAACCGTTTCAAACACCCATTCTAAACCAAAAATCTCACATAACACCCAATCTAATCATGTAAACCAATCTACACAGATTATTAAACATATTAAGATCCTAAATATCAATTTAAACATGATTAAAACATTTAAACTCAAAAAATACACAGAGCAACACCCAAACTTTAATACACAGGCTATGCACAGTCAACGTGACCAGTGCGCGTGTCCGCACGCACCCGACACGTCTCCTCGTGACACGAGACTTGGGGGTGTCGTGTCAGACACAGCCCCAAGCTCCACGCCAAATGGCACGGCCTGAGTCGCCGTGTCCAGCGAGTTGTTGGCCCCGAGTAGCAGGAGAAACAACACAATCCTATTCAAACAGAATTTAAAAACAATAAAGTCGAACTCTCAGAGGCATTTGGTCGAACACCTATGACATAAGACTGATACGTGTCCAGAACGGACACGAAACCACTGACACAGGACACGAATCCAATACTGACCTTAGGGGGACCCTTAGGGCTTCCTATTGGTGAAGACAAAATGGAAATCCATTGGAAAATAGGAAAGTTACCTATTGGTGAAGAAACTTCACAAAAACTAGAATGGAGAGATTCCTCAAGTCACCCAAACTTCCACAAATTGTTGTTTCCCTGCAAATAAAATATACCAGCAGCAAGAGGGAGAAATTTAGGTCCTAATTGGTTTGAAGGAAAAAGGATTTGAAATTGATTTTTAAGGATTTTAGGAAGATGGGACTCACCTCTTTCCTTAGAACTTTTTGAAGAACCCTAAAAGAGGCTAGCCCTAGAAATTAGGAGTGTATTTATAATGGGGGAATCCCTAGGTTCAGCTAGGGTGGCTGACCACTTGGCTTTGGGTTAGGGTTGAGCTAGGTTTGGCTAGTCCTAACTAGTTTAGTCACAAAATGACTTGTGTAATCACAAGCCATTTATCAAATAACTTGATTTCTAAATTCCTAATTCAAGTTCTAATAAATCACTAACCACTAACTTGAGTCACACTAGGTTAGACTAGGGTCCACTTGACCTAACCAAGCCCAACTAACTATGGTTAGTTCCTAGGTTGGTCTACAAGAGTCAAAACTAGTCCAAAATCAAACTAGTCCAAATAAATCCAAAATAAATCCTAAAAATTCCCATAAATTCTAATTAATACTAATAAATTTTATTTACCCCAAAAATGACAAATTTACCCTCAAACTAGAAATGTGGTAGTGACAAATCTACCCTCCTTAAAAGAATTTCGTCCTCAAAATTGAAAGGCGAAAAGCAACTGATGAGAAGGATAGAAAGTATACCTCACGGTCCAAAAAGATAGGGGTACCGCTCGCGCATCTCATCCTCCCGCTCCCAGGTAGACTCTCCTGGAGAATGATGCCTCCATGCGACGCGTACCAAGGGTATCACCTGGTTCCTCAGGACCTTCTCCCGTCGATCCAGAATCTCCACTGGCTGCTCTGGATAGCTGAGAGAAGGACCCACCTCAATCTTCGAATGATCGAGTACATGGCTAGGGTCAGCCACGTACCGTCTCAACTGTGATACATGGAATACGTTGTGGACCCCCACAAGTGCAGGCGACAAGTCTAGCCTGTAAGCCACGTCACCGACTCTCCCGCTGATAACGAAAGGGCCGATGAAGCGCGGGCTAAGCTTTCCGCCTCCACCAAAACGTATCGTACCACGAGTCGGAGATATCCTCAAGAAAACCTGGTCTCCGACCTAATCACAAGCAAGGTCTCAATTAATTATAATAAACAACATGATCAAAAATCACAAACAGACAAACCTAAATCTAATCCTACTTCTAATCTGTACCTCAAACTCCAAGGGCCTCCGGTGGCTATCGGCCCAGTGCCGATGTCTGTCATGCGCCATGCGAAGTCTGTCCCTGATGAGCTTCACCTTCTCGGCCGCATCCACAATCATCTCTGGCCCCAGCAAAGCTCTCTCACCAACATCATCCCAGGATAAGGGTGTACGGCACCTACGCCCGTACAGAGCCTCGAAAGGTGATATCTCAATGCTGGCCTGGAAACTATTGTTGTATGCAAACTCCACCAGATGAAGATAATCCTCCCAAGAACCTCCAAAGTCTAGGACGCACGTCCGCAGCATATCCTCAAGAGTCTGAATAGTCCGCTCCGACTGTCCGTCCGTCTGGGGGTGGTATGCAGTACTAAACTTGAGCTGAGTGCCCAAGCTGGTCTGCAGACTCCTCCAGAAATAGGAAGTAAAACGGCTATCCCGATCTGAGACGATGCTGACCGGAACTTCGTGGATCCTGACTATCTGTCGCATATATATCTCCGCCAGTCTCTCTGTAGACGTACCCACCTTGAATGGCAAGAAGTGGGCCGATTTGGTCAACCTGTCCACGATGACCCAAATCGTGTCTTTCCCTCCTGGAGTACGCGGCATTCCTGAAACGAAGTCCATCGTGATATGCTCCCATTTCCACTCGGAAATGGGCAGCGGCTGCAACAATCCACCGGGCCTCTGTCTCTCTGCCTTGACCTGCTGACAGACCAAGCACCTAGCTACGAAGTGGGATACCTCCCGCTTCATTCCTGACCACCATACATGCTCCCGCAGATCTCGGTACATCTTGTTGGCACCCGGGTGTATAGAGTACTGCGATCTGTGGGCCTCCTGCATAATCTGCTCTCTGAGCTCCCCGCTAGGTACACATAACCTGGCACCATGCCTCAGGGCACCATCCTCTGCAAGTGAGAACTCAGGATCTCCCACTCCTATACTGATCTGCTCTCTGATACTCTGAAAAGCCACATCCTCGAACTGGGCCGCCTTGATCCTGTCCACCAAGTCTGACTGTATCTGCATCCTCCATAGCTGCATTTGCACTCCCGGCACGATCACCTCAATCCCAAGGCTCTCCAAGTCGGCAAGCAAATGCCGATCCATGGTCAAACACATGGCTGTCGGATACCTGCTCAAGGCATCGGCAACCACGTTGGCCTTCCCTGGATGATACTGCAGTGCAATGTCGAAGTCCTTCATCAACTCCAACCATCTGCGCTGTCTCATGTTCAACTCCTTCTGAGTGAACACATACTTTAGGCTCTTGTGATCTGTGAAGATCTCCACCCGCTCACCATACAGATAATGCTTCCACAGCTTCAAAACAAAAATCACTGCTGCCAGCTCCAGGTCGTGGGTAGGGTAGTTCTTCTCGTGGGGACGTAACTGCCTGGAAGCATAGGCGATCACCTTCCCGTGCTGCTGCAACACACAACCCAGCCCCTTCCCTGAAGCATCACTATAAATAGTGAATCCACCTGATCCTGAAGGCAACGTCAGAATCGGAGCTGTCGTCAGCCGCTTTTTCAACTCATCAAAAGCTGCCTGACACTCCTCTGACCATACATACTCAGTATCCTTCCGGGTCAACCGTGTCAACGGCTCTGCAACCCGGGAGAAATCCTGCACAAATCTCCGGTAATACCCTGCCAGCCCCAGGAAGCTCCTGATCTCTGCAACTGAAGTCGGCGCTGCCCATGCCTCAACTGCTACAATCTTCTTGGGGTCAACTGAGATACCATCTCCAGTCACCACGTGCCCCAAGAAGTCCACCCGGTCCAAGAAAAACTCACACTTAGAGAGTTTTCCATAAAGCTGCTCCTTCCTGAGAATCTCCAACACTATCCGCAGATGCTCCTCGTGCTCCTCCTCAGTCTTGGAATAGATCAAGATATCATCAATAAACACTACTACAAACTGATCCAGATACTGATGGAACACCTTGTTCATAAGGTTCATAAACACAGCTGGTGCATTGGTTAGCCCATACGGCATAACCAGAAACTCGAACTGCCCATACCGCGTCCTAAAAGCGGTCTTGGGAATATCCTCCCCCTTCACCTTCACCTGGTGATATCCCGACCTCAGATCAATCTTGGAAAATACCCGAGCTCCGCTCAACTGGTCAAATAGATCGTCGATCCGCGGCAGTGGGTATCTGTTCTTGATCGTGAGGTTGTTGAGTGCCCTATAGTCAATACACATGCGTACTGACCCATCCTTCTTCGGTACGAACAACACTGGTGCACCCCATGGCGACGAACTCGAGCGGATGAAGCCCTTGTCCTGTAGCTCATCCACCTGCTTCTTCAGCTCCACCAGCTCGCTGTTGTTCACCCGATAGACATGCTGAGAGATAAGCTCCGCTCCTGGAACCAAGTCTATCGAGAACTCTATGTCTCTGTCTGGTGGCAGTCCTGGCAACTCCTCCGGGAAAACATCCATGTACTCTGCTATCAAGGGTTGTGGAATCGTCTGCTCCTCGACCGAGACTCCACAGAAGACTCCGCTGCTCTGCACTGCCTGACGTCTGGAGTACTCGAACTCTGGCTCCCCCGACGCTCTAAACAGAACTCTACCCCCTCTGCAATCGATGCTGGCGTGGTGCCTGCTCAACCAATCCATGCCTAGTACTATATCGTAGTTCGGCAATGGCATTACGAGCAGGCTCACCTCCAACTCACGGCCTCCCAAAACTACTCTCCGACCCTTACAAACATCATGCACGAGGATAATGCCACCCCCGGTCGTGATCTTGTAAGTCCTAGGCAACGATTCAGCTATGATACCATGTCTAATCGCAAAAGATACAGATATGAATCTATGCGAAGCACCGGAATCGAACAATGCAAATGCTGGACTGGAGTCAAGAAGAATCGAACCTGCAATCAGCTCTTCAGTCATCTCAGCCTCTCCTGCTGCCATGGCGAAAGCTCGCCCCTGGTGGCCTCCCCTGGCCTGCTGCTGGTGCTGGACAAACCTCTGCTGCTGAGTCGGCAGGGCTGGTCCCCGCTGCTGGCCCACTGGAGCTCTGGCTCCTGCTCCTCCTCCCGGAGCTGCTCGTCCGGCACGACACTCCCTCATCTGGTGGTCTGCTGAACCACACACAAGGCACTGTCCCAGCCTCTTCCTGCACTCATTGGCAACATGCTCGGGCTTCCTACAGTAGGTACAAACGGTAACCTGCCTCTGGTCCTGCTGGTGCTGCCTCGGCTGCTGCTGATGCTGCACTGGCTGGTGCCTCGGCTGCTGAAACTGCTGCGTCTGGAACCTCTGCTGCTGGTGGTGCTGCTGCTGAAAGTGTGGCCTCTTGGCCGGTCCTCCGCTACTGCTGCCTCCCTGGGAGTCTCGCCCCTCTTGAGCCTAAGCTCAAGATCATTCTCTGCAGCTAGTGCGTCCACCAGTATCTCCTCAAATGTAGTACCACGGGCGTTCTTGGTGTAGGACTTGACCTCCTTTACCAAGCCCTTCCGGAACCTCCGGGCCTTCGTCGCCTCCGACAAGTCCTCTACAAATCTGCCCAGGCGGCAGAACTCTCCTGCATACTCCTCCACAGACTGACTCCCCTGAACTAGGGCCTCGAACTGAGTCTCGAGGGCTCCCAGCGCTGCCTCTGGAAAGAACTTCTCCTTGAACAACTTCTTGAATGCTGCCCAAGTTTGTCCTGCTGTGCCGACCCTCGGGTCAGTCTGGTACCATGTCCGAGCCAGATCCTGCATCATGCTGGCCGCTGCCTCTATCTGGATCCTCGTCGGAATCTCAGCCAGCCTGAAGATCTCCTCCATATGCTCGATCCACTCATCGGCATACAGGATCCCCTCTGTCCCGCGGAAGTCTCTCGGGTGCATCTTCTGGAAGTCCTGGATGCCTTTCTCCCGTGGCTGGTACGGCTGCGGAGCTGCCGCTGGCTGAGCAGCTACTCTCTCTACTGCTGTCACTGCCAGCTCAATGTCTCGAGTGAGCTCTGCCGTCTGCCTCTGCTGCTGTCCCTGCTGACCCTCCATGTACTGCCTGAAGAAGGCTAGCAGCTGCACTGCGTCTATCGTCCCTGGAGGTGGCTGCTGGTAAGGATCCTCTGGAATAACCGGGTCCTGCCTCCGAGCCGGTGGGTGCATGTCCCCTGCTGCGGCTGCCAAGGTCTCCACACGAGCTGAGGTGGCAAGAGCTGCAGTCTCCTGGCCTCGCCGTGCTGGCTGAGAGGTAGCAGTCCCCTCTATAGCATCCTCAGGAACGGTACACTGTGATCGAGTCTCTACCATCCTGAAGATAGACAAACAAGAGTATCAATTTCTGAGAAAGAAGCGAAATAACAAAGGCGGACAATTATAATTCAAAGGATCAGCTGACAAAAGGATTTAGATGGCAATAAAAGAAATTTTCCTAAAGTGATTGAGTATCTTAAAATTAATGTCCTATATCCTATAGCAGGCTGCAGTGATACTCTAGTTCGAGCACCACTACACTTATAGTCTAGACCTGCATGGGCCACCACTAAAAACGTGTCACGACTCGCACCCTAGAGTAAGGGCATGAGACGTGAATACGTCCAGCCTACGCCGCAGTGTCGGCGGTAGAACGCTGTCCTAGGTCTCAACATCTAACAGTTTATCTCTAAACAGTTTATACTCCCCGAAAAGGGAAAACATAGTAATAACAACTCAATCACAGCTAAGAAAAAGATAGCACGATATGAAATAGAACTCAAGGAAATAAGGAGATGAAATAGACTAAGATAATCCCAACAATATCCAGAGAAATACAACTCAGCTACAGCATGAAAGAATATACAAACTGATCTCCAAAAAGAGTCTAACTAGAACATGTCCAACTACATAAAGATAAAAGCCTAACTATCTAGTCTAGGCAGTCGGGGGAAAGTCCTCAGCTACTGCTGGATCCTCCTGAGGGTCCAGCTCACAGGTGTCATCTAGGGCTGCCCCGTAGTAGGTGTCCAGGCAAGCCTCCTCCTCATCCTCTGTAATATTTTCAACAGGTCCAGTCAGGACAGGAGCGAGCACAGTACATCTCAACAGATCATAGCAGGTTAGAAAATATGAACATGCAGTAAAATAAGATACAGGTACTGAAAGAAAAACAGTATGTAAACAGAAAGAGCTGTAATAGAATATCTACTATACATAGAGAACTAGCAGTGACTAGTGAGTCAGAGTACAATATGAACATGTAATACTCTTCCGTACCCCCGATCAATACACAAGGATCCAGCCAGGTTATGTTATATGATGCTATGTAACAGACCCCGAAGGTGATAGACCCCGAAGGTGATAGACCCCGAAGGTGATAAGCCCCCGAAGGGTGGTAGACCCCGAAGGTGATACATAGTAGTCCCATAAAAATGGGGATTCTGGGGGTAACCCAACAGTGTAAGTCCCATAAAAATGGGGATTCTGGGAGTAACCCAACAGTGTAAGTCCCATAAAGATGGGGATTCTGGGGGTAACCCAACAGTGTAAGATTCCAGTAAGACTCTACGATCATGAGGGTACATGTCGTAAGTGATCAAAGAACCAAGAAGCATATGATACGCTATGAAAGTGAAACGCACAGAACATAGAGTACCCGATGCTCCCTAAGGATAACATCTCAAGAAAGGATCCATATAGTACCAATCCGTGTGACCAACGTGACAGTACAAGTAAAGTAATCTACTGCAGAAAATAATTCTAAGCAGGATATGAAATGATCAGAGAATGTACTCGCCTGTATCTGAGTGTCCGATATGAATCGTACTGTCCAAGGAGTGGTGTCTGGCTCCTAAACAGAACAGCACAAGTCACAACAAGTCCAGAATAGTGAAATGGAGTCCTACTATGCATTCTACATGATTCTAAGTCAATCTAAGCCAAAGTCAACTCTTGGTCAACTTTGGTCAACCCTAGAAGTCAAACTAGGTCAACTATGGTCAAACTAGTCTACATTAGCCTATACTAGGCTAAACTAGGTCAAGCAGACTCATATATAGGTCATAGGCTATACTATGCCTATAAGCCAAACTATAATCATATGTCCATATGATATTATCTACATCCAAAACATTACACATAAAGACCTATTTATATATAAGCTAATATAGGAATACATAACATATAGACTAACTATATATATATTTCACACAACATATTTATAACTTATATATATATATATATATATATGGGCACACACAATAGTTACATATATATATTCAATACATCTACATATATTACATAATACATTTTATACATGTATATAGATATACAAACATATACATATTCAATATAATATATATACATATACCTACATATGTATTTAAAGAAGAGCATGTGTGTGTGAACTGTGATGAGGACAGGACTGTGTCAAGTGTTCAGGAATTTTTGTGCCAGTGAAGTGTGTGTGTGTATAAAGTTGCAGGAAACAAACAGTGTACAGCAAGTAATAAGAATGTGGGTGAATGCTAGAATCTATGGTGTGTGTGACTGTGAGTGTGTGAGCTGGGAGTACATCATACAGGAAACAGTGTATGTGATGAATGTGTGCAGGAAAAGATTAGTGAGAAGTGTAACATGCCAAGTATGCAGGGATACAAATGTGACCGGAATAGTGAAGTCCAATAATGGACTGCTAACAAAGGAAGGAAATCAGTTCATTGCCAAAACTGATTCCAGTCACCCCCAACCAATACACATGACATGTTCTCAGGTTTGATTAAACCAAGGACAGTTACTACAACTAAAATCAGATTTTCCATTCCCAGGTAACCAGTGTACTCCAGTACACAGTGTACAGCAATAATCAAAATGTGTAAGTAAACTCATAATGGACTGAAAAAGGGAAGGAAAGGAGATTACTCATGTATCAAACAGTTTTATGAAACTGAAATCCCAGTTTCAGTCCAACAACTCAGGTTTAATACCTGAACAAATAGCTAACTTCATGGTATCTCAGGTTTGATTGTGTGGATAAAAACAACAGTGCACATGAAAGGGAAAAATAGGATTGAGTTATCAGGTTCTTTGAGAAGGAAAGGAATTGATACATTAAAATTCAGGTTTTTAAATAAAACAGTGTTCAACACATCAACCAAACTCAATCAGGGAAATAACAAGGGGTTCTCAGGTTTTGAAACACATCCCACAATTCAAACATAGTATAAATCAAACAGAGAACAACATGGAATTAAAAACAGTGGCAATTTCTGATACCAAACCAGTTTTGTATCAACTGGACATTAAAGGAAATGGGAAGAATTGATTTGGCCAAACTCAGGAACTTGGTGTCAATTCAGTATCAGAAAAACCGTTTCAAACACCCATTCTAAACCAAAAATCTCACATAACACCCAACCTAATCATGTAAAGCAATCTACACAGATTATTAAACATATTAAGATCCTAAACATCAATTTAAACATGATTAAAACATTTAAACTCAAAAAATACACAGAGCAACACCCAAACTTTAATACACAGGCTATGCACAGTCAACGTGACCAGTGCGCGTGTCCGCACGCACCCGACACGTCTCCTCGTGACACGAGACTTGGGGGGTGTCGTATCAGACACAGCCCCAAGCTCCACGCCAAATGGCACGGCCTGAGTCACCGTGTCCAGCGAGTTGTTGGCCCCGAGTAGCAGGAGAAACAACACAGTCCCGAGCCAGTGCACGCACGCGTGTCCAGGCTGGTTTGCACCCGACACAGACACGAAACGACCATGGTGTCTTCACAAAAATTAAAGAGCACACAAGGATCTACAATCCTATTCAAACAGAATTTAAAAACAATAAAGTCGAACTCTCAGAGGCATTTGGTCGAACACCTATGACACAAGACTGATACGTGTCCAGAACGGACACGAAACCACTGACACAGGACACGAATCCAATACTGACCTTAGGGGGACCCTTAGGGCTTCCTATTAGTGAAGACAAAATGGAAATCCATTGAGAAATGGGGAAGTTACCTATTGGTGAAGAAACTTCACAAAAACTAGAATGGAGAGATTCCTCAAGTCACCCAAACTTCCACAAATTGTTGTTTCCCTGCAAATAAAATATACCAGCAGCAAGAGGGAGAAATTTAGGTCCTAATGGAATTGGTTTGAAGGAAAAAGGATTTGAAATAGATTTTTAAGGATTTTAGGAAGATGGGACTCACCTCTTTCCTTAGAACTTTTTGAAGAGCCCTAAAAGAGGCTAGCCCTAGAAATTAGGAGTGTATTTATAATGGGGGAATCCCTAGGTTCAGCTAGGGTGGCTGACCACTTGGCTTTGGGTTAGGGTTGAGCTAGGTTTGGCTAGTCCTAACTAGTTTAGTCACAAAATGACTTGTGTAATCACAAGCCATTTATCAAATAACTTGATTTCTAAATTCCTAATTCAAGTTCTAATAAATCACTAACCACTAACTTGAGTCACACTAGGTTAGACTAGGGTCCACTTGACCTAACCAAGCCCAACTAACTATGGTTAGTTCCTAGGTTTGTCTACAAGAGTCAAAACTAGTCCAAAATCAAACTAGTCCAAATAAATCCAAAATAAATCCTAAAAATTCCCATAAATTCTAATTAATACTAATAAATTTTATTTATCCCAAAAATGACAAATTTACCCTCAAACTAGAAATGTGGTAGTGGCACCTATACTGGACTAGACTCCATCCAAGCAATCACGGCCAATCATTGCCTACGGCTTTCTACATTAACTAACTAGGGTTATCACAATCCTAGTTACTAGCAAGATGCAATGAGATGCTCCAAGTAGTCACAGGCCCTGCAGCTATCCAGGTTATCCAGGCAATCATTATAGTGACAATCTGGAGAGTATAATGCATTATAGTGACAATAGAGTTCAATCATTTAAGTGACAATGGAGGGTGCCCCACATTACAGTGGACTGGAAATGTGCCCTACTCGTCGGCAGGCTACAAGTCCAATCATTTGAGGCCGGGATAACGGGATCGCCTGTAACTGGGGAACATCTCTTCATGACTAGTGAATTATACTAATTATTAACCTTAGTCCAATTCTGTAGGTACTCCTGACCGTGGTACTCAGGAGTCCCCTCCTAGACATGATGCAAGACATGACTGGATTATTTGTACAAGCACAATCGCCCACGGTGTCAGTATTAATTATACATGTCATGTCATGTCAGGTAGCCGTCGCAACAGCCTTTCAAGATGTATCAGGTCAGGTTATCATATCAAGTGTACTAGTCAGGAGTGCGCCACGACGGGCCACTATCAGGTCATACTCAATTATCAATTCCAAACATATCAAGTAAATTCGTGATTATCAAGTTCAGGACAAAAGGCGTAAGGATTATAAAATGGACGTAAAATATCTAATAAAATATCAATATACAGGGCTATAGAAGAGCCAAGCTTAAAGAATTAAGACCAAAACTCCAAGAGCCAATGGGTTAAGCAAGGGGTCAGGGGGCAGCGTACACAAAAGTCACGCACGCTCAAGGGAGCAGCGTACATGAAAAGTCACGTACGCTCAAGGGAGCAGCGTACATGAAAAGTCACGCACGCTCAAGGGGAGCAGCGTACATGAAAAGTCACGCACGCTCAAGGGAGCAGCGTACATGAAAAGTCACGCACGCTCAAGAGAGCAGCGTACATAAAAAGTCACGCATGCTCAAGGGAGCAGCGTACA
Organism: Iris pallida; assembly: GCA_029216955.1. Lineage (NCBI taxonomy): Eukaryota > Viridiplantae > Streptophyta > Magnoliopsida > Asparagales > Iridaceae > Iris > Iris pallida. The sequence continues at coordinate 21,233,357 of JANAVB010019799.1, read as the reverse complement.
TGAAAAGTCACGCACGCTCAAGGGGAGCAGCGTACATGAAAAGTCACGCACGCTCAAGGGAGCAGCGTACATGAAAAGTCACGCACGTTGAGAGAGCAATATACGTGAAAAGTCACGCACGCTACAGGGAGCAGCGTAGGTGAAAAGTCACGCACGCTCAAGGGAGCAGCGTACATGAAAAGTCACGCACGCTCAAGGGAGCAGCGTATATGAAAAGTCACGCACGCTCAAGGGAGCAGCGTACATGAAAAGTCACGCACGCTCAAGGGAGCAGCGTACATGAAAGTCACGCACGCTGAGAGAGCAATGTACGTGAAAAGTCACGCACGCTACAGGGAGCAGCGTAGGTGAAAAGTCACGCACGCTCAAGTCTGCGTACGCACAAAAGCACGCACGCAGGAGACACGCTTCCAACAGGAAGCGTATCCAAGGCTCAGTGGCGTAAGCTAAGAAGCTCTGCACACTGCTCACTGTCTTCTCCAAACAGCAAGAACACCATGGATGAACCCAAAGCTTCAAAAGTTCAGAACTTGGCCATCCGAACTCCAAATCCGGATTTCCAAGGTTCCAACTGGAGTGAAACTGAATGCTCTTCCACATGGAAACATCAAAACCCATAAACATCCAACTTAAAGAGATCAAACCATGCAAAATCCGAAAATAGAAAAACTTAGATCTAGAGCAATGGAGACACCAAATCACAAAAAGCCAAGAACTAATGTTGATCACCATGTCCTAATCTAGCTAATGGACCAAGAAAATAGGGTTCTCATGTAGTGGCAAGATGCACTTGCCTATGGGTGGAGAGTTGTGGAGGAAGGAGAAGAAGAAGAAAATAAATGGTGGAAGTTATGAGGAGAGAGAGTGGTAGGTGGGGGTTATAAAGAGGGGGAGTTGTGGTGGAATGAAGGTGGAGCATAGGCTAAGGTGATCCAACCATAAAGAACCAAACCAAACCAACCCAAACCAATTAAAACCGAGCCAGGACAAAACCCAAAATACGAGAAATACCGAAACTCCACAAGTCGAGAAAAATAAAAAAATACATGCCAAAATCCAGATACGTGTATAAATACGAAATACGAAAAATACGGAAAAATGAGGGTGACAATAGACAAAAATACTAAATCTTTGACAAGCATGTCCACATAGAACTGGAAGCAACAACGGTTCTCGATTAGAACTGAGTGCATCAATTCTTGTAGTTATTATTTATTTGTTATTGGGTTGTTTGATTACAACACTTGTAACTAACCAGTTGATTGTGTTTCTTTGTGTATAAGATTAGAATTGAGTGCATAAGTCCTAGTTCCTACATACATGCACAAAAATTATCGATTTGGTTATATTTTGTGTCAGTCATTTGATCATATGAACAGGCTCGAACTTGATATGAGGCCCATGTCTCAGGCCAAAAAATTTAATGGCACCAATTTTGTTTATACTATTTATGTATAAAATTCTAATGTTGAACAAAAGTCCGACAGACTCATCTAATTCTTTTAGTTCATAAGAAGATTTTTTTAGGATATCTAAACGTCGTATACTAGAACAAGAGACAAGTCACAATGAGTACTTTGTCTCCAAAATAACGAAAGAATATATTTAAGTGACTATGTGATGTCTTTGAGGAAAAGTTTGATGGTCTAAGTTTTTCTTCCTTTATTTTCCTTTTTATTATTATCATTATGAACTACCCAAAATACTGTTAGCTTTATTTTTATTTATTTGTCTGGAACACCAGTTTTGAACATCTTCAGTTTTATTAGTATTTCATTATGATATATATTATTTTGGATATTATATTTTTAGTTTTATTTCTTGAATTTTGTGTAGATAATACTATTGTACCAAAGTCGATGGAAAAAAAAAGTTATATGAACATTAAACTTTGAGGGTATCACTTTCAAAGTTCGCCTTCGCTCTCAAAATTTAAAGTCCGTCACTGCATATGAATACATTGAATAAAAACAGATCCATCCATAAACATTATTGATTTGGCCTAAACTGGTCTCGAGTAGCAGTTTGTTTTTTCCTCAGTTCTTTTTATTTTCTTTTTGCAATTTTCTTTTGTAACAAAGTGATTAGTTTTTATTGGTTCATAGAAGTCAAAGATGATAGTCTAAACCAGCTTTGCTTCAGAAACATTCAGCAGATTGAAGATCTAGTGGCCCTCATGTTTTCCTGTCAGCTGGAAATTTGTAAACCAAATCCTAGAGATCCCAAATTCTTGTAGTATTATATTTGTAGGAATCTCTTGCCAACATCACGACTTTCTCAATCTATACATGTGGAGTCTATACATGTGGAATTGAGTTTTCTTGGAACAAGGACAATCTAAAAAGATAATGACACAAAGTTTAATCAATTTGGCATGTAGAATGAACTTTTGTTCTATTGTTTCATTATTATTACCACACAAAATACAAATAGCATCATAAGAAAACTTCTTCTTATGTAATAATCAACAGTTTATAGCTTATTTTTAGTTGTAAGCCAAATTAAAATCTTTTAACTTTTAAGAGACTACAAACATTTCAATTGATAAGAACGCCAAAACAACTTTAACTGATAAGAACATCAAACACTCTTTAGTTCATACAAAATCAGAGACTACAACTACAGACATTACAAGAAACGGTTGTCATATGTAATTAAATTATTAAGAGAGAAAAAGAGTAATTAGTAAACAACCTCGACGTCGGTCCACCAACCGACGAGTCAGACGAGCTGGAGCCAGAGCAACTCGGCGACGACGAGATGAACCACCACCTGTCGCGCTCGAGAGGACTTGAAGCTGTAGGTGAAGCAAAAAAAAGAAAAAAGAAAAAAAGAAGCTGAGTTATAGTGAGAGGTAGGAGTTTTCGTACAAGGAGAAGGATGGGGCATGGGGCTGAGCTACGGGCTGAGGTGGACTCAGATTTTGAATGTGGGCTCAGATATATAGAATGAAAAATAGGGTAGACTAGAGCCCACCTCAGCCCACATACTAGTTCCGTTGTGAGCATGTATACACCGCATGTACAACTTAACAGTTAAGACATCCACATTGGAGGACACTCCATACCATACTTCAATTTTTTTAAAAATCATTATTTTTGGAGTGTCCCCTTCATATTGGCACACAATGACATACTCCAAATAAATCACCAAATTCATATTTAAAATTAATCTCCTTTTTTTTATTTTCTTTTTCCCTCTTGGTGGGTCCAGTTGGGGTATTGTTTACGAGCAAGGCCACGCTTGAAATTTGGAGAGCCACTTGACTTGCTAGTATTTTTCAAGTATGGACAAAAGTCCACTACAGCCTCCAAGTGCTACAAATTTTGACTTACGTAAAAATGTAGCACTTCTTACCACTAGTGGATGCTCTTAATCCATAATACCTTGTACAATCATCAACGAAAAAAGATAAGAAAGAAACAACTACAAATACAATGCAACAATCATCAATAATTTACATATGAGAAAGAAGTTGCAACTCAAATATGCAAGATCCTCAAATTTCTCCATCGTGCGCTCTCCTATTCTTCCACACCATCGTTCTCAAGATGCAGAGCTAGAAAGGGTCTGAACTATGGTTCGGTTCCATGGACTCGAAAGGTGTGTTATAAGGTTGTCGATAGGGCCAACGTGGGTGACATTCGCTTGCACGATGAAGCCAAGCATAGCTACCATCGCTAGGCGTCCTTCAACAGACAAAACTGCAGTCACTAACCATACATCTTAAAAACAATCTGGAACACAGCAGAATGAAGAATGAACTGGTTACATACCATTCTTGATTTCCTTGAGCTTCAAGTCGTCAGCATTGCGGATATCTTTCGCGAGGCCTAGAGGATTGAACAATGGTCCACCAGGGTACCTGGTATGAAACTTGAAGTTAGAGATTGACAGACAAAAAAAAAAGCTTACTTTATATAGTGTAGGAGGTTTCTGGATTTACGTGTCCGATATCACATGAGCTTGTTGCGCGTGGGATAGTCGGAGGATCTCGAAATTGCTTAATAAGACTTATGCAACTAATAAAGTTTTCGAGTTTGTGATAAGTCAATGAACCCTTGTGCGTGATCCTTTGCTAGACTCGAGCTAAGACCCGTGTATAGGATCACTTGCCCAAAAAACCAGCCTCGACTCATTAGTTATTTTTATGCCATCGGTATACCAAAGGTATACCAATTGGGCACAGATTGTCCAGCGCCGGCCTTGAGTTCATGGCGGCCCTAGACAAACTTTCAAAATGGGGCCCATATATAATATAAAAAAATTAACTGAAATAAAAGTAAATTAAAAAAAAATGTTGCAACCAAGAATTAAACCTAGAACCTCTAGTGTACAAGTTTAACATAGTAACAACTACACCACAATTCTTTTGTATCAAAAGAGGATCATGTTGCATATTAGTTCTAATATAGATACAAGATTATATATATATATATATATATATATATATATATATATATATATATATATATATTGGAACCAGGTAAATTATTTCTGGAATCGCTCCCACTGGGATTCGAACTCCTGACCTCTCGGGCCGCATGCATCTCTCTTAACCACTAGGCTAGAGGTCATCTGCATATATATATATATATATATATATATATATATATATATATATATATATATATATATTGGAACCAGGTAAATTATTTCTGGAATCGCTCCCACTGGGATTCGAACTCCTGACCTCTCGGGCCGCATGCATCTCTCTTAACCACTAGGCTAGAGGTCATCTGCATATATATATATATATATATATATATATATATATATATATATATATTATATATATATATATATATATATAAATTAAATTTTTTGGGCCCCCATATTCCATGGGGCCCTGGGCGGCCGCCCTGGCTGCCCTGGGACAGGGCCGGCCCTAAGATTGCTAGTCCTCAGTTGACTAGATCCTCCCACTTACCTATTGGATCCTTGTGCTTCTTTGGAGAGCTGTGATATGTTAGGGGCATGGATTGATGCCACAATCCGCTCCCATATAATTGCGTACGAGTACGTGAGTACATCTAGCCTACGTTACGGTATCGACAATATAATGCTATCAATATCTTTAGTCATATCCATATATAACATACAACATCAATATCATATCATAACACAGTGATATTACAGGACTACACTAGTGTATGAGAATTACCCGGGTTCTAAACCTTCTAGTGCTTCTTCCAGCCCCAAGAAGGTGCCTTCTCGTGCTTGCGATCCAGGACTGACAAAATCCATATATCTTTTGGTTTCTGCAAACCTGTCATTAAGTAGAGTTTTAATGAGATGCATTGTTCTCCAAGCATGTGCAGTCTGAGGCCATATGGTCTAAATCTCTTACCCCATCAGAAAGAGTTGAAGAACGAAGAGTGCTTCTGTGCTGGCAAATTCAAATTTGACGGCACCTGCTTCATACCAAACAGGTAACTTGTTGATTCCTGTTACACGAAGCAGCTGCAAACAAGCGTAAAAAAGTATCAGAGTGCAGAACAATGCATAAGCTAATTATACAAACAAACAATATCATTAAAATGAAACGTGCTTTGCTTTCAAAAAAAGGAGGAGGAAACGTGCTACCAAATCAAGAGTGGTAGAACTTTTTGGCTACCAACTCAAAGTAGAACTATTGTAGAAGAAAAGAAAAAGAAAACTAATTTCGGGGTGCTCCACCCTAACCCCGCACAATGTTGTCATGGGTGGGGTTCCATTTGTATGTGAAGAACATCTCGGAGTGCGACGAGTATCGTCCATGTGTCGGAGAAGCTCAAAAAGTCATTGGTGACAAGGGGACTCAGTTTCCAAAGGGGAACAATGGCAAAGGCATATGAAACATATGCTACCGGCATAACGTCGAGCTGGGTTGAGCAATTTAAAGCATTTAATGTGGTTCATTCATACATTTTGGATGGCCACGATTGTCTCGGGTGACTTTAATAAGGTTTTCCTAACCTAATCCTATAAGCCATATACACAAGGAGAGAGATTCTCAAAAGGGGAATGTTTCAAAAAAAGAGGAATGGGAGATTCATGGGCAATTTAAAGCTTAAGAGCGCAAGAGAAGAAGTAAAACAAATACTGATACCTGATGTATCCTGGTATCCTCCCTTGGGGCACTCTAGTTCCGGACCTCTCTCCGGCTTTAATCCACTATTGTCAAAATAGTTACAACGTAAGCTTTACTCCGACGGCTCACCAAATAGAGTTGTTTTGGAATCAATGATGGGACAGGATCCTACCGTTGGAATCCAAACAGTCACAAGTCGAAAAATCCGTTGGAGCTCCGCGGACTTTTGCCGGATAATTCGATAGTTCACAGAAGGTTTTTGTTATTTCCGTAACAGATCTAGATAGAGATCGGATACTAGAGATTTTCAGCTAGTATTAGTTCTCTAATATCCTTAAAGTATTTTGGAGATTTCTGCAAACGAGTTTGCTCTCCAAAAGTACCCGAAGCCACACAGAACAAGTAGAAGAAGGAAGAAAGAAGGAAGAGACGAAGGCAACCCTGCTGGGGTGATGAAGATCACCGTTGCTCAAAGCAAGATTCGCCTTTATACGATCCGCTTCCAAGAACCAGCAAGTTCTTAAAGAACTTCTGGAACGCTCGTTAGTCAACTTTTTGTGACTTGAACTGGCTTCCTAGACTTCACGGACACCTTTTTCTCTTTTCTTTGGTACATCTTAGAAAGGAGACTAAGGGGCTCTATTTATAGAGTGGAGTGAGACTTCACATTTTCTCCTATTCGATGTGGGACTAAAATACCAATATTCAAAAATAGAGTTTAATATTTTAGTTCATCCCACAATCAGCGTAGTCGAGTGCCAGTCCACACCTACCCCTCGAACACACGCCCGTGCATGCACGAGGCATCCTGAAGTCCGTGTCCGATTCCGAACCCGAACGACAAAAATCAACGTGTCTCCTTGTTGGAATTAATACTTTTTTCTTTTAGGAAAACACTCCCACATGCCACACACTTGTACCCACCACACTTCTTGTGCACACCTCAACACAAGCAATGCAATATATTGAGATACTCACCATTTGGTGTAGCCGATGTGGGACTATCTTTCCTAGTCTAAAGGCAAAAACACCAACAGTTTTCTGCAACCCATTCGGATCATCCGTCGGTAATCCATGGGTATCTGTCGGATCTTCCGTCTGACTACCCAAAAGTAGTCATGGGTTATTTTCTATCCTAGCTTTTAATTTTGTCATTCATTTTTTTGTGTTTACAATTATTCCTAAGACTCATTACAGACTCTAGATAGATTGTAGCAGATGCAGGCTTCTTTAGAATCTTGAAATGATGATGGCATGGTTTGGCTTCTTCACTTGATAGACGATGTCATTTTTCCTTGACAATAGTTGCCAAAGACACCCAGCGGAACCCCCGAGTGCGTGGCTCCGAAGATATCGTTGAGCGGTTCAAAGAAATCTTGTGGATACGTCGTCTTTGGTCCATCATGATTTCTTCATTACATATGTCCATGTTGATCTTGTTTGTTACTCTTCGGCAAATACACGTTAGACGAACAAAGTAATATATATTGTAGCAAGTATGATAAATATAATGCATATTAGGACTATGCTAAATTTAAGTATAAATACTGCAGTGATAGCATGAATATTAGTGATATCATAATGTAAAACTTAATCGAATAACCACAATAAAAATATATAGTTAGATCATTGGGCTAACAATATCTCCATTTTCTATTATGTTAACTTAAGTTAAATTTAAGATATATATAATAGAAGTTCATATCACTAATATGTAAAACAATAAGCACATATCACTAAAAGATACAAGTACAAGAAAAGATGCTATGGTGATTGCATGAAGATTAGTGATAATATAATGCTAAATTTAATCGATTTATCATATTCAAAAATATGATACAATCATTGGGTCAACAATATGTTCTTCCTCGTAGTTTCCTTCTTCGCTAACTTGCTAATCTCATTGTACTTTTATTTCCATTCAGTTTTCAGTAGTTGTAGTAATCCGTTTAGATCGGTGGTAGAAGGTAGAAAGGAGTCACTATTTTCATTTATTTAATAGTAAGATTTTTTAGGTTGGACACGGATCGTTCCATGATTTTTTCCATCAGAATTTTCCACATAAAAGTTGATTCTATTTGTGGTTTGTTTTTTTTCTTTTTGGATGTCAATCATGTGCAGATTATGCGTTTTATTTTGGTCATCAACGGTTTCTTTGACTTGAAAATAGTGTATATTTCATTGGTTTCGTGACCGTTCCAAACATGATGGTATCAGAGCTTGTGGTTGTAGGTGTCAGGAGTTTGACAGTCAAACCAGATAGAACATATATACGCAAAGCTATTACTCACGGTTAACCTGAACGTTATCAATTATCACTACTAGCGAAGCAAGGAGGAAAGATCTGATATTCATCAAGAAGATGCATATACCATTATTTGCTTCCGAGAAGCCCAATGATAAATCTGAGGCAAATTGGACATTCGAGCACATACATGTCTACGGATATATTAGACAATTCATGGATGAGAATGTTTATAATCACATTGCTAATATTGATAATGCAAAAACTTTGTAGGAGACATTGGGTCTGGGGTACAAAGACGACACACCAATTACAGATCATCTCAGTAAGATTCAGGGTATAGTCAATCAACTATCCGCTATGGGAGTCGAATTCAATGACGAGATACATGTACTATGGTTGTTGGGTACTTTGCCAGACTCATAAAAAATCGTACAAATGTCTATGATCACTTCTTCTCCCGAAAGTGTTAGACAGGAGTTTTCCAAGAGTGGGATTTTGAATGAGATGCGGAGGAAATCTTAGGACACATCATCTACATCACAGTCGGAGATATTGGTTTCAGAAAGTTGAGGAATGAGCAAGAGTCCAAGCAGTGGCAAGAACAAGAGAAGTAGGAAGTCCAAGAGAGGATACGAGGACTTCAAATGTTACCATTGTTGCAAGAAGGGTTACATTAAGAGGAATTGTTTTGCTTGAAAAAGTGAAAAAAAGGCTACAAACGGAATGCAAAATGAGAACATTACGGTAGAGGCTTCAGTTCAGAGAGGCAATATTATTATTGTGGGTGATAAGGTTATCATGAACCTCACCAGCAATAACAATAGCTGGCATGTGGATTTAGGGACTTTGCTGCATGTATCCCACAACATGACACTATTTACAACTTGCATAACAGAAGATTGTGGAATACTAAAAATGGACAACTTGGATGTGTCAAAGGATATTACAATAGGAGATGTGCACTTGAAAACAAACATTAGAGTATCTTGGTACTCTGAGATGTTCGCCATGTCCTAGATATTCGTTTCAATCCATTGTTAGTAGGAAGGTTGGATAACGAGGGATTCTTTACTATCTTCGGGAACGACCAATGGAAGCTTTTCAGGGGGTTCGATGGTAGTTTCTAAAGAAAGAAAAAAGTTCAGAGTCGCTTATATGGAAGAGAGCTCACAGGAGACACATAAGGTGAATGCAGCCAGTAATGCAACTACCGAGTTGTGGCATGGTCATATCAATGAGAAGAGAATGACCTATTTATCGAATTGGAAGGTGCTTCCAGATCTGAAGCTTACAAAGTTGGAGAAATGCATACGCTATATAGTGGCAATACAGCATACGTGTCCTTCTAGAGTCACCTACTTTCGAGGAAGCTGACGTCACTCGAGTTAATCCACTCGAACATCTGTGGTCCTATAAAGGTAAAATCTATTAGTGGTGCTCCTTATTTTGTAACCTTCATTGATGATTGTTCAAGGAAGGTTTGGGTCTATGCCTTAAAGACCAAGGATCAGATGTTGCCTACTTTCAAGACGTTTCAGGCTTCAGTTGAAAGGGAGACAGGTATAAAATTGAAGTGTGTTTTCTCTAATAATGTAGGCGAATACATAGGTTCCTTCGATGCGTATTGCGGAGAATAAGACATATAACACCAAAAGTATCCGTCGAATATGCCTCAGCTTATTAGCATAGCGGAGTGGATGAACATGATATTAGTAGAGAGAGTGTTGTTTACTATCTCAAACAAAGTTGTCGAGCATCTATTGGGTGAGGCTTTAAATAATGTAACTTATGTTATTAATCAATCTCCTTGTACTCTTTTACAGGGTGATATGTCTGATAAAGTATGGTACGACAAGTAGCTGTCATAAATCACATGTGTGTATTCGGGTGTAAAGCATTCATACAGATCCCGAAGAACGAGTAAGTCTAAACTCGAGCGAAAGATAGACATTGCATCTTTGTCGGCTATGGACGAGATCTCTTCGAGTATAGACTCTACAACGCAGAGAAAAAGAAGCTCCACAAAATCCCAGACATGATACACATTGAGGATCAAATCATGACCAACAGTCAGGAATCCAATCAGGAATCCAAGATGCCTTATGAGGCCGAGGATTTATCTAAATGAGAATCATTATAGGTTTCAACTGTATCAAGAGGACACTATGGATATATTAGATAAAAGATAAATAATACATGGAGTTGCTTTGGAGAACAACTTGCACCAAAGGCTCCATCGAGGAGAAGTATCAGATAGCATCGACCATTTGTGAGGTACTCAGTTGATGATTACGTACTATTGACTAATGGGGGAGAGTCCAAAAGCTTTGCAGGGCGATGGAAAATGACATACACAGAATTGGATGCATGCTATACATGAAGAAATGAGTTCTCTGCAGGCCAATCACACTTACGAGATAGGCACGTTTTCCAAAGAGAAAGAAGGCCTTAAATAATCGTTTGGTGTACAAAGTAAGCAAGGAGTACTACCCTCCTATGATGCAAGACAAGACTGGTAGTTATGGGTTACAGTTAGCGAAAATGCCATTGATTTTAATGAGATCTTTTCGCAATCGTCATTGTTATCTATCCTGGTGAAGTTAGATTTTTCAGCTATTTTTGACTTGGAGGTCGAGTAGATGGATGTCAAGACAATTTTTCTCTATGATGATTTGCAGGAGTTGTACATGGAGCAGCACGAGAGGTTAAAGTGTCAATTGGGTGCAACTTTTTCTAAGAAGGCTTGGGCGCAATGAAGATCATTCTTGGGATAGAAATAAACCGAGAGAGAGAGGGTTTAAGTTTTTTTGGTTGTTCCAGAAGAAGTACACTCATAGATATCAACATTTTAGAATGGACGAGTCGAAGAAAGTGACCACCCCACTTGCAACACACTTCATGCTTACAATTAGGCATTATCCATCAACCAAGGAGGAAAATAAAAATATGGAAAGGGTTCCTTGTGGGGAATCTCATATACGTTATGGTGTGTAAGAGGCCGAATGTTACTCATGTGGTTGGATCAGTTAACAGGTATCTTTCAAATTCGGTGAGAATATATTGGAGTACGGTCAAGTAGGTTCTATGTTATCTTCAAGTTACTTCCAGTTGGAGACTTTTATGTTTGGAGGGACGAGCCGAAGCTGGTTGGATATACTAACGATGATATGGTTAGGGATGTGGATATCAAAAGGTATACTTTGGGTTATGTAATGATGTTTGCAGGAGAGCAATTTCTTGTTAGTCTCGGTTGCAAAAGTGTATCGCTTTGTCTACGACGAAGGCCGAATTTATTGCAGCGACGTAGGCTTGCAAGATGCTATTATGGATGACGAAGTTTCTGCAAAAAGTTGGGGCTAAAAAAGAATAGTATACGATGCTTTGGGATATCCATAGCCCAATTAACCAGGTGCAAGCACGTTGCAACTTGTTATCACTGGATATGCTATGTGCTAGAGAGGAATAATGCTAAACTTGAGAAGGTACATACTGATTATAATAGAGCAAAAATACTCACAAAGTTTTACTAGAGAAAAGTTCAATTCTGGGAAAAACTATCAGAATGGAGAACTCCTACTAGTTTAGAAGAGGGAATTGTTGGTGATGGATGGGGTTCCTTTCCAATGTGGAGAACATTCTGGAGTGCGACGAGCATCATCCATTTCTCCGAAAAACTCGGAAAGTCGCTGGCGAAAAGGGGACTCAATTTTGGAGTCAATTTCCAAAAAAAGAGCACCGACGAAGGCATACAAAAGGCATACCGATAGTGTATTAAAGGTATGTTGCTGGCATACCACCTCTATACTTAAAAATGAAAAAATAAAATGTCCAGTAAATTTTGAACGAACATTAGTCTCACATATGCATACCACTCGTATGTCATAGCGTAAACATGCCGTCAAGACTAACCTGAGCGATTTTCATCATTTAATCTAGCTCGTTCGGACGTTTCGGATGGCCATGATCATCTTAGGATTAGGATGACTTTAATTGGGCTTTCCTAACCTAATCTAATCCTAGAAGCCATATAGACAAGGAGTGAGTGAGATTCTTAAAAGGGGGAACTTTCAAAGAAGGAAAGAGAGATTTGAAGTTCATGGTTGATTTGAAGAGGAATTTGTTTCGGGAGATCCACACTTGTTCGTCCTCGTAGTCTCGTTCCTTGCTAACTTGCTATTCTCATTGTAATTTATTTCCATTCAGTTTTGAATAATTGTGGTGAATTGTTTGGACCGATAGGAGAACCTAGAAAGGAGTCATTGTATTTTCTTTTCAATAGAGGCTTTGTTGGGTTGGACTCCGATCGTCCAATATATTTTTTTTTTGGATATTGGAATTGTGCACAAGTTTTGTGTTTTACTTTGGTCCTCGACAGTTTCTTCTAGTTTGGAAACAATGTTTATTCTACTGGTACTGTGTCCGTTCCTAATTCACTGCCAACTTAATTATTTCTTCCCTTCTACATAAAATTAGGCACAACTCACTATCTCATTCTCATTATTCGCTCACTGGCAAATCGTACGCAACTCTGACTCTCTCTCGCTAACAACAATTGAAGCTCCCACATACCAAGATAGACACAACTCAGACTTGTTTGTTGGAAACTGGATTCTACCATTAGCAACTTGCTCTCTTGTAAACAATAATCTCTCGTCGGTAACTATTATTCTCTTGGTTCGGAACCATGACAAAGAAAGCAGAGAAGTCCCGAGCAATAGAAGCCATGAAGTAACTGAAGTAGAATAGTGGAGGCAAGAGTGTGGAACCCTTTGCCTATGGCCCAAATATATATAGGAGGGCGGAGTGGCATTTTCGTGGAACGAGACGTGATGTTCCCTTTCTCGAGGCATGACATCACAACACAATGATGGGATGTGACGTTTTCTTTCTTGAGGCACGACGATTTAGATTTTGACGTTGACTCATATCCAATCAGAAGGATGTTGACTGAACTCCTGCCATGTGTCACGCACTACTTACCAAGAAACAATTCTCCTGGTTAAGGACAACCAAGAATAGCTAAAGAGAAGGAAACAATAACCTTAGGGCAAGACCAAAAATTTGACCGACCAATCATTTACAGAAGCTCGTGTGTCACTTCCTACCAGCTGTAAAGTAGAAATCAAAGGGGCAACGGTATCACCCCCTTAGGGCAAGTCAATAAATACTCCCTTGTCCGAAGGGGGATGGTACACACTTTCTAGTCTATTTTCCATTTTAGGTCCTTCCTCATTTGGATATCCCGTCCAGTCATTGTGCCTTTGTGCAGGACAGAAGAAGGCCGAAGCCAAGGAGCTCGCTTCAGCCCAAGAGACATCACTTGACCAAGGCTCAACCGAATAAGGAATCAGAACGAGTGTAAGCCCAAGAATATCCAAAGCCACATGTGCAAAGCAACATCACCTTTGACAACCGAACCCAGCTGGCACTTGTGGTCAGCAAGAAGAGGTATAACCTCCTAGGCTAGGTGTGCTGTCTCAGCCCTCTCAGGGTCGAACCGCGAGGGAGGGGTGTGTGTGGGCGCACGAAAATTGGGGGCAGTGGACCCCAATGGCATGCAATGCAGCGTGCACAAAGTCCCCGTGCGTTACGCCAGACATTTCCAAAAAAAATCACCTTTGACCAAATGTAGAAGAAATAATTCAATTCAATTTTTTTTAAATTAAGAAACTGATATTTGGTTGTGACAGAGAAGGTAATTGGTTTTCATAACTGCTTTCTGATAAAAATATTTGACCATGAATGCCAATATCTAGGAATTTATTACATTGTAATCAATAGAATACTGAATTGGAATATTGCCTAGATTTGTAGAAAATTAATTCGCTACTATATCTTGATAGTTACCTATTCTTGAGGCATTATTGTAGGAGAGTAACTACCTACTAAAGATTGGTAGTTACCTATTTAGATTGATTGTATTGTATTGTATATATTCAAGTTGATTCAACATAATGAATATGCAATAATTCTCCAATATTATTTTCTCTCTTACATTAATCATCGTATCAGAGCCATTTTCTTTACCAAATGGATCAAGAATCCAATGATCACTGGAACGCACACCAACCAACTCCAATATGCGGAGTGATCGTCCCTCTCCTCGTCCATATCTTAGAAAGTGTCAAGAGTGTTGTGCTCAAGGACGCACAGTTCAACAATGTCCTCTATTTCGCTTGACACAAACAAATAAGCAGTCCAACCAACAACAACGTGCATTTCGTCAATGGCAAACTCAACCTCCAGCTCTATGGCACCCATGTGCCAATGTTACAACAACGGACAACTTCGAAAGCACCAATTGGCTTCTTGACATTGCTGCATCGCACCATGTTAGTACCGACCTGAGTAACTCTCTAATCAAGCTCCTTATTCAGGGACCGACGACGTTGTGATTGGCGATGGCACGAATCAAGCTCCTTATTCAGGGACCGACGACGTTGTGATTGGCGATGGCACGAATCTTCCTATTTTGCATATTGGTTATACATTTCTACACACTTCTTCACATACTTTCTTACTTCATAATGTGCTTTGTGCCCCTACCATGCGTAAAGATCTTATTTCTATTTTTCAATTATGCAAATCTAACAATACATCCATCGAATTCTTATCCTCTTCATTTCATGTGAAGGATATTCGCATGGGGGCAAGACTTTACAAGGACAGATAAGGATGGTGTGTATGAATGGCCAGTCAATTCATTCAAGTCTTCTCCAGTGGTAGCTTTCTCCAGTGTCAAGACCATTTCGTCTGAGTGACATCATCGCTTAGGTTATCCATCACCGACAATCCTTAGACATTATATTTGACTTTCAATTAGAATTCTCAAGCCCATTATCTTTGAATTTTAATTGCAATGCATGTCAATGCAATAAAAGTTATAAGTTACCTTTCTCTGTTTCCACTTTTGTTTCAACTTTTCCGCTAGAAATAATATTTTCCGATGTATGAATCTCTCCCATATATTCGAGTGATGATTGCAAATATTATGTCATTTTTGTTAATCATTTTACAAAATACATATGGCTCTATCCACTTAAAAGAAAATCTCATGTCTATGACGTTTTTATCCGCTTCAAATCATTCGTAGAGAACTACTTCAATAAAAAAATTATTACTTTCTATTCTGACAATGGGGGAGATATCAAATACTTTCTTCATATCTTAGTTCTAATGGGATATCTCACTTAACCTCGCCCCCACACACTCCTGAACACAATGGATATTCTGAACGTTGTCATCGTCATATTGTAGAAACATACTTATCACTCCTCTCACATGCATCCATGTACTTGTCATATTGGTTATATGCATTCTCCGCTGCTGTTTATCTCATTAATCGTCAACCCACTCCCACACTTCAACTTCTATCACCATATGCAAAATTCTTTAGCACATCTCCCAATTACTCTAAACTACGTAGTTTTCGATGTCTATGCTATACTTAGTTGCATCCATATTCGTCTCACAAACTTTCTCCCAGAGTGCCTATCTCTATCTTGATCCAATTACCTCATGTCTCTACACATCTCGTTATGTTAAATTCGTCGAGTCGATTATGCCTTTTAAAACCAAGCAACTCAAACTTTCACGTCCTTCCTCTTCCACGTCCCATGTCTGGATCTCTTCCGAGTCATCGTCTCTGGCCACCATCATACCATCTGTCAATCTAGTACCCGCCCTTAAACGAAATCCAATCAAGACTTGACAACAATACCCACAACATTTATTATTCCATCCAAAAGTAACACTCTCACACCAAACTTGAGACTCAGTTCCGCGACTCCGCCTTTATCGCACCCTTACATCCAAATGTCATCCCAAAATCCACCATCTGAATCCAACTCACCCATACCTCAATTACCACAACCCCCAGAATCGCCTATTCCACCTCCATATAAGGGTATTGTTACTTGATCCAAAAATAATATCCACAAATCAATCCAAAAACTCAATTTCAATAACCAACTTTCTACCAAATCTGACCTAGAACCCTCTATAGTAACCCAGACTATCAAAGATCCCAAATGGCGTCAGGCAATGTCTGGGGAGTTTGATGCACTTGTTCGAAATGGGACAGACTGTTGTTCCCTCTCAACCGGCCCAAAATATCGTTGGATGCAATTGAATTTTTCGGACTAAACGTCTACCTGATGGTTTTGTTGGCAGGTACAAAGCATGTTTAGTTGCCAAATGGTTCCACCAACGACAAGGTGTTGACTACCAGGACACCTTCAGTCTTGTTGTCAAACCAACAACAATATGACTTGCTCTCTTTACTGCCGTCACTTGTGGTTGGTTACTTCATCAACTTGATGTCAATAATGCATTTCTTTAAGGCTCCCTAAGAGGACGTTTTTATGGCACAACCACAAGGATTTATTGACAAAGAACCACCTCATCATATCTGTAAACTACATAAAGCTTTATACGGTCTCAAACAAGTCCCTCATGCATGGTACCATGAGCTACGTTCAATTCTTCATCAATTCTGGCTTCACTAACTCTCATGCCAATACATCACTATTTGTCTGCAGTGCTTATGGCGTCATGATATATCTCTTGGTCTACGTTGATGACATCATTATCACAGTAAACAACGATACAACAGTAAATAAATCCATTCATCTTCTCTCTAACAGATTCTCCCTCAAGGATCTTGGCCTTATTTTATATTTTCTCGGAGTTGAAGTTATTCCACATCAGCACGGCATCTTTCTTTCTCAACGACAATATATCCATGATCTCTTTACTCGTACTCACATGAACTATGCCAAGTCCGTGTCTACACCAGTTGCCACTGCTCCAACACTCACTCTTCATTTTGGATCATCCCTCTATGATCCAACTGAATACAGAGCCATTGTTGCCAGTCTCCAATACTTATCACTCACGCATCTGAACATTGCTTACACTGTCAATAAGTTATCACAATTCATGCACTGTCCAAGACTGATCATTGAAATACAGTAAAGTGTCTACTACGGTATCTTTGTGGTACTACATTGCTCATGGTGTTGTTATCTACCACAACTCACCACTGTCATTACATGCATTTTCAGATGTCGATTGGGCTAGAAACAAAAATGATTTCACCTCAACAAGTGCATATCTCATCTACATTGGTCGCAATCCAATATCGTGAAGTTCAAAGAAACAAAGGACCATGGCTCCTCTTCCACTGAGGCCAAGTACCAAGCTGTGGCCACAATAGCTGCAAAAATTCGTTAAATTTGTTCTCTACTTATCGAGCTTTATGTTTTTTCTACCTCAACTGTAGTGACCCGCTCCACCCTAGCGGAACGCCGATTCCAAACGGCAAGTGCAACGACTCAAACGAGCCGTCGACCCGAAGAGTTGCTTCGACCCGATGAAGTATCGATGCGAATCGATGCAAAACTTGTATTGGGCCGTCAAAGATGAATCCAGACTTAGACTATCAAAGGCGCGCTCGGAGTATCGCTCGGCCGATGCAAACATCGCTAAGGTGGGTGGCTCCGATGAACCTGTCTGTGCTTAGCCTAGACACATAATAATACGGATACTATCACTGAAATCGCTAGGCGATAACACCCCGCATGCTAATAAATGACTCAACGCACCTAGCTAAGGGAATAATCCCAACTTGTATGCTTGTATAGAATATGGAAAGGAACATGGAAAAGTACGAGAACTCTCGCCCGCGCCCCACGCTCGTGCTAAGGCACAAGCTTGCGTTCAACAATGAAACAATGAATGGTTTACAACAATGAAACGGAAAGACTATCAACATAGTCGTTCCGAGTAGAGCTTAGCAACATTGAAAGACTATGGGACCGATGGGTCGCCAAGGCGACTCCCGCACAGGGAGTTGCAAAATGTATGAATGAATAAGTGAATGAATGAATCAACGAATGAATGAACGAATATATGAAAGAACCAATGAACGAACGAACAAGTGAAAGAAAGAAAGAAAGAAAAGAAAGAATGAATGAAAGATAAGAAAGAAAAGAATGGTTAGCGACAGGTGTGACGGACACGTGCAACGGGGCTCGCTACCCGCGCTACACGGACGCCAACCTGGTCGATAACGTAAGAAGGCTAAGGATTAGCCTACGGCTCAGAGACAGCCGTTATGTTAAAAAGAGACAAGTTAATACGAAATGGTCGTGGACAAACGGTACGAGCGAGGGATGGCGTATGCTGTGCCGTAAAGAGAAAGGGATTCCGCGGCATGGTCAAAGTGTGAAGGACTTGCCGGTCCGGACGGAATCAAAAGGGGCTTACGGGCTTAACTGGGGGGGGGGGGGGCTTGGCCACCAGGAGACGTAAGTGCGGGGTATTTTTCAAGAGACTATCAGGGTGTACCAGCCGCACGCCATGATAGGTGAGAAAATACCAAGGGGAATATGTCCAGGATGGCTTGTGATGCCAGCGACCGATGCATATAGATTAGGTGGACTTTGCTGGTGGCAATCCACGTGCAAGTCTTTGCATTGAAATCAAAGTAGTCTAAGTTAAATGAACAGGTGCCTACTGAATGACTTGAAATGTATCACTCCAAATGATAATGAATACGTCGTACAAATGAGTTAAAGAACACGCCTACGACGTGCTAGGACCCGAGGCAGGGACTCGCACTTGACATTGAAAGTCCACATGAGTTACGTCTCTTGATATTGAAAGTTTATATAAACTGTTGTTCTAACTTGGTTTACTTGGAACAGGGAAGGCCGGACGGTAAGTATGGGTAAGTCGTGCATTCATTTCCATGCACACACTTAATTTGGCAACACGGGATAGGCTATGAAATATGCCATGAAACTGATCCTAAGGCAAGATTAGAAAGACAATGAATGATAGAGATGCACAAAAGTAAATGGAACGTGTTTGGTAATGATAGCATTGTGGGCGAGCTAGCCTCCCCACCAGTGCATAACAATGTACTGATAACCCCACAGTCTGCTTGCAGGAAGCAGGAAACGTCGGCGGGTGCGGAGCTTTCCTCGAACGTGCTAAGGCGCAGAGCTATCTCTGGAGTCTTGGAGCGTTGCAAGGAGCTGGAGCACCATATACAGGACATAATGTATCGGAACATCGCCATGAATCATTCCATCTTGTAAGCCACTTGGCACGCCTTTTATGTTTCAGAGAGAGAGAACTTGAGCGATTTGTAATATCGGCCTAGCGCCGCTTGTAAACTTCTTAAATATCAATAAAGAGCTTGAATTCGCTTCTACTTGTGTTCATTTACTTTCCGCTGCAAATGGGGACACTCTGTGCGACTCTGTGGCCTAGATCAAATCGGCCGTTTCTGGACTTGGCCTTGCACGGGCGCAACCTAGGCCCGTGCGGCATCACGCCTTAGCGAGGACGATCGCTCCTGCGGGAGCGGGGCGTGACAGATTGGTATCAGAGCACGGCTTCACGTCCTTGGACTTCGTTTCGATTTTCTCAGTTTTGAAAGCTCGGTTGGAAAAACAAAGTGTATGCTCTCTCTCGTTGTGCCTTGGGATGTTCCATACAATAAGTCTAATATTTTCAAAAGCTCGTACGAGTGCTCGGTTGAACGGGATCGATAGACAACGGCCTTTGTGCCGAACGATGTTAAACTTGACTCGATAGAGAACACATGCAAAGTTAACATGTCGCGTGCATGCCTAACTAGTCCTACGATGACCCTAGCAATTGAGCGTGCAAACTCGGAATGTAGTCCGCACGAGATGGTTATGCGGTAGAACTTAGTCCGCATATCGCGCACCTCGACTTTTGGGTGCAATCGGGTTACGAGCGATATCAAGTATCGCTCGATCGAGAACGGAGATACACTTTGAGTGTCTATCGATAGGAACGCTATCGAGTTAACGCTTAGGCGTACCCAAAAGATTGGCTTGGATTTTGAGGATTAGTGCGAACGACTTAGTATGTCGAGGCGACGTGAGCGATTACGCTAGAGATTCGTCAAACGAATCTGAAGGATACCTTAGCGCATGACGCAAACGTGATTGAGGACTAGATCGTATGGCTTGAATCCGAGTGGTGTATGTGATAGGCTCAAAGAACAATAAAAATGAGTGTCGATGACTAGTCGAGTGGCTCGAACCCTGAGTGGTGTATGGACGTCATAGAAATTGTTCGAACGAGACTAAAGGATTTACGGATAGAACGAGTATGTTGGCGAGGCGATGCGATCGCGCAAAGCCTTAGAACGTGTCACGCTTAGTTGGTTGTGACTTCAAAAGTCCCGAACGAGATGTCGTTGGACAACTTGTGAATGGACAACGCGAGTTAGAAAATGGTTCGGAATGATGAATGGAAATGAATGGTCTTGATCGAGGAAACCTAGAGGATCACGCGTACGATTTCGGATTGATTCAAAGAAAGTGTGACTTGGGTTTAGAACAACGATCTTGAAATGAGCTTGAGGAAGAGCGACGGAACTTGATCTTGAATATTAAATGAAATTGTGGAATATCCAACTCGGACAACGGCATCGTCGCACGACTCGAAATTGGTTGCAAAGGAAGATCGTCAGGTTACGCATATCGTCGATGGTATTGAGGCGTATCAAAGATCGATATGCGATAACTCGGGGGCACTCTGACTCGGCGAATGACGGCCGTGCAAATGTCATTGTTCCGTTGGATGCTATACTTGGGATGTTAAAAATGTGTCGAGGAAAAGATAGACTTGGCTCGAGGATTTTCTAGTTGAACGCATGACGGTCGGACTATCGAATAGAGATCTTGGCTTGGAGGAAATGGAATGTTTGGATTTGCTTCGTCGATAACCACAACGTTGACGTTCTTGTCTTATGCGAGCGCAACTTCAGCCTCGCACATACGTCACGCCGACTAGGGCTATCACTCCGCGTGAGCGCTGGTATGGTGATTCGTACAGCGGGAGTGATCGGCACTTGCATGGCGTGGCAATTTGTATGCTTCGACTTGTGGTTTGACGCGAGGGTGGACTCGAGAATGAATTTATGTGCTTGAAAGATTGAACTTGAGGACTGAGTAGGTCCAATCCGCGTATCGAGAATGGGTTAGTCTAAAACTCAAACAAGAGTTACGTCCCGATGAGAACGATTATTCCGCGGGAGCGTGCATGGTGATTCATGAACCGCCGTGGATAATCGGACTCGCGTGAGATTGGGGCGCAATGTATTGACGAGCTGGATGACCTCGTGATCGAATACACGAATTGGTTAGAACTGGTGATTGAACGGAATTGAGTATGTGCAACGTAAGTCTTGATGTAAATTAGGTGATCGTGCTCGATGTTTAGAAATCTGAGTGACGCGAGCTTGGGTAGAAACACCCGTACAAGCAAACAAATGGTTTGACCATAGGATTTGGGGCGAGTGTCGTGCAACGACCTTGCACGATGAGCGACGGACTTGACTTGTAACTATGACCTTGTGAGCTGACCTAGCGGATAGGCGGACGACCCTATGCCGAGTGATTGAACCTGTGCGATGGTATTTACAGTATCGTCTGGATGGACGATAGACTTGTGGCAGCAAGACTTAGAGTAGGACGGGGAACAGGGAGTGTGCGTGAACGACGATGAGATTGGCCCCAAACGAAGGGAATAATAGGAATGGATGACGCGCAAGTAAAGTTGGGATAACGAATTGAATCGTTGATAGAAAGAAATACTCGATGATGGTGCGATAGTTGGTCTTGAATCGGACGGAAATTACTTAGACTTGATCGACTCCGCTAAGAAGAAATCGTATTGATTTCGTTGACAAGAACGCTTGAGAAGCGAACCGGATCATCTCGAGGACCGAGATAAACGATAGTGAGATACACATGAGTTCGGTTTCAAATCGAAGTTAGCGAACGATCGGCAAATCGAAACTATCACGAGTAGCTTGTCCGACTTCGCTAATCGCTAAGCTTGGTTGAAATGTACGTATTCGGGGGACGCCTTGAATATGTGCACGATCCAAACTCAGCGATGTGATGAACTCGAATGCAGCTGCAAGTGGGTGTTGAGATGCGCATGAACAAGCGAGTGAGTTTGCCTCAGCCTACAACTCTCGTGTTTGAGAATTACAACGCACCTCGTACGACCGTTTTAGTCCCATGATCCGTCGAAATAGCAACCAAGTTGAAGAAACACAGCAATTGAATAAGTGGCCATCAACTTTAAAATTAATGAAAAGCCATTCAATAAGGAATTGTCAAGGACACGTACACGACATGGGTTAAAGAATGGTAGGATGACCTGCACTCAGGAAGTCTCGAGGACGAGACTTGTTTTGAGTGGTGTATTATGTAGTGACCCGCTCCACCCTAGCGGAACGCCGATTCCAAACGGCAAGTACAACGACTCAAACGAGCCGTCGACCCGAAGAGTTGCTTCGACCCGATGAAGTATCGATGCGAATCGATGCAAAACTTGTATTGGGCCGTCAAAGATGAATCCAGACTTAGACTATCAAAGGCGCGCTCGGAGTATCGCTCGGCCGATGCAAACATCGCTAAGGTGGGTGGCTCCGATGAACCTGTCTGTGCTTAGCCTAAACACATAATAATACGGACACTATCACTGAAATCGCTAGGCGATAACACCCCGCATGCTAATAAATGACTCAACGCACCTAGCTAAGGGAATAATTCCAACTTGTATGCTTGTATAGAATATGGAAAGGAACATGGAAAAGTACGAAAACTCTCGTCCGCGCTCCACGCTCGTGCTAAGGCACAAGCTTGCGTTCAACAATGAAACAATGAATGGTTTACAACAATGAAACGGGAAGACTATCAACATAGTCGTTCCGAGTAGAGCTTAGCAACATTGAAAGACTGTGGGACCGATGGGTCGCCAAGGCGACTCCCGCACAGGGAGTTGCAAAATGTATGAATGAATAAGTGAATGAATGAATCAACGAATGAATGAACGAATATATGAAAGAACCAATGAACGAACGAACAAGTGAAAGAAAGAAAGAAAGAAAAGAAAGAATGAATGAAAGATAAGAAAGAAAAGAATGGTTAGCGACAGGTGTGACGGACACGTGCAACGGGGCTCGCTACCCGCGCTGCACGGACGCCAACCTGGTCGATAACGTAAGAAGGCTAAGGGTTAGCCTACGGCTCAGAGACAGCCGTTATGTTAAAAAGAGACAAGTTAATACGAAATGGTCGTGGACAAACGGTACGAGCGAGGGGTGGCGTATGTAGGGGTGTAAACGGACCGGACGGACACGGACAGTCCACTGTCCGTGTTCCGTCCGTTAATGAAAATGAGTTCGTACGGACGGACACGGACAGTTCATTGTTCAAGTTCGGGCCGGACGAACACGGACAACCACTGTTTGTTAATTCAATCGGACGGTCCGCAGACAAATTAAATATATTACCAAAAGTTATTATTTTATCAAGATACCTTAATAGTTGGTTCAAAAAATCTTGTTGAAAGAAAATACAATTGAAGGTTATATAATACAACAAACAATAGTAAAATGATAACAAAAATCGAGACGGGACAATAAAAACTTGATGCAAAACCAAAATATTTTGACATAATTGATACAAAACCAAAATGAGTCTCCACTATCGGACTGTTCGCGGACGAATTCGGACCGGACATGGATATGACCGTGTCCGGATTCGATTTTTAATCGGACCAAAAAAAATGTCCAAGTTTTGTTCGTTAATGAATCGGACGTTCCGCGGTCGAACCATTTATCGAGCCGGACACGTACGGACAACGGACTACTTTGTCCATTTTACACCCCTAGGCGTATGCTGTGCCGTAAAGAGAAAGGGATTCCGCGGCATGGTCAAAGTGTGAAGGACTTGCCGGTCCGGACGGAATCAAAAGGGGCTTACGGGCTTAACTGGGGGGGGAGCTTGGCCACCAGGAGACGTAAGTGCGGGGTATTTTTCAAGAGACTATCAGGGTGTACCAGCCGCACGCCATGATAGGTGAGAAAATACCAAGGGGAATATGTCCAGGATGGCTTGTGATGCCAGCGACCGATGCATATAGATTAGGTGGGCTTTGCTGGTGGCAATCCACGTGCAAGTCTTTGTATTGAAATCAAAGTAGTCTAAGTTAAATGAACAGGTGCCTACTGAATGACTTGAAATGTATCACTCCAAATGATAATGAATACGTCGTACAAATGAGTTAAAGAACACGCCTACGACGTGCTAGGACCCGAGGCAGGGACTCGCACTTGACATTGAAAGTCCACATGAGTTACGTCTCTTGATATTGAAAGTTTAAATAAACTGTTGTTCTAACTTGGTTTACTTGGAACAGGGAAGGCCGGACGGTAAGTATGGGTAAGTCGTGCATTCATTTCCATGCACACACTTAATTTGGCAACACGGGATAGGCTATGAAATATGCCATGAAACTGATCCTAAGGCAAGATTAGAAAGACAATGAATGATAGAGATGCACAAAAGTAAATGGAACGTGTTTGGTAATGATAGCATTGTGGACGAGCTAGCCTCCCCACCAGTGCATAACAATGTACTGATAACCCCACAGTCTGCTTGCAGGAAGCAGGAAAAGTCGGCGGGTGCGGAGCTTTCCTCGAACGTGCTAAGGCGCAGAGCTATCTCTGGAGTCTTGGAGCGTTGCAAGGAGCTGGAGCACCATATACAGGACATAATGTATCGGAACATCGCCATGAATCATTCCATCTTGTAAGCCACTTGGCACGCCTTTTATGTTTCAGAGAGAGAGAGCTTGAGCGATTTGTAATATCGGCCTAGCGCCACTTGTAAACTTCTTAAATATCAATAAAGAGCTTGAATTCGCTTCTACTTGTGTTCATTTACTTTCCGCTGCAAATGGGGACACTCTGTGCGACTCTGTGGCCTAGATCAAATCGGCCGTTTCTGGACTTGGCCTTGCACGGACGCAACCTAGGCCCGTGCGGCATCACGCCTTAGCGAGGACGATCGCTCCTGCGGGAGCGGGGCGTGACATCAACAACCGGTTATCTACTGTGACAACATTGGTGCAACAAATCTGTGCTCAAATCCGATATTTCATTCTCGCATGAAACATATTGCTCTTGACTATGACTTCATTCGGGAATAAGTTCAAGGAGGTTCTCTTCGAGTTGCTCATGTTTCCTCTGCTGACCGCTAGTTGATGCACTCACCAATCCTCTTTCCCGCTCTCGCTTTCAACAATTGGCAAACAAGATTAAAATCACCTCACGGTGCTCCATCTTGTGGGAGCATGATAAAGATATTTGACCATAAATGTCAATATCTAGAAATTTATTACATTGTAATCAATAGGATCCTAAATTAGAATATTGCCTAGATTTGTAGAAAATTAATTAGCTACTATATATTGATAGTTACCTATTCTAGAGGCATTATTGTAGGAGATTAATTACCTACTAAAGATTGGTAGTTACCTATTTTAGTTTGATTGTATTGTATATATTCAAGTTGATTCAACATAATGAATATGCAATAATTCTCCAATATTACTTTCTCACTTACATTCATCAGGCGGTTGGGCACCGTCGACCAGAGTAGGGGGCGGGGAGAGGAGAGGGGTTGGGCATCGTCAACCGAAGGAGGAGCTCGGGGGTAGTGGTCGGGCTCTACCAATTAGAGAAGGAGATCCGGGCCACCGGGGGTGGGGGGGGGGGGGGGAGGATTTTCGATTTAATTTTTGACTGAAAATGAAAACTAACCCATCTAGGTCAGAAACTTTTCCACGTAATGATGGATTTGTGACAAAAAGTATACCGCTAATCTATCACTAGCGACATATTTGTGACAAATATTATACGTCAATTAAGTAACGATGAAAATTCTATCGTCGATCTGTCGTAGATCCTCATGTTCCTTGCGGATTACCTACATAGTGTTGGGTTTTTAGCCTTTGGTTTTTGGTTTTTAGTCCCACATCGGCTAGAAAGGAATGTGTATCTCCATATATATGAGTCTTTACTCTTTATGGAGATGCACATGTAGTGCACATGGGTGTGTGCCATGTGGGATTAATTATTAATGGTATAAAGGCTTAATCAACAATTAATAAGCTGTAAGCTTTTTGCTCTTGGGAAATTTATTTCCATAGGAGACTCGGACTCGTACTCGTACTCGGACTCGGGCTCGGGCTCGGGCTCGGGCTCGGGCTCGGGCTCGGGCTCAAGGGCTCATGAGGCGTAATGTGGCGTTTTGTTGGCGCACTTTGCACTTAGTACGTCAGCATCGTCGCTAGGCGCATAGTGCGCTTAAGTTGCGCTCGTTGCGCGAGCCACTTGCGCGACCACGTTGCGCGGCCAGTTACGCGAGCCCAGTTACGCAGCCCAGTACGCAGCCCAGTACGCGCAGTACGCGCAGTGTGCGCAGCGTACGCAGCGTACGTAGAGTGCGCAGTGTGCGCAGCGTACGCAGCGTACGTAGAGTGCGCAGTGTGCGCAGCGTACGCAGTGTGCGTAGAGTGCGTATGTGCGTATGGCTGGCTGCATATTAGAGCGGGAACGGTTGCAGCAGTTGCTGCATGTTCAGGAGTGGTTCTGCCACTACCCTGAAGTTCAGGCAACTGCTTGGCAACCACCCCGTGGGCTATATATGCAGGTTCTCTCCTCTCTCTCTGTTGGTAGAAGTAATCAGAATTCCAGAGAGAAAACTCTAAGTGTTCTTTAACACAACAGAGTAGTGAGCGTGTTGTTTAACACAAACACTAGTACTTTTTAGTACGCGTGAGTTCTGTTACTTCAAACAGAGAGAGAAGAGTACCATTGCCAGAGGAGTTCGCCGTCTTCCGAGGAGTCAGAAGAGCAGGAGTGTTCCAAGGTTTTCCGTCAACCTTGCTGGTTCCTGGAAGCTGTTCGCAGAGGGCGAATAAAGCTTTGAGCAACGGTGATTATTCACCCCAGCAATTCCATCTCTCGCCTGTCACCCTTCTGTTGCCTTTAGCAGTTCTGTCAGTATCTTCTTTTTAGAAGGCACTACTGCCAGTTTGCTACGATCACGAAAATCTCTTTAGATTATTCGTGAATTACGATATCTTTTTAGATCTCGTAATTTGCAGAATCCTTCTGGATCTCTGTTGCAAAACCTTCTTTAAGGAATTGCATTTGAAACGTTGTCTTTACAACTGTTTCAGTTTCTGTATTTTCCATCGAAAAGCGTGCCCCGGCGTTTCCGGCAATAACAATCTCAAAGCTTTATTGCTACGATGGAAAATATTAATGCTTCACTCCTAAACACTGACTTCTGTAAGTTAGAGAAGTTTGATGGAGAGAATTATCAAGTCTGGAAGAGGAAGGTTTATCTCACTCTTCAACTCAGAGACGTGGATCACGTATTGCTTGAAGAGGAACCTACTGTTCCAGATACTGGGTCTGCTGCCGCAATCACTGCGGCTACTAAACTTCAGGCCAAGTAGAGAAGGGAGAATAGCATTTGCAGGTTGCTTATCCTGAATGCTATGGAGGATTCCCTAGCAGAATCATATTCTAAGAAGGATATCGCTAGAGACATATGGGAGTCTCTAGAAAAACTCTACGAAGAAGACAAGAACAGGAGCAAAATATTTGTGGTTGAAAAATATCACAAATGGCTCTTTGAGGACGAGAAGTCCATGCTGCCGCAGGTCAAAGAATTTCTGAAGCTGCGACAGAAGTTGGAAGACGAGGCGATGCCCCTCCCCGACAAGTTTGTTGTTGGAGGGATTGTCTCAAAGCTCCCCGCTGGGTGGAGTAAGTTCTATGCAAACATGCATAGGAAGAAGCTGGAGATCACCCTTGAAGATCTCCTGCAGGAAATTTATGTTGAAGACCAGATGAGGGCTCAACATAAGGTTGACACGCTTTCCAAGCAATTGGCTAACGCCAATCTGGTTCAGACCAAGGAACCAAAGGGAAAGGGAAAGCGTGCAGATTTCCAGAAGAAGAAGAAGAACCCTAACAACTTGAATGTTAAGGAAACTTCTTTCAAGTCAAAGAAATCTAAGGCAAAGATGCCTTGTTTCAAGTGTGGCCAGTTGGGCCATTTCAAAAGTGAATGCATAGCACCGGCCAAGAAATCAGAGCAAGGTGAGCCTAGCAAAGTCTCAATGATTACTGATGTAATTGCTATGATTGGACAGGTTGATGCTGTAGGATCTGATTCAGACTGGTGGGTAGATACTGGAGCCACCTGCCATGTCTGCTCCAGTAAGGAGTGGTTCACCACCTACACACCCACTTCTGAAGCGGTTGTGATGGCGAACCAAGCACAAGCTGAAGTTCTAGGGATCGGGACGGTTACTCTGAAGCTGACTTCTGGCAAGTCTCTGACGCTTCAAGGCGTGAAGCACGTACCTGCTATCGCCAAGAACCTGATCTCGGGAGGCTTACTCTGTAATGCAGGCCTCAGAATGGACATCAATGCTGGCCAGATGGTGATGTCTATCAAGGGAACATATTTCGGGAAAGCTTTTTATACCGAAGGAATGTTCAAGATTCAGCTTGTAAATCAGTCCAATGTAATTAATGTAATTAATGAAATCTCTTCTTCTGCTTATACTCTTGAGTTGTGGCATAATAGGCTAGGACATGTTCATTGTAAACGAATAAACAGAATGTCTAGTCTAGGACTTATCTCCAAATGTGGGGGTAAGGTAGAGAAATGTGAAGTTTGTGCTCAAACGAAGATCACAAGGAAACCCTTTCCTCGGGTTAATCGAAGTACAGATATTCTGGAGTTGGTTCACTCCGATATTTGTGACTTCAAACAGTTCTCTACAAAGGCCGGGATGAAGTATTTCATAACCTTCATCGATGACTTCTCAAAGTATGCGTTCGTCTACTTGCTGAAGGCTAAAGACGAAGCATTCGAGAAGTTCAAGGAGTTCAGAGCTGAAGCTGAGCGACAGACTGGACAACAACTCAAAAGGATAAGAAGTGATCGAGGTGGGGAGTACAGGTCTCATGAATTCGCATCGTTCTGTAAGGAACATGGAATTGTCAATGAGACTACGGCTCCGTACTCTCCTCAATCAAACGGAGTAGCTGAGAGGAAGAACAGGACGTTGACAGAAATGATAAATTCAATGTTGTTGACTGCTGGTCTTCCTAAGTGCTACTGGGGAGAAGCTGCATTGACGGCCACTTTTATTCTAAATAGGGTGCCTCATGCAACTTCTGACATTACTCCTCATGAACTCTGGTTCAAGGTCAGACCAAACTTGAATGTCATTCGAGTGTGGGGGTGTCTGGCATATGTCAAGCTTCCAGATATAAAGATTCAGAAGCTTGGGACAAGGACTACAAAGACGATCTTCTTGGGGTATGCCGAGAAGAGTGATGCTCGGAGATTTCTTGATATTGAGTCAAATCATATCATTGAATCTCGCGATGCAGAATATTTTAAAGACAAGTTTGCAAGGCACAAGAATATTGTTCTTCCGGATGTTCCGGAGAATAATGAGGGTGCACAAGAGACTGAAGTCTTTAATGAAGATGTGGTCCAA
The DNA here is from genome assembly GCA_029216955.1 of Iris pallida. Taxonomy (NCBI): domain Eukaryota; kingdom Viridiplantae; phylum Streptophyta; class Magnoliopsida; order Asparagales; family Iridaceae; genus Iris; species Iris pallida. Next base: position 21,203,595 of record JANAVB010019799.1, on the reverse strand, counting down.
GAAGATCTTGTTGTTGAAACAACGGTTGAGCCAGAACAAGCTGAGCTATCAGCTAAGCGTGTGAGGAGGCCGAAGGACTTCGGAAGTGACTTTGTCACCTATCATGTGGAAGCAGATCCGCTTACCTATGATGAGGCGATGAAGACCAGAGACGCAGTTTTCTGGAAGGAGGCGATTGACAATGAGATTGATTCCATCACCTCAAATAACACTTGGGTGTTGGTTGATCTTCCTGAAGGAGCGAAACCCATCGGATACAAATGGATCTTCAAGAAGAAGATGAAAGCAGACGGAACTATTGACAAGTTCAAGGCTAGGTTGGTAGCCAAGGGGTTTTCTCAGAAGCAGGGGATTGACTACTTTGACACATATGCTCCAGTAGCCCGGATGACCACCATCAGAATGTTGATTGCTCTCGCAGCAATAAATAAGATGGTGATACATCAGATGGATGTGAATACGGCTTTCCTAAATGGCGAGCTGACCGAAGAGATTTACATGCAACAGCCAGAGGGATTTGTCATCAGAGGTCTTGAAGACAAAGTCTGCAAGTTGGTGAAATCCTTGTACGGTCTTAAACAGGCTCCCAAGATGTGGCATGAGAAATTTGACAAAGTTATAAGGTCAAATGGCTACATGGTCAGCGATACGGACAAGTGTGTTTACACGAAGTTCGCTGATGGAAGAGGTGTGATCGTTTGTCTGTACGTGGACGACATGCTTATCCTAGGTACGGATATTAGATGTGTCACTGAGACAAAGAAATTCATCTCAAGCAAGTTCAGTATGAAGGACTTGGGGGAAGCTGATGTGATCTTAGGGATCAAGATCATCCGGACAGACACTGGACTAGCGCTGTCACAGTCTCATTATATTGAGAAAATGATCACTCGTTATGGGTATCGGGATCTTCCAGGGATCGATACGCCGTACAGGTGTGATCTGAAGCTGAAGCCTAATTCAGGGGAAAGCGTTAGGCAGCTGGAGTATGCAAGCGTAATCGGGAGTTTGATGTATGCTACTACTGCCACAAGGCCTGACATAGCTTTCGCCGTGGGAATGCTGAGTCGTTTTACGAGCAATCCAGGTGTTGAACACTGGAAAGCTGTGGAACGGGTTATGAGATATCTCAAGAAGACTCAGACATATGCACTGTACTACAGCGGAGATCCGTCGGTAGTGGAAGGCTTCAGTGATGCCAGTTGGTGCTCAGAGGTGGAGAGCGAGAGGTCCACAGGTGGATACATTTTCACAATGGGTGGAGCTGCTATATCGTGGAAGTCGAAGAAGCAGACTATGCTCTCGCGGTCATCTATGGAATCTGAGTTCTTTGCACTTGATACCGCAGCCGAGGAAGCAGAATGGCTTCGAGAGCTCATGTATGATCTTCCAGTGGTTGGGGCGCAAATACCGGCAATACCGATATACTGCGACAACCAGGCGACTGCGGCGGTGGCATCAAATGACCTTTTCAACGGGAAGAAGAGGACTGTGCGGTTAAAGCACAGGGCAGTACACGATCTTATCAAGAGAGGTGTTATTGCAGTAATTGATGTTCAGAGTCAGGAGAACCTGGCGGATCCGTTCACCAAGGGCCTCAAGCGCCAGCTGGTCGATGACACAGCTTGTAAAATGGGCTTGAAGGCATTCTGATATTGTATTATTGTATTCCTACCATAAAGTTTTATGCTATTAGTTCAAAGATTTATCTACTAGGCATCTAGCTTTTGGTTCAAGGGAGGACCACTAATCGGAAGAATATCAGGAACGGTGGGTACATGTTCTATTGGATATGTAGAGGTTACGGACCTATAACCACTGTTGTCTACTGTTGTTTTCTGCGGAAAACAGGTCCTGTGGGAGGTTGGCTTAAATGCCTTAACGAGTTCTCAGGCATTTGGAATGTCTGGTATGCTTTACAGGAAGCATGGTAGCACAGCACTACAAGGAGTGTGACTCCATGCTATGTGTGGCGGTGACTCCACCATGAGGTTCTCGAAGGAGGTAAAGCCTCGGCTATGTTAGCCAAGTCACAGCGGCATAGCACCGCAAATAGGCAGTTGGCCTAATGCTGTATATTGAATTAAAGAGGGATGTAGTCAGCACTACAAAGAGGAGGTGTTCCTCATGTTACGGGTGGCACGACACCACAATGAGGTAAACCCGGCTAGGGATAAGCCTCGGCCTTGCAAGCAATGTCGTAGCGGCGTAACACCGCACAGAAGCGTAAGGCTTCATGCTGGGTAGTTTGGCACTACAAAGGGGCTAGACCTCATGCTACGGGTAGTATGACACTACGATGAGGTTCCCGGTGATTCGGGGTAAGGTCCTCGGCTTAAGGCCATGTCATAGCGGCGTAGCACCGCAAAGGAAGCGTTGGACGCTTCATGCCATGTCTCTTTAATAAAGAACTCACCTATAGTGTATGGACAAAGAGATATCAGGCCGTCTCTTGAGGGTAAACTTGTAGACGCCCAATATTATACACTGAAACCAGGCTGGCACACGGCCTTAAATGTGCAGCCAGAAGCACATGTAACTACATTATGTGAGTGGAAAGAATTTCAGCTATGATGCAGAATTCAAGGCTTAGTCCATTCTTGTATTATAGTTTGATTTTTGACTCACGTGGGAAGATTCAAGTCTTAAGTGGCATCTATCCTAAAAGCATAATGGACAGTTACTGTGGGGAACACTCGTACTCATATATATAGAGATATGTGGGAGATTGTTGGGTTTTTAGCCTTTGGTTTTTGGTTTTTAGTCCCACATCGGCTAGAAAGGAATGTGTATCTCCATATATATGAGTCTTTACTCTTTATGGAGATGCACATGTAGTGCACATGGGTGTGTGCCATGTGGGATTAATTATTAATGGTATAAAGGCTTAATCAACAATTAATAAGCTGTAAGCTTTTTGCTCTTGGGAAATTTATTTCCATAGGAGCTAAGCCCCGTTGGGGCTTAGCGACTCGGACTCGGACTCGTACTCGGACTCGGACTCGGACTCGGACTCGGGCTCGGGCTCGGGCTCGGGCTCAAGGGCTCATGAGGCGTAATGTGGCGTTTTGTTGGCGCACTTTGCACTTAGCACGTCAGCATCGTCGCTAGGCGCATAGTGCGCTTAAGTTGCGCTCGTTGCGCGAGCCACTTGCGCGACCACGTTGCGCGGCCAGTTACGCGAGCCCAGTTACGCAGCCCAGTACGCAGCCCAGTACGCGCAGTACGCGCAGTGTGCGCAGCGTACGCAGCGTACGTAGAGTGCGCAGTGTGCGCAGCGTACGCAGTGTGCGTAGAGTGCGTATGTGCGTATGGCTGGCTGCATATTAGAGCGGGAACGGTTGCAGCAGTTGCTGCATGTTCAGGAGTGGTTCTGCCACTACCCTGAAGTTCAGGCAACTGCTTGGCAACCACCCCGTGCTATATATGCAGGTTCTCTCCTCTCTCTCTGTTGGTAGAAGTAATCAGAATTCCAGAGAGAAAACTCTAAGTGTTCTTTAACACAACAGAGTAGTGAGCGTGTTGTTTAACACAAACACTAGTACTTTTTAGTACGCGTGAGTTCTGTTACTTCAAACAGAGAGAGAAGAGTACCATTGCCAGAGGAGTTCGCCGTCTTCCGAGGAGTCAGAAGAGCAGGAGTGTTCCAAGGTTTTCCGTCAACCTTGCTGGTTCCTGGAAGCTGTTCGCAGAGGGCGAATAAAGCTTTGAGCAACGGTGATTATTCACCCCAGCAATTCCATCTCTCGCCTGTCACCCTTCTGTTGCCTTTAGTAGTTCTGTCAGTATCTTCTTTTTAGAAGGCACTACTGCCAGTTTGCTACGATCACGAAAATCTCTTTAGATTATTCGTGAATTACGATATCTTTTTAGATCTCGTAATTTGCAGACTCCTTCTGGATCTCTGTTGCAAAACCTTCTTTAAGGAATTGCATTTGAAACGTTGTCTTTACAACTGTTTCAGTTTCTGTATTTTCCATCGAAAAGCGTGCCCCGGCGTTTCCGGCAATAACACATAGTATAACAACAAATATTGCAAGGGATCTACAACAAAACTATATCTCATGTATGTTCCATAGTCTGTTGCTGACAACGACAGTAGTTCGTCCGTCACTTATTTTTCATCATTTATCTTTCTTTATCTTGCTACTGTATAATAAAATAAGTTATCTTCACCGTGAATTTTTTTTCTTCCAAATATGTTCTTATCTAACTTTACTAATTAAAATTGTTCTTTAAATTTAATGAGGACATCTAGATAATAAGTATAAGAAAAATTAAGAAAGATGTAACTTTCCCTTGTGGTACCATTTGCTCTTTCTAAGTACATAAATAGTTAATTAAAAGATGGTTAAAATACCAACAACCATACATACTAGTTATTGCTAAGTGGTTATTTTAGGACAACCGTTCTAAGATCCATAAAATTTCAAAACCTAGCAAAACTGCCAAATTATCCCTGGAGATTGCTCAAACTTTTAAAATTCTAGACCGATGGATGTTATAGTGGTTAATTCATAAATGTTTATATAATAGACAAAGCTGAATTTTACTTCCACATGCTTACATCTGTGAAGAGGATGCCAGCAACTCCAGCCATGGCGAAACGGGCGTGGACCAGCTCAGCCTGGACGTACCATCTCAAGCTCTTGGGGTCCTCTCCAAGTCCCAAAGGATCAAACCCAAAGTCCCCAACAAGGCTATATATGTACAACAAACACAACGTTTTGCAAGTGTACTAATTAAGTTATAAAAGGAAGGAGGGAGGAGAGGAAGGATCGAGAAATTAGTTAAGTCGGTTCTCACTGACGTTCCGTTGAGGTGGGCCGGCGGGTCGAGGCCCGGGAGCCAAGTGGGCCTCTGGGCTCTGGCGACGACTGGAGACCTCTTCTTCTTGTAGCCAGCCGTCTTCCACGACGCAGTTCCAGTGCTTCGGAGCAGCAGCATCCTTCCTGAAGAAGCTGAAGCTGCTGCTGCTGCAGTGACAGCCATCATCTTCATCATTTGGTGTTTGTGTGTCACACACAGCCATCGATCCACTATGTAGCAGATAACAAAGGGAAGCAGTGGATGTAAGAATGACGGCTACAACTCGGCCTGGACCCACCCACCATGGATTTGGCTAACTCGTCCAACCTACCGTGCATGGAACAATTTAAACAATGGATTTTTGTTTCATTTAATGTGAGACTACACACAAGTCTATGGTATGGGGTCGGGTCGGGTCGGGTCGGGCCGGGTCAGTTCGCACCCAATGTTGATTGGATTTGATCAGGCTTGGACCGGGCCGGACTACTCCGAGGTGAAAGACGGATCGGATCGAACTTGGACCAAATAAACCAAAATTTAAACCAAATCCGATCCAGAACCCAATTTTTTGCGAACCGGGTTGCTGCGGGTTGGACTCGGACCGGGTCCGGTTCGGAATTGGTCTGTACAAAAAAGGGCCCAAAATGTCTTTAGTCTTAAAAAAAATTAGACTTAGTAAAAAATAATGTAAATAACTAAACTTTATAAATTTTATTAATTTCGTAAATTTAATATAATATATATTTTTTGGAAACTAAAAAAGTGAAACTACATATTTTATTTACAATTTGATGTTCAAGTCTTCTGTCTTTTGGCAAGTTTTTTTTATTGAATTTCTGTTGTCGCTTCATTGTTCAGCTCCAACATAGTAGTAAGAGACTGAAAGTCCAATTCATTAATATCGGCACCTTCATCTCGGAAGTGTTGAATTTTTTTTTTGGGTACAAACCTAATCTTGAACGCAAACACACTTTCAAAATAGTCGGTACATGGATTTGGCTAACTCGTCAAACCTACCATGCATGGAACTATTATACAAGGGATTTTTATTTCATACATGGCTAATGTGAGACTACACACAAGAGCTGAAACAAAAAATTCGAACCGGGATAGACTGGAATGGGTTGGGGTGGGCTGATATGTGAACTGATTTGTAAAAAAAAAAAAAAAAAAAAAACTAACCAAAAAAATTGGTAGGCTAGAGCCCCACTCCAGCCCAAGGGTGGTTCCTCCCTTGACCACAAAGGAAGTATATTAAATAGTTAATATTACATGTGTATATTACGTGTACATCATGTCAACAGAAAAATTAAAAATAATAAAAATATTATTAAATATATGGAAATGAGATATAAATTAATGACTCATATTGTAAAATGAATCATTGTCATATTGGACCAATAGAATAAAAGTCTAAAAAATAAAAAATAGCAATGTCATGTTGGACCATATTTAAACTTTTTTCTACTGGTCCAAAATGACTGCATACACAATGCGCTATTAACTTATTTCTCGTATTCCCTATTTATTATTAAATGGTATAAAGAAGTATTGAAAGCACGTGAGAATTAGTTCCATATAGAATTTATTTTTTTATTGTCCCAATTCTAAAATATGCACGAACTAGAATACGTGGCAATGTCAAGCTACGCATCAAGTGGACTCCAGTTCAATATAAATACCTATACATTGTCCATGTCGTAACAACTATCTAAATACATCCACAATACTATTTATGAAATATGAACTTTTTATAATAAGAAAAAAGAGTTGAAGAATATGATGAAGGTAACGTCTAAGTATACTTGAATCCCAAAGAAATATCTTCCAGCAATCCTATGAACAGCTCAGCAATAACCTAGAAGAAAACCAGATCCTCAGAGGGATGTAATAAAATACATGATATACATGCCGAATTTAAATACAATAAATAACATGCAAAAAGAAAAGATAGAAACTAAAGATACACTTGATATTGCTGACCAATCTATGTGTATATGCATATTGACAACTTTCGCATGCATGGACAATAAGGCTAACTCATGAATAAAAATATTTTCACGCCCCAGTACTGGAATACGAAGACGGACATGGCCAGCTACCCCATATGGGATATGAAGACATCATAAGGCGATCACGGCTGTCACTAGACTTTGGGTTCATGCTACAATCAAGTCTCCTAGGGTCACATAGGACATCTATGTCTCCATCATCCAAACAAGAATAAGCAATTAATGAGCATAAAAGATAAACTAGTAAGGCGTCCCCGACATTTCATCAAAATGATCATAAGACTTGCTTTACAAAATGCCAGCTAGCACAGAGGGTCAACAATACATAACTATAGTCATCTGCAATCTGATTAATTACAATTATGTAAGGGAATTAAATGTCCAGAACATCCGTCTAAACAAATTTCGGTGGCTAAACATCTAGTACAAATTGAAGATATCAGAGTGATGAAGAAGAAACCCACACGAGTCCTTCGACATCCATACTTCTAGCAAGTACCACAAGGAAGAATATATGAATGAGATAAAACCCAAGTAATAAAGTAAGACTTGGCCACGAGTAATAGGCTTACATCGTATCATCGAGGCAACACAACATCCTTACAACCGAACAAGGACAAAGGATGTCGTATCGCGCTGAGATAGAATACATCCTATATTCGTGGTCAGGTTATTGGTTTCTGTTCTACAACTTTGGTCCAAATCCTATCGTAGCACAATAGCCTAACCCAACAACCAAATAAGGACATGAGTTGGATCACGTACCACGATAATCCATGTGCCTCAACTACTAACAAAAGAATTAGATCACAAACAAGTCAGTTTATAGGCGGTCAATCAATCCAACGACTTTCTGTAGTTGTCTGGGTTATCCCAGTAATGCATATAGAGAATCCTCAGATCGTATCGGTTCTAGCAGGGCTAGTCAATCCAATAATAACGCTTAGCAAATAGAATACACACCCACTACCAAAATATATTGAAATAGCGACGTTCTTAGCGACTTATTTTCAGACGTTGTTATAATCTATGAAATTAGCGACATCCTAAAAGAATGTCGCAGGACGTCGCTATTAGCGAGTGCCCCCAACACTTAGCGACAACAAATAATATTACGAAAGTCTATGTCGCCATATGTCGTAAAATGTTGCTATTATTTTTGTTACAACGACGTTTAGCGACGTTATATACCATAAATTGTTAAATATTATAAAATCTGCGATGATTAGCGACATTTTTTAAGATGTCGTAAACGTTATCCATATAGGTTAACAGATCGATTTTATTCCCCCCCATCCTTCCAAAATTTTCTAAAAAAAATTCCCCCATCCTTCACCGTCGACCCCCTCCGGCTTCGACGCTGCTCCCCCTGCGACCCCCTCCGGCCGACGGTGCTCCCCTCACAACCCCCTCCGATTTTGACCGTGCTCCCTCCGGCTTCGACAGTGCTCCCCCCGCGACCCCTTCCAGCTCTGACAGTGCTCCCCCTGACTCCCTCCGACTTTGGTAAACCCTAAACCCCCTCTCTCTATTGTCCGAGTTAGGTTTAGGTTAGGGTTCTGACCGTGCTCGCTCCCACGACCCATCCGGCTCCGACCGTGCTCCTTTGCGACCCCCTCTAGACACACACACATGACACAACCAGGACACATCGACACAAACACATGACACATGGACACACACACACACAGAGGACACATAAAACACAATGACATACTGACACGGACATTTAGTTAATTTCAATTTCAATTTAGTTTTTTACATTTAGTTAATTTTTAGAATATGTATAAAGATTATATTCCATTTTGATATATAATGAGGATTTTGTTATGTATTTGAGGTTATAATGACATGGACACAACATAGATACATAAATGAGTTAGTATATCATAAATGAATAAGTTGTAATAGACACATATGTTGGAACTAGTTTTGTGATAATCTAAGGAAGGTTATATGTGTATGACGGGTCCTAAATTTAGGCTATCTAAGGAAGGTTGCATCCTAGATATATTTTGATATCTAAGATACGAAACATACGTATCCATCTAAGTATATATATCTATATTTATATTTTGATACTAAGGAGTATCGTAGTACCTATAGTGTATAGAGTGAGTATCCTAGAAGTATATACGATATTTTAGGAATTGGATAATTGTCAAGGTAAGTTTGGAGTTTATATGAAAGTGTCTAGAGTGTATAGAGTATCCTATAAGATATGGTATGGTATCAAGTGTAGGCATGATTGATGTAGTATCAAGACATGAGTCAAGATACTAGGTATGTAGGTAAGTGCTAGCTAGGTATCGCTAAGAGTTAAGGCGATATGTAGGTAACTGCTAGTTAGGTATCACTAAGAGTATACTTGAAGGTTAGTTCTAAGAAGGAGTTAGTATCTATCACGCCCCGCTCCCGTAGGAGTGATCGTCCTCGCTAAGACGTGATGCCGCACGGGCCTAGGTTGCGCCCGTGCAAGGCTTAGTCCAGAAACGACCGATTTGAGCTAGGCCACAGAGTCGCACAGAGTGTTCCCATTTGCAGCAAAAAGTAAATGAACACAAGTTGAAGCAAATTCAAACTCTTTATTAATTTTCAAGAAGTTACAAGCAGCACTAGACCGAGATTACAAGTCGCTCAAGCTCTCTCTCTCTCTCTGAAACATAAAAGGCGTGCCAAGTGGCTTACAAGATGGAATGATTCATGACGATGTTTCGATACATTATGTCCTGTATATGGTGCTTCAGCTCCTTGCAACGCTCCAAGGCTCCAGAGTTGGCTCCGCGCCTTAGCACGTTCGAGGGAAGCTCTGCACCCGCCGATGTCTCCTGCCCCCTGTAAGCAAACTGTGGGGTTATCAGTACATTGTTATGCACTGGTGGGAAGGCTAGCTCGCCCACAATGCTATCATTCATTGTCTTTCTAATCTTACCTTAGGATTAGTTTTATGGCACATATCATAACCTATCTCGTGTTGCCGAATTCAAGTGTTTGCATGGAAATACATGCATGACTTATCCTTACTTACCGTCCGGTCTTCCCTGTCCAAAGTAAGCCAAGTTAGTCAACCATTCATATATAACAACTTATTGTAATTCATATAAACATTCAATGTCAAGGGCGTGTTCCTGCCTCAGGTCCTAGCGCGTCGTAGGCGTGTTTTCTAACTCATTTGCACGAATTACTCTCGATCATTTGGTGTGTTACATTCAAGCCTGTTCAGAAGGCACTTCATTCAGTTAAATTAGACTACTTTGTTTCAATGCAAGGACTTTGTCATGCCCCAGAACCAGAATACTGGAGAGCGGGGGCAGACATAGGCAGCTACGTATAACGGAATGGAATCCACCCTGCTATACGGTCACGGCTGTCTAGATATGTGAGGGTTTCACTACAATCTATCAGTCTCTTAAGGTCATAAAATAGCCTATTGTCTCAAACTCAACCAACTAATAGTAATTACAAGATGTCAGACCACCAAATACACAATAGTAAGGCGTCCCATACATTATATATTCGGAATGATCATGAAGCTAGTCGTTACAAAATGCGAGGACTAGCAAGAGTTCAGTCATATATGATCAACCCCCGGGGCTTGTCAATCATGCTACAGCCCGTAGGCAGACAGTAAGTAAGTACAATCGAGCTAACACTTGCTCGTCGGCTAAACGCCTCAAAAGAATAATTTACAATATTATAGTGGGAGAACAAAAAGAAACCCACTCGATGCCCTGGTTACGCCTGGTGACCACCATCGGGCTGGAAAGCAGGGAGATCCTTTGGTGCTGCTCCGGTATCTGGCCATACAAAACCAGCTAGGTCAGACCCCAGAAAGAGCAAGTGCCACAAAGGAGGCTTCACTTAAGAACTAAAGCCAGCAAATTAGCACAATAATATAATTACATAATAAGAGACAGTAATTTAAGAAAAAGTATGATAGGTAATTATAAAAGACAATCTTTCCTAGAATCACTAAAAGACAGGACATATAAAAAAGCATGCCAGGATGATATACGATGAGATAACCATGGGACTATTCAGATAGCTAGGTTACAACCCGTAAACCAAACAAGGACCGGGGTTATAACCCTTCGTCTGAACGGAACTTGGTTTCTCTCACCATTTATCGGCAAGATAAATATAAGAAATTAGGTCAAGTAACAATCTGGAGTGACAATCATTATAGTGACAATCTGGAGTGACAATAATTCAATCATTCTGGTACAATCTTGCAATCAATCAATTCTAGACAATACCATACTGGACTAGACTCCATCCAATCAATCACGGCCAATCATTGCTTACGGCTTTCTACATTAACTAACTAGGGTTATCACAATCCTAGTTACTAGCAAGATGCAATGAGATGCTCCAAGTAGTCACAGGCCCTGCAGCTATCCAGGTTATCCAGGCAATCATTATAGTGACAATCTGGAGAGTACAATGCATTAGAGTGATAATATAGTTCAATCATTTAAAGTGACAATCAAGAGTGCCCCACATAACAGTGGGCTGGAAATGTGTCCTACTCGTCGGCAGGCTACAAGTCCAAACATTTACGGCCGGGATAACGGGATCGCCTGTAACTGGAGAACATCTCTTCATGACTAGTGAATTATACTAATTATTAACCTTAGTCCATTTCAGTAGGTACTCCTGACCGTGGTACTCAGGAGTCCCCTCCTAGACATAATGCAAGACAGGACTGGATTATTTGTACAAGCACAATCGCCCACGGTGTCATGATTAATTAAACAGGTCATGTCATGTCAGGTAGCCGTCGCAACAGCTATTCGAGATAATCATGTCAGGTTATCATGCCAAGTATACTTTGTCAGGAGTGCACCACGACGGGCCACTATCAGGTCATGTTCAATTATCAATTCCAAACATATCAAGTAAATTCGTGATTATCAAGTTCAGGACAAAAGGCGTAAGGATATAAAATGGGCGTAAAATATCTAATAAAATATCAATATATAGGGCTATAAAAGAGCCAAGCTTAAGGAAAATAAAACCAAATCTGACACGCTGACATGAGACCAAGTCAGCCAAAGGCCATACGCTCAGGTCAAACTATGCTCAGGCCAGCGTACACCTTGCTAGCTTAAGCTAGCGTACCAAGGCACGCGTACGCTCAAGCTACAGGTCAGCGTACGCTCAGGCTAGCATACCAAGGGTCCATACACTTCCAATGGGAAGCGTACGCAAGGGTCAGCGTACACAAGGGCACGCTCAAGCTACAGGTCAGCGTACGCTCAAGCTAGCGTACCAAGGGTCCATACACTTCCAATGGGAAGCGTACGCAAGAGTCAGCGTACACAAGGGCATGCTCAAGCTACAGGTCAGCGTACGCTCAAGCTAGCGTACCAAGGATCCATACACTTCCAATGGGAAGCGTACGCAAGGGTCAGCGTACACAAGGGCACGCTCAAGCTACAGGTCAGCGTACGCTCAAGCTAGCGTACCAAGGGTCCATACACTTCCAATGGGAAGCGTACGCAAGGGTCAGCGTACACAAGGGCACGCTCAAGCTACAGGTCAGTGTATGCTCAAGCTAGCGTACCAAGGGTCCATACACTTCCAATGGGAAGCGTACGCAAGGGTCAGCATACACAAGGGCACGCTCAAGCTACAGGTCAGCGTACGCTCAAGCTAACGTACGCTCAAGACTGCGTACGCTTGAGCTAGCGTACGAAAGGGTCTAGGGCACGCTCACGCTAGCGTACGCAAAAAGACACGCTGCCAATAGGCAGCGTATCAAGGCTAGCGTACGCTCGCTAAAGAGCAGCGTACCAAGGCTAGCGTACGCTCGCTAAAGAGCAGCGTACCAAGGCTAGCATACGCTCGCTAAAGAGCAGCGTACAGCTCAGTGGCGTAAGCTAAAAAGCTAGCTCACTGTTCACTGTCTTCTCCAAACAGCAAGAACTCCGTGGTTGAACCCAAAGCTTCAAAAGTCCATAACTTGGTCAAAACAAGTCCAAATCCAACTTTCAAATGATCAAAATTAGGTAGAATGAAATTCTCTACAACATGGAACCATCAAAACTAGAAAACAAAGAAGTTTGATAGATCAAAACCACCAAAATCCGAAAACACTTTAATTTTAGATCTACAAAATTCTAAGCTCCAAATGGAGAAAACCCAAGTGCTAATATTGCTACAATGTAGCAAATGAGCTAATAAAACTATTAGACAAATAAAATATAGCCCTCAAGTGATAGCAAGATGCAACTTGCCTAGACCTCTCTCTCCCTCTCTTTAGTAGATGAAGGGAGTGAATGAGGAAGAAGAAGATGAGTAATAAAGAGAGAGAAAGAAGAAGGGCTAATAAATACAAATGGTGGTGGTAGGTAGGGGGTTTCACCCCTTGGTTCATGATGAACCAAGAGCAATCCCAAACCGAACCAAGCCGAACCAACCCAGAAATAAACTAAGCCCAAATAAACTAATGAATCATTAAAAGCAATTAAACTATCAATGACAATAAAACCAAGCCAATGCAAAATAAACCAAGACAACTAACCATGAATAAATAAAATATGGGTCCAAAACACGTATACGTATACTAAATACGTATCATAAATTTGGGACATTACATCCTACCCACCTTAAAAGAATTCTGTCCTCAGAATTTAATCAAGAGGCTAGAGATGTAAGGGAAAGCTATCCTATCATAGGCAATCTACCACTACCAATCAATCATACAATCATTCATGCAAGCAAGGATTCGAAGCATAAGGCATAAGGAAGATATTACACCTTACGAGTCAAACCAGCCGGGATGACCTAATCAGATATCATCCTCGTGCTCCCAAGTTTGACTCTCCCAAAGAGGGATGACTTTAAGCAACACGGACTGAACTGATAGTCTTGCGCTCGAGTCTCTCTCTTTGGTCAAACATGGACTCATGCCTATCCTCATACGAAAAGGTTGGTACCAATAACCAGTTTTGAATGACCTAGGATATGGTTCGGGTCCGGAATGTACCGTTGTAATTAGGATACATGAAATACGTCATGTACCCCGCATAATGACGGTAGAAAAGCAAGATGAGAGGACACATATACCTCTCGGCCGATTCTGAACCTGAGCCTGGGCTAGGGCAAACTGCCGCGGGTTCTGTTGCTGGAAAGTCTGGGCTTGAGTCGGCAATGGCCTCGGGAACGGGAACTGCTGTTGCTGGTGAACTGGAGCTGGTGCTGGTGCTGGTGCTGGTCCCCTAACCGAGGGACTAGATACTGTCGATGCTGAATCAACTCTGAAAGGGCAGGACCCTACCCTATGATCCGGTGCTCCACACAATAAACATAATCCCAACGCCTTGCGACACTTCACCACCACGTGTCCAGGCTTTCCATAATAAGAACAGCCTACGGCGGAAGACTGTGCTTGCTTCTGTTTCTACTGAGGGTACGTCGGGGTTGAGTGCTGGACCGACGTAATTGAAGCTGCTCGCCTCGGAGCTCCAATAGTTAAAGTCCTGGCTGCCGGGGCTGGGGCTGAAGACTGATTCATTTGACTATGGGACCGCTTCCGACCTCCGGTCCTGTCCACTATTCTCTGGGAGGTATATTCGTGCCTCCTTGCTGCTCGCAACACCGCATCATAGGTCTGATGCTCGAACTGTTCTACTGCCAATATAATCTCCAGGTGAAGTCCCTGCTGGAACCTCTGTGCTCTGTCAAACTCGGTTGCCACCAAGATGGGAGCAAACCGACTGAGTCTGGAAAACTCGGCCGCATATCCGTCGACCGTCCTCTCCATCTGCTTAAGATTACTGAACCTGGTCTGCAAGTCATACCGAGCCACTGCATCATAATACTTGGTCTGGAACTTCTCGCTGAATACTGCCCAAGGGACAGGTGTTGCCAATCCCACTGCTTGTGCGGCCCACCAACTGCGGGCTAGATCCAATAACTGTAGGCGCACCACAGCCACCTTCTCGTCTTCTGGAGTCTTCGCGGCTTCGAGAATCACCTCTATATCCTGTAGCCAAGCATCGGCAGCAATAGCATCCTCGCTGCCATCGAAGAACGGAGGGTTCAGGCGCTTAAAACTGTTGACCGCACTGTTCCCTCGAGGACCACTTCTATTCAGAGCATCTTCCACTGCCTGGTGCAAGGCATCGCCTCTACGATCTTGGGAAGCTAACAATGATATGATGAGACCCACCAGAGTGCCATCATCAGGATCTGTGGGCTGGACTGGCTGAACTGGCGGCTCTCCTCCAGTAGGTACGACTCGGGAGGCTGCTCCTGAGTGCTGGGCCTGATCTTCTGGTTGCTGCTGGTCCACGGGTGGTGATCCGCCTTGCTGATCAGCAGGTCCAGGTTCAATGCCACTGAAGAAGATGACATAGGAACAATAAGGAAGGACCAGGACAGATCAACGATTATAAGCATGTGATCAGGACAAGAATTTCAGGAATCAAGAGGATACGAGCAGAGATCAAGGACGAATACTGATTGAGACATCTATTCGGTAAACCCTCATATATCTTGATTTATAAGACCTGCATAGGCCACCACTTAAACCATGTCATGCCCCAGCGATTCTAGTAATAGTGTCCGTATTGTTATGTGTCTAGGCTAAGCAAAGACGGGTTCATCGGAGCCACCCACCTTAGCGATGTTCGTATTGGCCGAGCGATACTCCGAGCGCGTCTTTGAAAGTCTAAGTCTGGATTCATCCTTGACAGGCCAATATAAGTCTTGTATCGATTCTTCATCGGGTCGACGCAACTCTTTGAGTCGACGGCTTGTTTGAGTCATCGCACTTGATGTTTGAATCGGCGTTCCGCTAGGGCGGAGCGGGTCATTACATAATACACCACTCAAAACAAGTCTCGTCCTCGAGACTTCCTGAGTGCAGGTCATCCTACCGTTCCCTAACTCATGTTGTGTGCGTATCTTAGGCAATCCTTATCGAATGGCTTTATCGCTCGATGGCATCGAACTATGCTCGGTTATTCTTCCAAGTTTTACGTTGCATACATTTGGCCAATTTTATTGAATGACTTTTCACTCATTTTAGAGTTGATGGTACTTATTTAATTATTGTATTTCTTCGACTTGGTTGCTATTCATCCTGGCATGGGACTGTAATGGTCGCACGAGGTGCGTTGTCACTCATCAAACACCAGAGTCGTAGGCTGAGGCAAACTCACTCATTAGTTCATGCGCATCTCAACATCCACTTGTAGCTGCATTCGAGTTCATCATATCACTGAGGTTTGGATCGTGCACATTTTCAAGACGTCCTCCAAATACGTACATTTCAACCAAGCTTAGAGATTAGCGAAGTCGGACAAGCTACTCATGATAGTTTCGAATTGCCGATCGTTTTACTTTTACTTCGATTAAAATTGAACTCATGTGTGTATCACTATCGTTTATCTAGGTCCTCGAGATGATTTGATTCGCTTCTCAAGTGCTCTTGTCAACGAAATCAATACGATTTCTTCTTAGTGGAGTCGACCAAGTCTAAGTAATTCCCGTCCGATTTAAGACCAAGTATTTTACTATCGTCGAATACGTCTTCCTATCAATGATTCAATTCGTTATCCCGACTTTACTAGTGCATCATCCATTCCTATCATTTACTTCGTTTGGGGCCAATCTCGTCCTCGTTCACGCACACTCCCAGTTCTCCGTCCTACTCTAAGTCTTGTTGCCCCAAGTCTATCGTCCGTCCAGACGATACTGTAATGTCAATCGTACATGTTCAATCACTCGACATAGGGTCGTCCGCCTATCCGCTAGGTCAGCTCACAAGGTCATAGGTACAAGTCAAGTTCTCGGTTCATTGTGAAAAGTCATTGCACGACGTTCGCCCCAATCCTATGGTCAAACCATTTTGTTCATTCATACAGGATTTTCTACCCAAGCTCGTTTCACTCAAATTTCTAAACATCGAGCAGCATTTACCCTATTCACATCGAGACATTCTCCACTCTAAGTCCGAGCTCGTTTAGGAAAGTCATCCTACGATAGGTTGTCCTTAACCGAATCTTCAACATGTTAATATCGTATGTCCACACTAGCAATTATCGCAGTCTATCTCTTCAAGTATGTTTGATACAATCCACCTATCCATCCTATCCAATTCACGTAGTCGATCACAAGGTCATCTAGCCTTGCAATATGTTGCGTTCCGATCTCACGCAAGTCTGATTATCTACGGCGGACATGAATTACCATGTCAACATTCCCAAGGAATAATCGTTCTTATTAGGACGTAACTATTGCGTTGCGTCTAGACTTACTCATTTTCGATACGCAGATTAGGCCTACTCAATCCCCAACTTTATTTCGTCGTCAATCATAAGTCCAATCAATCCTCAAATTCGCCTTCGCTTCAAACCACAAGTCGAAGCAATCAAAATTACCATGTCAAGGTGTTTCGAATTCGATCATACCCGCTGGACATGAATCATCATGCCAACGCTCACGTGGAATGATCATCCTAAATCCTACGTGACGCATGTGCGAGGCAAGAGTTGTGCTCGCACAAGATAAGATCGTTGTCGTTGTGGTTATCACCGAACAATCAAGTCAATCCCCAACATAGCATCCTTTAACACATTGGCTTCTAACACGATCATCATTCGTCGAATCAGAGTATCTCCGAGTTATCGTACATCGATCTTTGATACGTCTCAATACCATCGATGATGTACATAACCTGACGATCTTCCTTTTGCAATGAATTTCGAGTCGTGCAACTTAATTCCTCAAATCGCATTGTCTCGTGCTAACTCGTCGTTAAGCAACATCTATTACAATCCTTAGTCATTCTCATATCTCCAAACTAACATTTTCCATGCACGCTATCTTCCAATCGTGCTAACTTCGTTTTCATCTGAATATTTCACCTTAACTCAAGCTTCAATCCATTCGACTAAATTCAAAATTGTATGTACGATCCACTATGTTTCTTCGACCAACACATCCATTTACCTTACCATTTCGAATCTCCATTCAACCGTTTCATAATTTGTACTACGCATTCTTAATTCGTCCGAACAATATCTCGTTTTGAGACTCTCGAAGTCAAAACCAACTAAGCGTTACTCGTTCTAAGGCTTTGTGCGATATCATCGCTTGCCGACATACTCGTTCTATCCGTAAATCCTTTAGTCTTACTCAAACAATTTCTATAACATCCATACACCACTCAGGGTTCGAGCCACTCGACTAGTCATTGACACTCGCTCTTATTTTTCTTCGATGCTATCATATATACCATTCGGGGTCAAGTCATTCTACAATTCCTTAATAGGTCATTCGATTCACAATCGACATGTTCGAAGGTGCGTTCGTCCGTTTCCCCAAACTCTAAGAATCATTCTAAGTCTCACTTATTCTCGTCCGAGCGATAGTCGATTTCGCTCGCAAACTCGTTCGCACCAGAAGGTCTAGGTGCGTGATACTCTGCACAACTTAGCCGAAAGGCTGCATGCATAACCATCCCGTTCGAACTATACTTCGGTCTCGTGTACTCGTTTGCTATTGTCAGCGTAAGGTTATTCAAGTACGCACTGCGTTTGCTAACTTTTAGCATTTGTTCCTTCCAACTCAAGTCCGTCATAGTTTGACACAAAGGCCTTCGCCTATCGATCCCGTTCAACCGAGTACTCGTACGAGTTTTTAAAAATATTAAACTTATTGTATGGAACATCCCAAGGCACAACGAAAGAGAGCGTATACTTTTTTTGTTTTCGAACGAGCTTTCAAAACTAAGAGAATCAAAATGAAGTCCAAGAACGTAAAGCCATGCTCTAATACCAATCTGTCATGTCCAGCTCCTTTAGGAGCGATCGTCCTCGCTAAAGCGTGATGCCGCACGGGCCTAGGTTGCGCCCGTGCAAGGCTAAGTCCAGAAATGACCGATTTGAGCTAGGCCACAGAGTCGCACAGAGTGTCCCCATTTGCAGCAGAAAGTAAATAAACACAAGTTGAAGCGAATTCAAACTCTTTATTGATTTTTAAGAAGTTACAAGCGGCACTAGGCCGAGGTTACAAGTCGCTCAAGCTCTCTCTCTTTCTGAAACATAAAAGGCGTTCCAAGTGGCTTACAAGATAGAATAATTCATGGCGATGTTCCGATACATTATGTCCTGTATATGGTGCTTTAGCTCCTTGCAACGCTCCAAGGCTCCAGAGTTGGCTCCACGCCTTAGCACGTTCGAGGGAAGCTCTGCACCCGTCAACGTCTCCTGTCCCCTGTAAGCAAACTCTGGGGTTATCAGTACATTGTTATGCAGTGGTGGAGAGGCTACCTCATCCACAATGCTATCAATACCATACACGTTCTATTTACTTTTGTGCACCGTCTATCATTCATTGTCTTTCTAATCTTGCCTTAGGATCAGTTTCATGGCACATATCATAACCTATCTCGTGTTGACGAATTCAAGTGTTTGCATAGAAATACATGCACGACTTACCCTTACTTACCGTCCGGCCTTCCCTGTCCAAAGTAAACCAAGTTAGTCAACCATTCATATATAACAACTTATTGTAATTCATGTAAACATTCAATATCAAGGGCGTGTCCCTGCCTCAGGTCCTAGCGCATCGTAGGCGTGTTTTCTAACTCATTGCATGAATTACTCTCGATCATTTGGTGTATTACATTCAAGCCTGTTCAAAAGGCGCTTCATTCAGTTAAATTAGACTACTTTGTTTTAATGCAAGGACTTGCACGTAGATTTCCACCAGCAAAGCCCACTTAATCTATATGCACCGGTCGCTGGCATCACAAGCCAATTTGGACATATTCTCCTTTGGTATTCTCACCTATCATAGCGTGATGGCTGGTACACCTTGATAGTCTTTTGAAATACTCCGCACTTACGTCTACTTGGAATGTCCGAGCCTATACCCAAGTAAACCGTAAGCCATGATTCCGCCTAAGCCGGCTACGATATCGTCGATTGTTGCCCATGGAATCCCTTATTCTTCCTACCTCCCGTATACGATAGGATTGTCCACGACCATTTCGTATTGTCTTGTCATTTTAACTTAACGGCTTGTCCCTGAGCCGTAGGCTATCTGTGAGCCATGATGCGTTATCGACCAGGTTGGCGGCGGCGTCCGTGCAGCGCGGGTAGCGAGCCCCGATGCACGTCCCCGTCATATCTGTCGCTAATCATTCCTTTCTTTCTTATCTTTTATTCATTCTTTTTTCTTTCTTTCACTTGTTCGTTCGTTCATTGATTCATTCACATATTCATTCATTCATTCATTCGTTGATTCATTCATTCACTTATTCGTTCATTTATTCATTCATACATTATGCAACTCCCCGTACGGGAGTCACCTTGGCGACCCATCGGTCCCGAAGTCTTCCAATGTTGCTATACGCTACTCGGAACGACTATGTCGATAGTCTTCCATTTCATTATTGTAAACCATTCATTGTTGAACGCGTAAGGAACTTGAATGTAAGCTTGTGTCTTAGCACGAGCGTAGAGCGCGGTGCGAGAGTTCCTATATTTTCTTAGTTCTTTTTCATGTTCTAAACAAGCATACAAGATGGGATTATTCTCTTAGCTAGGTGCGTTGAGTCATTTGTTAGCATGTACGGTGTGATCGCCTAGCGATTCTAGCAATAGTGTCCGTATTGTTATGTGTCTAGGCTAAGCAAAGACGGGTTCATCGGAGCCACCCACCTTAGCGATGTTCGCATCGGCCGAGCGATACTCCGAGCGCGCCTTTGAAAGTCTAAGTCTGGATTCATCCTTGACAGGTCAATGTAAGTCTTGCATCGATTCTTTATCGGGTCGACGCAACTCTTCGAGTCGATGGCTCGTTTGAGTCGTCGCACTTGCCGTTTGAATCGGCGTTCCGCTAGGGTGGAGCGGGTCATTACAGTATCTTAGATACCTAGAGTGTTATCAATATGTTTATATTGGACACTCCGAGGTCAAGTATCCCTTGTGGGCTCACAAGGAACACATGAAGACAGAGATATCATTATCTCTTATGTTAAGTGTCTGTGTTAGCCTGAAATTAAGTGTTCATGTGAGCCCTTCTCTGAAAACTAAATTTACTTATGTAAACCTTTTGAGACTACTAGAGTTATACCCAAAAAATCGAAGAACATGGTATATTATATAATTTTTCGGAAATATAGTATAACTCTAACATCATCAAAAGGCTTGCAGAAGTAAATTTTATTTTTAGAAAATGGCTCACAAAAAACACGTGACAACACCCAAGTGTCAAGTATGTTGGTACCAAGTGTCAAGTATTTGGTACCAAGATACCAAATACCGAGAGATCTTACTTTTAACATTGAACATGTGATGACACTTATTTAATATTTAATAGGTTTGAAATCAGATTCTCGAATTATAAAACAGATACTCACGAATCAGGATATCAATACTCATATATTACGACTCGGATACTCATACATCTATAAGAGCTGTTACTTTGATGAACATGTGTATCCATTTATGCATCCATTTGTACAATATACTCGAATAATGTGTATCCATCTTTGTAGAAATATCTTCAAATAGACATGAATCACTATCTGCAGAATTGTTCGTGGATGTACAATCGTCATCCTAATGATATGTATGGTATGCAGGATAAATTTATACAGGGGGAACAACACCTACAGTTGGCCAAAGTGTTTCCTCAGTACATGGACCGCAACAAAATTAAGTGCCAATGTGCGAGATGTCACAACTTGAAATATCATCCAGAAGTAGACGTGACATATCATTTGTACTCGAGGGATTTCACATCGAATTAATATCAGTGGACCTCACACCAAAAACTTGTGCCTTTAGCATCAGAGCCAGAGCCTTATGTGGAGCCGTATATGGATATCCACGACAACGCTGATTATGACAAAGGGTGGGTGAACATAGTTTTCGATGCTGTGGGACCTAGTTTTGATCCGGACAATCATGATGCGGTTGAGGAGACATCGAATGTCGCGAAGTTCATGGAGTTACGGGAGAATGCAAGGAATCCTTTGTATCTTGCATGTGAGGATCATTCACCATTGGAGGTGGTTACAAGATTGCTGAGCATCAAGTCCGATTTTAAAATGTCTCAAGAATGCTATAACCGAATCATCGATTTGATTATAGAGATCTTACCGGAGGGTGTCAAGTTACCTACAGACTTCTACCGATCTAAGAGAATGATGAGATCGCTCTGGATGAGATATGATAAAATTGATGCATGTCACAATGGATGCATGTTGTACTACAAGGATGACAAGGATGAAGACATGTGATGAATTTGTGGTGCTGATCACTACAAAGCAACTAGTATAAGTAGGACTCCCAGTGCAAGGAAGCCGATCGATTCGATGCACTATTTACCTTCGATGTCGCGGTTGCAGAGGTTGTTTATGGTGAAGGAGATTGCCAAAAATATGATTTGGCATAGGCGGGAATAGATCAATGGAGTATTGGATAATCCATCTGATGGAGAAGCATGGAATCACTTTGATCGACAGTATCTAAATTTTGCTTCTGATCTGTGTAATGTAAGATTGGGGCTCTTCTTCGACAGTTTTACCCCATTCGAACTTTCGGGTTCCCAAAATTCGTATTAGCCTGTAACTGTCACTCCGTATAATCCAAAGAGGAACATCGATGTGTACTTACAGTTGTTGATAGATGAGTTGAGTTAGCTGTGGGAAGTAGGCACCAACACGTATGATATTCCAGAAAACAGAACTTTCAGATGAGGGTCGCACTTATGTGGACCATCAATGACTTTTTGACCTATGGAATATTATCGGGATGGAGCACTTATGGTCGTCTCTCATGTCTGTATTGCATGAACCGCATGAAGGCTTTCTGTTTGAAATACGAAGAAAAATTGTGCTTCTTCGATTCTCATTGACAGTTCCTGCCGAATGATCATCCATTCTAGAGGAAAATGAATGTTTTTTGTACCGGCATTGTAGAGAATGCAAATCCACCGCCAAGGTGGACCGAAGACACGATATAGGAGGAGGTCAATGACTTTCCAAGTGATATCGAAAGTGTGCTGGATTTGGTTGCACTCATAACTGGACGAAGAGAAGTATATTTTGGGACCTGCCATATTGGAGCACCAATCTGACCAAAGATAACCTTGATGTCATGCATACCAATAAAAATGTGTTTGACAATATAATTAATATTGTGATGGACGTAAAGAAAAATACGAAAGACAATTCCAAGGTCAGGTTGGACTTGAAAGATATATACAGACGTCCTACGTTTCATTTGATAGAGGAAGGCAATGGGAAGTATAAGCAACCCAATACAATTTTCTCACTAGTCAGGGAGGATAAAGGGAGACTTTGTAGGTGGATTTAGGGCCTAAAATTTTTTGACGGGTATGTGTCGAATTTGAGAAGATGCGTCGACCCGAAGGAGAACAAACTGACGGGTATGAACCATGACTGTCACTTATTTATGGAGAGGTTAATTCCGATTATATTTTAAGAATTATTACCACAGGTCGTTTGGGATCGATTGACAGAGCTGAGCATATTCTTCAGAGATCTTTGTTCTACTAAGTTGATCGTCAATCGTCTAGAAAAGCAAGAGAAGGATATTACGGTAACACTGTGCAAGCTTGAAAGGGTGTTCCCTCTTAGATTCTTCAACTCTATGGAACATTTGTCAATTCATCTTTTCTATGAGGCATGTGTTGGTAGGCCCATCGATTATCAGTGGATGTACCTGTTTGAGCGGCATTTGAACCACCTAAATAGAAAGGTAAAAAATAAGGCTCGGGTCGAGGGTTCTATTTGTGAAGCCTATGTTCTCGATGAGATTACAAACTTTTTCTCGATGTATTTCAAGTCACATGTTGCTACTAATAGAACAAGAGCTCCGAGAAATGGCAAGAAAATCGTGAATCTATTGATGCAATACTGAAAGTCTTCAATGCTTTTGGAAGGAAAAAATAAAGAAGAGATATATGAATGACGAGGAACTAAGGGCTACTCAGTTGTATATATTACTTAATTGCGATGAGGATGAAGTGGAGAAGCTCGAGGGGTAAGTAAATAATACGTCCACGTTTACCTCATCTATGTAATAGTATCTAATATTATTATTTATACTAATTCACCAATGTGTTGTTATTTTCAATACATTTAATGATGAGGTTGTTGGCCCAATGATTAAATCATATTTTTTAATATGGTTAATCTGTTAAGTTTAGCATTTTATTATCACTAATTTTCATACTATCGCTATAGCATTTCTACTTATACTTATACCTTTAGTGATATGTGCCTATTGGTTTATTTATTAGTGATATGAGCTTATCTATCTTAAATTTAATCGGGTTGCCAAAATTAAAACTATGTTTTTGATTGTGGTCATTCAATTAAGTTTAATCATTATGATATCACTATCTTTTATGCTATCACCATGGCACTTATACTTAAACTCAGTATTGTCCTAATGTGCATTAAACTTATCATACTTGTTACTATGTATATTGCTTCGTTCGTCTAACATGTACATGCAGAAAAGCAATAAACAAGATCTATGTGGACATATACAATGAAGAAATCACGGTGGGCCAAAGACGACAGATCCCACAAGATTTCTCTGAACCACCCGATGACATCTCCGGAGCCACGCACCCGAGGGTTCTGCTGCCCAGTCAACGGACGGGGGTCGAGGGGGCAGCGCCCCTCGTCGGGGGTTCGGGGGCGAATCTCCCGAAAGGTATTCAGTTTTCACAAACTGGATATCTTTGGATAGCTGCCGCCAAGGAAAACAGCTAACATCTATCAAGCAAAGAAGCCATGCTATGCCATCATCATTTCAAGACTATGAAGAAGCCTGCACCTGCTACAGTATATCTGGAGTCTGTAATGAGTCTTAGAAATAATTGTAAACACAAAAAATGGATGGCAAAATCGAAAGCTAGGGTAGAAATTAGTCCAGGATCATTTTCGGATGCAAACCGGTATACCGACGGTATACCGGTCTATACCGACGGTATACCGATTTTGTTCACAGAAAGTTTTCTGTCTACAAAATTGGCATACCGACGGTATACCGGTTCATACCGACGGTATACCGGTTCAGTAACGTTGAAAGTCCAACGGTCGAATTTCCAGCATTAAATGATCCCAACGGCTATATTTCGAGCCGTTGCAATTCCAGACCGATATACCGACGGTATGCCGACTCATACCGGCAGTATACCGGTCGCTGACTAAAAAGTTGCCTTTGGCTCTTTTCAATGCTTTGGTTATAAATAGCCTTGAACCCCTTCATTCAAGGTTGATGCTTTGAGCCTAAATATTTCTAAACCACCAAAGCCTATCCACAAACAACTCTACAAAGCTTTTATTTGCCATCCACAAATTGTGTTAGAGTTATTGAGTTAAAAAGTAAGATCTTCATCTTATTGTATAAGAAGATCAAAACCTATTGTGAAATGTTGAAGTTGGAGAGTCTTCGTATCCAAACTCTCGGTTGAAGTTGGAGAGTCTTGGTATCCAAACTCTCGGTTGATGTTGGAGAGTCTTCGTATCCAAACTCTCGGTTGAAGTCGGAGAGGCCTTCGGATTAAAGCTCTCGTGTAAGAAGTTGGCAAGTTCTTCGGATCCAAACTCGTGTGTAACTATTTGCTCAAATAGTGGATTAAATCCGGAGAGAGTTCTGGGACTGGATTGCCTCTAGGGAGGATACCAGGATACATCGGGTGTCGGTATTGTGATTGCTTCTTCTCTTGCACTTATATTTTTAAATTGCCAATTAGCTTGTGCTAAGTGCTTGATTAGTTAGCTTGACCCTATTCACCCTCCCTCTAGGGTTTCTACAATTGGTATCAGAGCAAGGACTCTATTGTTAGGCTTAACATCCTTAGAGTAGATCTTTGTTATTTTTCTATGGCATCGTATTCCTCCTACTCCTCCGATAAAGAGGGTTTTACTTCTAGTAGCATAGACAATCATGTTTCTTCTAAATGCAAGAAATGCTCTAAGTGGAAAGCCATGGCTAAACAATCCTTAGAGATTCTTGACAACCTTTATTCTACAAATAAAGAACTTTCTGAAAAAGTTATTCATTTAGAAGAAGCAAATGAGTTTTTGAGAAATAAAAACAATATTTTATTATCTAGACTTGATTCTCAAAACTCATCTTGTGTTTCTTTAAAGAGTTTGAATGAGGCTTTAATTTTGAAAATCAAATCTCTTTCCTCATCAATAGAAGATCTTAAGAGGCAAACTCATGAGCTAAATCATTTGCATGATTCTTCTATTGACTCTTTAAAGAAACAAAATGATAATTTTATTTCTAGAATTGTTTTATTTGAAAAAGATAATAATACTTTAAATGTTAAATTTGATTCTCTTACTTGTATGCATGATGATTTGATATTAGAACATGATATTCTTAAGACCAAATTCATGCATGCTCACTCTAGAGACATTCATCATTCTAGTATGTCACATGTTCATAACCATGCTCATTCTGATACATGTGCACACACTAGCATTAGATGCTTCTATTGCTCTCGCATTGGACACATGAGCTTTACATGTCCTATTCGTAGGACCTTTACTACCAATGCTAGAGTAAGTGCTATATGGGTCCCTAAAGCTAATAAATGTGGATCCAAGTTTATTTGGATACCAAAGTCTTCATCTAATATTGTAGGTAAAGCTTCTTGTATCGGGATATAGCACCGAGGAGCGTGTTGGTGATTGCAAAGCTTAAAAGTCATCTTCTAAGCAATTGCACCAACACAAGTGTGGCCACTAGAGCCACTTTGGTAACATGCTAATCGGTTCTCTTTAAATTGTTTATATTTGTAGAATCTAGCATGTTTCTCTTGATGTCTTGCTACTAGCTCACATTGATATTCTTCAGTTGCCTTCTATATAAATCAATGTGAGATACAATACTAGCATGCTTAGTTAATTTTCTTATTAATTCTTTTATCTAGCATGACTAGTTACTCGGCTTAAATGATTAGTTCACACTATGTAGTTTATCACTCATTTTCTATTAAGTGTGACACATTTGATTTATGCATGCTTGTTATTCTTAATCTCTATATTATGAAGCATGCATATCACTCTAGTCCATAGGAGCTTGATTTTGATTTGAGTTAATATGATTCTAACTCTCCGTCTTTAAAGTTTTTGAAATAGTTACTTCTTACCGATTTCTCCTTAATATGTATTATTTACTTTAAATCGGTATTTGTGAATATATATTTTTAGCACAAGCTTCTTATCACTTGACAAGTATATACTTATACTTCCATTTTAACCTTGTGCTTATATAATATATCCATTATTGATTCTCATATTTTATTTTGATTAAACATCTTATGAATCAACTATGTTTTTGCCTAATAAAGCTTATTTATATGTGCTTTGAATTTGTGATAGTTTTTTTAAACATTCATTAAGAATACATG
Source organism: Iris pallida (assembly GCA_029216955.1). Classification (NCBI taxonomy): domain Eukaryota; kingdom Viridiplantae; phylum Streptophyta; class Magnoliopsida; order Asparagales; family Iridaceae; genus Iris; species Iris pallida. Next base: position 21,176,344 of record JANAVB010019799.1, on the reverse strand, counting down.
ACTATATTCCATTTACATGTAGATCATGTATTTCTTATGTTGATATTTTTTTTGTATAAATATCTTTATTTGGGCATATGAGTTAAGCAAAAGTTTTATATTGACTTGAAGAGTATTTAAATATACTTATTACCTTCAAACTTGTGCTTATTTCATACCTTAGCTATTGATTCCTTTGACCAAATTTGTTCTTCTTGAATCAATTAGCTTCTTCCTTAAAGTCTTCTTTTGATGATATCTTCTTGACTTTTTGGTTGGCATTATGGATACATGTTCTTAATTGATTTTTGATCTTTTTATGTATGCATATTCGTGATATATATATAGTTTCATATATATAAATGATTCCTAACTTTTGATATTTATTTGTTTTAATTCTTTAAGTTGGGATGATGAGAGAAAATATTTGTTTATGTTTTACTCGTGACTAATTATGGATGTTCTATTAAGGATCACATGGTTTTGTGCTTTACCTTACTTGTTAAATTCACCTCCTTAATTAGTGCACTTTTTCTAGTTTATATCTTTATATTTTTTATGGTGCACTATGAAAGCTCTTTGAAAAATGTACTTCTTGATATCTTTAGCATTTAGCTTTCATGATCTTAATGATCTTTCTTTGCTCAATCCTTGGATTTATACTTCTTTTTGAATTATTGTTGCCCAATGGTTTTTGTAGCTCATGAGAACACATGTAATTGATATATCATATTTCTTATGACTTTAGCTACTATGGTTTGAGCTTTTGTGTTGAAAATTTTCATTTCTAGAGAACACACTTATTTCATAATGGCTATAATATCTTGCATTCTCTAGATAGATATATTATTTCATTATCTTGGACCAATCTTAATACTTGGAAAAAGAGATTTATTTTATTATGTTTTCATGAGTATCTCCTTTGGTCTATTCTTGATAAGAGATTAATTCATTTATTTGTCATCTTATGCTCTTATCCTTGTTTAGTAAAGAGTCTATAAATTATTTTGTTCATTCAAAATGTATTGCCCTCTTTGTGAACCCTATGCTTGAGCAAGTATCTTAAGTGTTAGTGACTTAAGATTAAATGAGCACATTTATCTTGTTAATGGCCTACCTCATTAATCTTAATTAGTTATGTAGCTTGCTTATTTATGATATTTTGTTAAGCTACATAATCTATGTTCACTTTCACTCATCTAGCTATTGTTTTTCTTTTCTATCTATACATGATATGCTAGTTTACATAAACAAGATCTGTGATTCTTCTAAATGTAATTTGTATCATATTTTAGATTCATATGTTTGTCCTCTAAAACTAGTTTTACAAATTCTTGATTAGATCTTGTTTTCTCTTGGAGGTTTGTGATTCCTTTCTTTAAGTCTCCTTCCTTATTAGTCGTTAGCAAGTATCTCTTAAATTTCTCTCACTTTTGAGTCATGATTTCATCGTATTATCATTTACATCTCTTTTTGATTATATTTGCAATCATTTAAATGAGAATGACTCTTTTTCATATTTTTTATTGATTTATGAGATTTTATCATAAATATGGATTTGGGATTTTCTTTATGAGATTTGTTGGATCATGTTTAATTTGTTTATTTTTATTAATAAAAGATCCTAATGGTTGAGTAGTCCTATATTATCCTATTATGTGAGTATCAGACTAATTTACTTTGACTACTCACGGATTGCCACATATGGGCCTTTGCTATTTAAACTTTATGGTTTATTATTTACCATTAGCAAGGTTTGGATTTTACCCGTTGATAGGTACATATATGGTGAAACATACCTAGTCCATATAAAGTAATAAATTGGTTGATTCTTTCTTAAATAGATAATCATGGACATGATGTTTGAGTTTTATTTTTATTTTTATTTTTATTTTTGAGCTATATCTGTCAATCATCATGATTGTTCTTAATTGACTTTATTCTTTTTCATGATGACTTTTTCTCAAAGGATAACATACATTGATCTATCATATTTAAATATGAGATCCTTCTATATAGATAAATGTATGTCAACTTTTGATTATACGTGCTAAATTAGAATATTCTTTTGATCCTTCATCTTTAGTGGCTATTTATTGGATATCTCTTCTTAACTAAAGATGATATTATTCGTCTTATGACGATGTTATAGCCTTATATGCATTGAGCAAGGGGAAGAAATCCAAAGTTGATTTACCCTTAGATCCTGTAGTTATCTATTTTATGCTATAAGTGCTTTGGAACTAGATACGCATATTTTGAGGGGGAGCAAATTAATTGGTCCAATTCATGTATACCCTCTAATATGTCGTATACCTAGTTCATCATGGACCCATATTTTCTTCTATTTTATATCCTATTGATTGAGGTCATGATATTTTTATTTGTGAAGGATTTATGAGAGTGTATGCAATTGTCTTTCTCATAGTATCTCTCTTTTATATGGATAAAATAAGTCATCTTGTTAATATTAACTTTCATATCTTATCTTGATGACTATTGTTCTTTCATTGCTTTGGCTTTCCTTATATGCTTAATTGATTTGGCTTTCCTTGTTGAGGACTTATCCAAAATTTATGATTTTTATCATCTTTGGTAGTACTTTATGATGGAACTGGGGATTCCCAGGACTCTTCCTTTGGTGTGCGTATTAATCGATAGAAAGTTAAACAGATCTAATACGTGTTCTAACCCTTCATAGGCGGAAACTAGGGTTCACGAATTATACCTGCGACGGAAAGGAGACAAGTAATTCCTGGCAATCTCGAGCGGACGACCCCAGGTTCTTCTGCACGTATTCCTTCCTCGAGTTGGACGTCGTGTGGGCGACGATCTCCCAACCTTTTCTTCTCCTTAGTAGCCCTCTCTTTCTCTCCTTACGTGAATCACAAATTTAGAGAAAATTTTAGATTTCTGATCAGTAATATGGCGGCCAGAGAATAGAGGATATATATAGGCTACGACAGGGACCATAAGGAGAAATTAGGGTTAGGCCTCCTAACGGATCTGGATATCCCGTGTTCAGCCCGAATACACAATCCAGGCCCATTAACAATAGCTCAGTCCACTAATGAGCTATTGTTGCACTACCTCCCTAATCCCAAATTATGTTTGTGGGCTCCTTTTATTATATGCTCGTTTGGCTCCCCATGTTAAGATATCGTATGTCCGTCGATCAAATTAAGTTACTGACAACTATATTAATTCGACATCTTTTATCCTTAAGTAGTACCGCTCAACTTTATTTGTCATGTCGGATATAATCCACCTGCAGGGTTTACATGACAATCCTTATGAGCTCCTTAAGGGGACATCATCAACCCGATGTATCGGGACATGGATTCCATTTATAATCAACAGCTCATCATACATACAATGTTATTATCCAATTCATAGAGGTTGTTGATCCATAATGAATCTCACTCCTTTATGAGTCAAAATAATACACACTGCATATACATGTCCGTTATTATATCCGGGTTAAGAGCACAAGCATCCATAATAACAGAGGTGTTTGTTCTCTTATGTAGTCAGTACAAAGAGAACAACCTCAAGTGGTCCTGTTCAATACACACAAAATGTACTAGTGTAAATCTATAGTCAAGATAGACTAATACCAGATTACACTACAACCTTTCCAATAGATTGTCCAAATCCATCTAGGTTGTGAACTATTTATATACTCCATAGGGAACTGATAATATGATCTTCTGTGTGACACCACACACCATATTATCTACAATATAGAATATCAGACATTTGCATTAACACTTGCAACAAATACAATATGCAAACATTTGCCCATATGATTCTCATTCAAAATTTAAGGAAATAAGGTTACAAAAAAAAGCGATGCTTTTAGTATATAACCCTAACAATCTCCCACTTATACTCAAAGCATTGCTTTTCAGTATACTGTTACAAATCTCCCACTTATACTTAAAGCCATGCTGCTACACATCTGACTCCCATTCCCTCAACATGACTATCAAAAGCCTTAGCTGGTAGGCTCTTTGTAAAGGAATCAGCTAGGTTGTCGGCTGATGCTATCTTGATCACAGCAACTTTTCCTTTCTTTACGAAATCTCGTATCAGGTGGTACTTGCGCTCAATGTGTTTTCCAGTCTTATGGGCTCGTGGTTCCTTCGAGTTTGCAACTGCACCACTATTATCACAATATAGTGTAATAGACTTAGGCAAACTAGATACCACATCCAAGTCCAACAGAAAGTTTCTGAGCCAAACCGCTTCTTTGGCTGCCTCAGAGGCAGCCACATACTCGGCTTCCATGGTGGAATCAGCAATACATTTTTGCTTGATACTCCTCCACACAATGGCTCCGCCTCCCAAAGTAAACACATAACCTGAGGTAGATTTCCTGGAATCCCTATCTGACTGAAAATCTGAGTCTGTATACCCCAAGGGAACTAAACTATCTGCCTGGTAAACTAGCATATACTCTTTAGTCCTTTTCAGGTACTTCAAAATATGCTTTACGGCAGTCTAGTGCTTTTATCCTGGGTTAGACTGATATCTGCTGACCATGCCTACGGCAAAGCAGATATCTGGTCTCGTACATAGCATTGCATACATTAAGCTTCCTACTGCTGAAGCATAAGGAACTGTCTTCATGTTCTCGATCTCTTTAGGTGTCCTCGGACACTGCTCCTTTGATAGAGCAATTCCATGTCTAAAAGGTAAGAAACCTTTCTTAGAATTTTGCATACTAAAACGAGTTAGTACAGTATCGATATAGGAAGCTTGGGATAAGCCCAACATCCTTTTCTTGCGATCTCGTAGAACTTTGATCCCAAGGATGTGACCTACTCCTCGGACACTTCTCCTATTGTTCCTCAATTAGTATTTCTTGATCATGATTGTCCATGCCTTCCTCATGCTCTGATTTATGTACTTAAGATTGATTTCTTATCTCTTAGTACGGGAGAGCATATTTTTGATCATGTCAAAGGGGGAGAAGTACGTTTAAGTATGTATTTATAAGTAATCTAAGTAGTCTGCTTTCAGTGATATTGCTTATGTCTTTTGTATATTAGTGATACATGCATCTGTTCTGTCCATACTAAACTTAACCGATTTGCCATAATCAAAAAGGGGGAGATTGTTGGCCCAATGATTATATCATATTTTTGAATATGGTTAATCTGTTAAGTTTAGCATTTCATTATCACTAATTTTCATACTATCGCTATAGCATTTCTACTTATACTTATACCTTTGGTGATATGTGCCTATTGGTTTACTTATTAGTGATATGAGCTTATCTATCTTAAATTTAATCGGGTTGCCAAAATCAAAACTATATTTTTGATTGTGGTCATTCAATTAAGTTTAATCATTATGATATCACTATCTTTTATGCTATCACCTTGGCACTTATACTTAAACTCAGCATTGTCCTAATGTGCATTAAACTTATCATACTTGCTACTATGTATATTGCTTCGTTCGTCTAACATGTACATGCAGAAAAGCAATAAGCAAGATCTATGTGGACATATGCAATAAAGAAATTATGGTGGGCCAAAGACGACGGATTCCACAAGATTTCTCTGAACCACCCGATGACATCTCCGGAGCCACGCACCCGGGGGTTCCGCTGCCACCAAGGGAAACAGCTAACATCTATCAAGGAAAGAAGCCATGTCATGCCATCATTATTTCAAGACTCTGAAGAAGCCTGCACCTGCTACAGTATATCTGGAGTCTGTAATGAGTCTTAGGAATAATTGTAAACACAAGAAATGGATGGCAAAATCGAAATCTAGGGTAGAAATTAGTCCAGGATCATTTTCGGATGCAAACCGGCATACCGACGGTATACTGGTCTATACCGACGGTATACCGATTTTGTTCACAGAAAGTTTTCTGTCTACAAAATTGGTATACCGACGGTATACCGGTTCATACCGACGGTATACCGATTCAGTAACGTTGAAAGTCCAACGGTCGGATTTCCAGCATTAAATGATCCCAACGACTATATTTCGAGCTGTTGCAATCCCAGACCGGTATACCGATGGTATGCCGACTCATACCGGCGGTATGTCGGTCGCTGACTGAAAAGTTGCCTTTGGCGCTTTTCAATGCTTTGGTTATAAATAGCCTTGAACCCCTTCATTCAAGGTTGATGCTTTGAGCCTAAATATTTCTAAACCACCAAAGCCTATCCACAAACAACTCTACAAAGCTTTCATTTGCCATCCACAAATTGTGTTAGAGTTATTGAGTTGAAAAGTAAGATCTTCATCTTATTGTATAAGAAGATCAAAACCTATTGTGAAAGGTTGAAGTTGGAGAGTCTTCGTATCCAAACTCTCGGTTGAAGTTGGAGAGTCTTCGTATCCAAACTCTCGGTTGAAGTCGGAGAGGCCTTCGGATTAAAGCTCTCGTGTAAGAAGTTGGCGAGTTCTTCGGATCCAAACTCGTGTGTAACTATTTGCTCAAATAGTGGATTAAATCCGGAGAGAGTTCCGGGACTGGATTACCTCTAGGGAGGATACCAGGATACATCGGGTGTCGGTATTGTGATTGCTTCTTCTCTTGCACTTATATTTTTAAATTGCCAATTAGCTTGTGCTAAGTGCTTGATTAGTTAACTTGACCCTATTCACCCCCCTCTAGGGTTTCTACAGAGATGAGGTCGATAGACAATACATAACAGATGAATAACTACAACATGAAATGAGATGTCATTTCCCGTGCATATGTAAGTAGCTCGGTAATTACTTTTTGTATATGCACTTTACATAGTAATTAACGTAACGTTGAATTTAATTTCTTATCTTGTATTATTTAGGTTGATCGTCCAGACGCAACACTAGAGAATAAATATATTAGAACTCTAGCCAAGGAGTCAATTTATGCCATCATCTGGCCAAGCTATTGGGCGAATGGGTTTAGGTTCAAGTCAACAAATGCTCCGATCAGAGAGAGCTTTCCGGATCTTGATTCCACAAAAATAGTTATTTTTGTATCAAATCTACAAACTAAAAAGATGTGAATCCAGACAATAATTTATATGGCATCTTACGGGAGATTATGGAGTTGACATATAATTATGACATAAGCCTTCTAAGATCGTGTTATTCAAGTGTGATTGGTACGATCCGATCCAAGATCAACGTTAGAAAATTGACAAGCATGGTCTAGTGGATATTAACTAGCAGCGTCGATATCAAGGATACGAACCATTTGTCCTAGCAAGTCAGGCTCAGCTCACTTACTTTACTAGTTATCCTAGACGGGGAACAACGAGGGATGACTAGACGGTCATGACCATCCTGTTGGGCTGCTGGGGATTATTGTGGCTGCATTTCTGATTTTTGTCGCGGTCGTCTGTATTAAGCGTTGTTACCTCCACCGTCGCCTCTGCCGCGTGCACCTAGTAGAGGACGGAGGAGAAGCTGGAGCTGTTGCCGCCGAAGCTGGAGCTGTTGTGGCCGCTGTCGCCGAAGTGTAGAATTAGGTGGTGTATGCCAGCAGCAACAAGGAAGACCAGGTTCATCTCCTTCTTTACTTTTATATTTTGTATTCTATATTTTGTATTTTATATTTTATGTTTTATATTTTATATTTTATATTTTAGTATTTATAGTACTTTTCATGTGCACATCACTATCAACAAATTATCTCAAAGGTAGTGTCACCCCCAGTTTTTCAAATTAGGGGTATTTTCGTCATTTTCAAGTTTTATAATATTTTAGGAATTTTATTTGATTTTATATGATTTTTAGGAATTTATTTGGGTTGGTTTGGATTTTATCCAATTCGGACCCAAATTGGAGACCCGGGTAGCCTGGACCCTAGTGGGACCCACATACTAGCTGGGCTTAGCCCATGTACCATCATAAATAGGCTAGAAATTATTAACCTAATTTCCATGACTTAATTAGTCATTTTAGAGGCTTAATTTGTATTTAGAATCAAACCGAAATCAAACCGAACCAACCCGATTCCAAAACGAACCAAACTAGGGTTAATGGGTTGTGGGCTATTGGATCCCAACCCAATAGCCCATGGGAAGTGGCCGGCCATGGCATAGTCCCCCCCCCCCCCCCCCCCCCCCTGTTACTTCTCCACAAAGTAACTTCTTCTTCCTCAAATTCTTTTCTTTTTCTCAAGTCTTCTTCCTCCAAGCAAGTTTTAGGTATGCCATTAAATCCCTAGTAAATCCTCTTTTCCATTCATGACTTTCACATTAAGTGTAGAGAATTCAATTCTCTACACTTTGCCCCTATTTTGTAGGTTTTCTCTAGAGTTTTGGTTAAGTGATTAATTAAGGGAGATTATATGTTAATGGTATATATATATATATATATATATGGATATATATGTGTATGTATAGATATGTATATAGGAATATATATGTATATATGTATTTGTGTGTGTGTGTGTAGAGAGTGGTGGAGGAGAGGATGAGAGTGGTGGTGTGGTTGTGTGTGTGGTTGTGGATAGATATATATATATATAGGTATATGTGTATTTGTATATATATATATGTATGTATATATAATATGTATATGTGTGTGTGTGTATATATATATAGATATATAGAGGGGAGGTTAGAGGATTAGATATATGTATATATATATAGAAATAGATAGATAGATAGATATATAGATAGATAGATATATATATATTGGTATATATATATATAAAGAGAGGAGAGGAGAGGAGTGAAGTAGGAGGAGAATAGGAGAAGAAGGAAGAGCAGCAGCAGCTGCAGGAGCTGCACTAGCAGCTGGCAGCAGCAGCTGCAGAGCAAGCAGCAGCAGCAGCCTGCATTAGCAGCAGCAGCTTAAGCAGCAGCAGCAGCTTAAGCAGTAGCAGTAGCATGGGCAGCAGGAGCTGCCACTGGCAGCTCCTCTTCCCCCCCCTGTGACCCTCTTTCACACCATAAACCCCCCCTAGTGTCGTATGTATATATGTATATAGGTAGATATATATGTATATATATATGTAGGAATAGAAAATAAAGTTAGTTAGGAAGAGGGAGAAAAGAGTTTAGAAATTAGAATGAGAAGTAGAATAGAGTTGAGAAAGGTAATGAGAGAAATTAGAAAAGATCAAGAAGAAGAGAGTAGAAAAGAGGAGTACGAGGAGGAATTAGATTTAGGAAAATAAGGAGAAGAAGTTAAGAAGAAGAAGAACTAGAATAGAGGGTTAAAGAAGAGGTTGGGTGCGAGGCCAAAAAGAGGAGCTTTTGTTAGAAATCGAGTTAGAGGGGGAAATTGAGCCCGGAGCGTCGGATCGCGACGAAACTTGACGTAGGCCTAGGATACGCGATTTAGGTTTTGCGGGTAGGCTTCCGAGTGGAAATCGGAGTTCTAGGGCGCCGGTATCGCGCCGTGTCAGTGCGTATCTCGAAATCTTTGAGATATCTGCAACGGGCCGTAAGGTGGACTAGACGTCTACTTTACTTAGGTATTATGGTAGATAACGAACCTATAGGATAGTACCCTACTACCCTAGGGAGATCGGGTCAAAATAACTAGCGTAGGTAGGCTAACGGGGTTATCGCCGAGGGTAGAATTTTACCCTTAAAAAGGGTAAAATAGGGATTTGGCCCACGGCCAAGATTCGAGTTTCCAAGTCCAAGATGGACTTGGATATGGATTGTATAGGTTGGTAATAAGCAGATTTAGCCGTCTAAACCTAGTCTTGGACCCGGTTGACCACGGTTGACTTTTTGGACTAAAAGTCAACTATGGGTCAACACTTTACCCAATTTGGTTCCAAATTCCTTTTAACTTGGGCAGTTGACTAAAAGTCAACTATTAGTCACCAGTGACCTAGGGTTGACCTAGAGTTGACCTAGAGTTGACCAGAGTTGACCCGTTGACCAAAAGTCAACGGTAAGTCAGTTTTTGACCTAGATTGATCCGGTTTGACTTCTAATGTTCCCCCATGACCAAGATTGACCCGACTAGACATGTCTTGACCCAGAATGACTAAATAGGATTTAATTTGATTTAACTTTACTTCCTAAACTTAGTATTGATACGTCTTGTTTTCTATAGGTCCTCGAGACACTGCAGTTGATCCAGTCGACGTATTTTATCATCTTACAGGCGAGTACATTCTCTGATACTTATTCCCAATTTATGATAAATGTTATGATTCATGTACTTAGTGTTGATATGCTTATTCCCGACACATGGTTCTCACGGATTGGTATTCTTGGATCCCGACGAGAGATGTTTTCTCCTTCTTAGGTTGGGATATATTGTGCAAGCACCCTTGTAGCTCTTGCTCGATATATGGTCACTGATTCTAGAGAAGGCTAGCTACCTTCTTATTAGAATCCCGTGCAGTGACGTGTCCTGTTTGGATCCATTCTACCAGTTGGGGTAGGGGGAGTAGTAGCGTATGCCTGTGATCAGATCCATCCCGTATTCCCGAACAGTGTGAGTCATATACCGCACATATGACTTGCCAGGCCGATTCTTGACAGGTACCCAAGCCGATCACAAGCTGAAACTACTATTCACACACATTGGATATATAGCTTGCCTTGATTTGTGTACATGCCATGATCCCGTTCTATTCTTCTTGTTCTAGCTCTAGCTTTACAGCTTACCATGCCATGATACATACATGTACACTCCATAATTCATTGTATATGCTCTATTTACAGTCTTATAGCTTTTATTCTATCTTGAGATCTGTTATGAGATATATATACTCGTTCCATCCTGACTGGACTGTTGATAAAATATTACAGATTTCGACGAGGGAGATTGCAGTACCTACTACGGTCCGGACGACGTAGTGGGCCTAGACTTGGTCCCGCAGGGCGTAGCTCCGCCTGACGAGACCATACCACTTGTATAGTTTAGAGTAGGTCTTTGTACTGGACTTAGTATCCAGTTACTTTTTGAGACTGTATTACTTTTGAGTCTGTATTATATTTGGACTGTATTTAGAGACTGGACTTGTATATTATTTGTATCTGGACTTGACAGGTTATATTTTATCGTCTTGTTGTCTTTATCTTTCAGTCTTTACTTTTCGTCTTAGAGTTGTGATTGAGCATTATATATATTCATTGCTTGTCCTCCGTTCGGAGTTGACTATATTCTCGACAGGTTTTGTTATATATATAAACTGTTGTCAGACTAGAAAATACACAGCGTTCCACGCCGTTTTTCCGGTGAGGGCTGGGCGTTGTCGCGTCATGTGCCCTTGTAGAGGGTGCGGGTCGTGACAGGTAGATAGGTTTTTACGTCTATTTAATATTTTATATGTATGGTTGATTAATAAACTACCACATGTACACCACTGTAACGAGCAATCATACTATAAAATATTTTATATGCATGGGTTGATTTATATTTTATATTTTATACTTTTTAGTATTTATAGTACTTTTCCATATGTACATCACTCTCAACAAGGTATCTCAAAGGTAAATAGGTCTTTACGTCTACTACATGTTTCTTTATGTTGTTTCAGTTTCAGAAAAGCTCACATCTTTGAGGGTCATCAACCACGCGAATATGTGCAGTGCATGGGAGTTCGATAATTTGAGAGAAAGTGTGAAGGCCAAAATCAATCCCACCGGGTTGCAAAATTTGGCTAAATACTCGTATAAGATCTTGGACCACACATTGATTTCTGCATTTCTAAAGTGATGGTATTCAGAAACCAACAGTTTTCATCTCAAACCGGGGGACATGACGATCACTCTGGATGACGTCCACCACATTTTGGGACTTAGAGTTGATGGTCGTCAAATGATGATGGATTATTCTGAGGGCGACTTTGAGTTGTATGATGAGTTGGTGGAAGTGGTCGCCAATTTTCTTGAAATTGAGGTAAAGACTTTTGTCACCCTTCCCGATTTTAAGAAGTCGTACGGAGTTCCTCTGAGTTTTTTGAGGAATACACTCATTGATGATGATGATGATGACAACGACGACGATGATGATCATGACGATGTAGTGGCCCGTGGGTACATGTAGTTCATCCTAGGAGTCGTCGGCATTCCAGACAAGTCTGGAACCTCGATACATACCAAATATCTATACAAATTTAAGAACTTAGACACCGTGGAACAAATATCCTTTGGAAGCAATAAACTAGCATATCTCTACTGCGAACTTGGTGTTGCATCTCTAGTCGGATCGAAGACAATAGCTGGTTGTCAAACTCTGCTCCATGTAAGAAAATAAAATCATACTTTCTTTATAGATAGTATAAAATTAGGTCGATCAATATAATATCATCTTCATTTGGTGGGGTTCTTTTACAACAACAGCTATCAGGCGAGTATTCAGATGGCTCCGTTTAAAGCATTATATTGGAGGAAGTGCAGATCTCCTCTAGCATGGGACGGTGTGGGTGAGCGAAAATTATTAGGACCAGAAATGATCACGCAGACAGTGGAGATAGTCAAGCTAATCAGAGAGCGGCTTTGGGTTATATGTATTTTTCCTACAATATTCATGTACATGATTATGTATTTTATTTTAATTGCTTATGATCATGTGGCATGATATTTAGACTTGACTTGGGTTAGACATTGGATTAGGGTTAGGATTTAGTGGACCCACCAACCCCCATCCCTATATATATTCTCTTTCTCTCTCTCTCTCTCTCTCTCTCTCTCCTCATTCTCTCATTTTATTTTCCCCACCAACCCTAGGCAAGTACATCTTGCACAAATGAAGTGACCATGTTGCTCATTTTATTCTTATGATTTCTTTACATAATTTTAGCCTATATTGTGTATCTTTAGTTTCTCTACAACTTTAGTTCTTGTCATTTTTGGTTTTGATGAACGGTTGAGAGTTCTAAGTTTCTATTATAGGCTTTTAGGGTTTTTCAAGGATTTGATCTATTAAAACTTAGTATTTTTGAAAAATAATTGTCCCATGTTGTAGAAAAGTTTATTCTGTATAATTTTGACCTTTGAATCATTAGATTTGGAGTTGTATTGAAAATTTTAGGGCCAAAACAAGTTTGTAGCTTCATCATGTCGTCTTCAGGAAGAAGAACAATATCCTGAGCGTATTTTTACGTAAAGGACCCTCTATGCGCGTATTTCGTAGTAGATACATTCCCTGTGTGTATTTTTATGCAAAGGACCGTCTTTGCGCATATTTTGCAGCAGACTCATTCATGTGCGTATTTTATGCAAATGAACCTCTCGACGCGTATTTTTGCAGTAGACTCATTTCTGCACGTATTTTTACGCGAAGGTCCTCCCCTGTGCGCATTTTTGCATAGAATCTCTTCTTGAGCGTATTTTTGCACATTAGACCCCTGTTTGTGTGCATAATTGCACAGAGACCCCTATTTATATGCAGAATTACACAGGGACCCCTGTTGGTGTGCAGAATTGTACCGAGGCCCCTGTTTGTACACACAAATTATCTAGAGACCCTTTTTGTGCCCAGAATTGTGCAGAAGCCCCTGTTTTGTGCAGAAATGCGTAGAGATTATATTTTTATGCGTAGAAAGTCTATCATTAATTGTTTGACCATGTTCCTGACTCGATTACCTAAACACGTGCTGGTATTATTCTAATTATGTACTGAGGTACAATCTATATGAGTGCACTGAAGTTCGACTCTCCGTACTATCTGATCATGCCTGTTATGTATCAGTACATTCCTGATCCCAGCAAAGTCTTGGTAAATGGTCAGTAGCATTGACGTGGTATGATGATTGTTGCTTAATGCATTATACTAAGGATGAATCTAGAATTGGGACTGTACGAGTCAAGGTGGATTCACTTGGGGTACACGTACTACGGTACGACATATAGGAGGATGAATATGTGGCCACGATATGTGTTTCCAAAACCAATATAAGGTTTAACTAAACAACTTGAATTGGTAGAAGCAGTGGGTGGGAATGGAATATCGAGATCGTGCATGACAAGTCACCCCAGGCCTTGTCCTGGCGTGCAAGTTGGCCACCATAGATATTGTATATCATCCGCCATAGTAGAGTGCAGTATCTGACTACTGTATTGAACAGAGCCAGCCTCTCTCTTATAGGAAGGTTGGAACCATTATTGACTTTATTCAGCCCAGTGGCTTGGCAAGGGACCGACGCTTACTGATTATTGTTTACTCTTCACTGTTCACTGCTATATAATTGGTTTGGCTAGCCCTACTTGGATAAGGTACAATCTGAGGATTCATATATATAAGCATTACTGGGATGACCCAAACAAACCATAGAAAGTCGTAGGATTGATTGGCCGCCTGTAAAATGACTCACTTGTGATCTGTTCCTTCTGTTAGTAGCCGAGGAACATGGACTGTCGTGGTACGTGGTCCAATCCATGTCCTTGTTTGGTTGTTGGGTTAGGCCTTTGTGCTACGACAGGCTATGACCAAAGTTACGACACAGAAGTCTATAACCTGTTCATGAACACATGACGTAATTTTATCATGGTGCGATATGACATCTCTTATCCTTATTTGGTGTAGTGATGTTGTATTGCCTCGATGATGGAATATATGTCTATGATTATGTTTCGGCCTTATTATGTATATTTGGATTTTATCTCATTCATTTGTGCTCCCTTGTGGTACTTTCTATTCGGGGCCTGACCCCGCTGGTTTTGTTTGGCCAGATTTTACAGTAGAGCATGAGGATCCAGCCGTCTACCCGAACCATGGTGCACACCGGGAGCATAGGCATCGGGGGCCATGAGTGGGTTTCTTCTCCACCACTCTGCTAGCTTCTATTTTGTACTTGGCGTTCAGCCACCGGCACCTGTTTAGCCGGTTCTTTTGGATATTTAGTTCCGTTAGATAATTGTAATTAAATCAGACTACAACTAACTATGGTTATGTACTATTGACTCTCTTTGCTAGCTGACACTCGTAAAGATAGACTCATGAAGTATTTTGATAAAGCGTCGGAGATGCCTTACTGCTTTGTCTTACATGATCATTAATTACTCATTTTGGCTTTGATTTTGAGACATGGATGCTCTAAAAGACCATAGAAGACTTGATTATAGCATACACCCCCTTGTCTCTTGACAGCCGTAATCACCTTATGACATCTCCGTACCTCATACGGGGTAACTGGCCATGTCCGTTCCTTAGTTTTTCTGACTTGTAGGGTGTTATTATTATAGGAGTCTCAATCAAATATATGTCCTCCTTGATCTCCTGATTTGTCTTCCCATTTATCCATCTTTATTGTTAACTTAATTTTTCATCCTTGTTCCTTCTCGTCTTGTCTTTTGATATCTAGTATTTTCTCTCTAGGGGTGCCTTGTTCTCAGTAGTTGGAGGGATCGGCATGGAAGAAAATCCAGTGGAGCAAGGGTCTACAAGGCGTCCGCAGGAGGTAGTGCCTTCTCCGGATCAGATTCGTATTGAGCTAGTGACAGAGCCAGCTGAGCCGCAGCTTCCAGAATTTCCTACACCTTCAGCAATGCTGACAGTGGCAGCAGTACCCAACTCTGCAATACTTCTGGAGATTATTCGAAGATTACTGGCAACACAGCAGCATCAGATGATAGTTCAGCAACATTAACAGACTAGACAGCAAGAGCAGAATGTATTGCTGAACCAGGGTTTGCAGACAGCCCTGGAGATGAGTGTGAGGACTGATTCGGGTGCATCGGCAAGATTCGTTCGGATCAACTCGAGGTACTTTGATGGCAGAGAGGATGCCATTATGACGGATGCTTGGCTTCAGGATATTGAGGCTATTTTTTCAGCAGCTATGGTTCCAGCAGAGGAGCAAGTTGACCAGGTCAGGTTGTTGCTTCAAGACCTTGCCGGTGACTGGTAGGCATATGTGGAAGTTGGCATAAGGTGTCCTATTCCTTGGGATAGCTTCAGGAACATATTGAGAGCCAAATATTTTGGTGTGGTGGCACAGTATGAACTCCAACAGAGGTTTATCAGTCTTAAGCAGGCTGGTAGAACAATGGATGACTATGGATTAGAGTTTTGCTGATTGAGTTGGTTTGCTCCGACGATGGTTGCTACTGAGCCAGAGAGTTCCATGAGGTTCCAACAGGGACTTCATTTGGAGATTCTTTAACTAGTAGAGGGGCAGGACTACCAGACTTTTGATGCAGTTTTGACGACAGTTCGGAGGCACGAGCGTTACCTAGCAGAGGTTGGCATCTAAAACTGGAGGCCAAAAAAGGTCTTATGCCCAGAGTAGGGGAGGAGGAGCAGTACAACGAACGTCGACACGAGCAACCGATATTCGTATTCATGAGTTAGGAGCACCGTGGAAGGCGACAATGACAACGATAATAGCACCAGTTCGACTGCAGCAGCGGAGGCAGCAATAGCAGCGCCAAGGGGTGCCAGTAGGATGTATGTATTACAGAAATGGAGGGCACACTCAAGACGTGTGTCGCATAGTGAAGGAATTGTGTTTGAGGTACGACAGCCCAGATCACCGGGTGGCTACTTGCCCGCAGATCCTAGGGCCAGAGGGGCAGTTCAGCAATTTTCAGTATTGCCAGCTCAAGGGGTAGTAACATATCGAGGGCCAACACTAGCAGTGGGGCCATTAGCCCAGCGTCCGTGGCCGACGCAAGCTTAGATATTTCATCAAGTTCAGGACCAAGGAGGCCCGCAGAGGCCGCAACAACAACATGGTCAGGGAAGGCAGCAGCGCAGAGTCCAGCAAGGCCAGGTCAGGTTTTTACCCTGTCTCTGGAAGAGGCACTGGCATTGGGCAACGTGGTTACAGGTAATGTTTCTGTTGCAACTTTATATGCAGTAGCATTGTTTGATTTAGGAGCTTTCCATTCTTTTGTATATGCACGATTCTCGACACGTATTGGGTTAGAGTTCAAGACATTGCTAGAGAGGATGAATCTACTCACTGGTAATGGGCTCGTAGGAGTTAGCAGAGTGTGCTTAATGTGGTCGGTAGTAGTGTGCGGGCATTTATTACACACAAGGTTGATAGAGTTTCCTATGGGTAACTTTGATATATCTTAGGCATGGACTGGTTGAGAGACATACGATGATAGATTATCGAGGAGGTAGAGTATTGTTTAGTATCTTGGGCATTGAGGAGTTTGTCATTGTCCGATCATTGGAGGATCATTCCAAGGGTGTAATTGCAACAGCTGTAACAGAGGAGGAGCAGATTCCAAGAGTGGTAAGTGTCACGATCCGCACCCAGTGTAAGGGTACAAGTGCGTAACAACGTCCAGCCTACCCCACCGAATCGACGGTAGAATGCTGTTCTAGGTCACTATCTAAAACAACTCACGCAATTATATAATGTACTTGTCTTAAATCTCAACTCCGAACGGAAGACAAGTATAGAAATATTATAACTCAATCACAGTCTAAGCACGATGGGATAACACATAATTCTATAACTAAAAGAAAACAAATAAAAACTACTAAATGATAATATCTCAAAACAACTCAAAACAAGTCAAGTCTCAAATTATTACAATTCAAGTTCTAACCATAAATTCTATAGCAAGTCTACTAGACTAGTCTCCCGATCACTCCTGAGAATCGGGGCCAAAGGTAGCTAATCTCTCTCCAAATCCATAGCAAGTAGGGCATGTATCCTCAGGGATATCATCTGTAATATTTTCAACAGGTCCAGTCAGGACATGAACGAATACATCTCATCAAGAAAATCCAAGTAAATGCCTAAGACTATAAAACAATTATAGACAGTTATATTGATGAAGCATGTGAGTTTTAGACAGTTTAAGATGTAAAACAACAGTTAAAAATAAGGAAAGTAAATGATGTGAAACAGAAGATCATGTCAATGAAGACTGTAAATAAAAGCTAGCTGAACTAGAATAATGTGATATGAGTCCAGGTGGTACACTGTAGGTCAAGTGTGATTCCAATCAATAATTCAAGTAGGAAGATTCTTTAATGATCCTTGCAATGATTCTAGTAAAGATTCTTGTGGTGATTCTAGTAATGATTCTAGACAATACTCAAAGGTGTATTTTAAAATACTAAGATCGACATGTAAACGGCTAGGGGTAATCCGGCACATCACATACTAGCCAAGTGTGGGATGGCTATCGTTCTTATATAATTCATAGGAAGGTGGTTCGAGTATTTAGAAATGTTTACATGTCTACTCAAGTATTTCTCCGCCCAACTAGTACGAGTGAATCTATAACACGACACGTAAATCGAAAATAAATCTAGCCAAAACATGAAGGTGCTTGTAGGTAATTCTTGTAGTGGTTCTTGTAACAGAGGCTAGACAAGTAAGGTGTGTGTGTCGTATATATGAATTCCAGAAATATCAATCCGTATTTGTAACAGAGAATCAAATAGAACTGACTAGAACTGAAATATAGAAATCGACAAGTAAATGAAAGAACTATCAAAAAATGTACTCGCCTGTTACCCTGAGTGACTGATGAATACAGATGTCCGAACCGGAGTCACAATGTCCTATTTAGAGCAACCACAGGTTACAAAGTGTCTAATATGAAATAAGAGAAATTACAATACATTCTAAATGATTCTAGGTCATTTGGGTCAAAGTCAACCTTTGGTCAACTCTTGTCAACCCTGGTCAACTATTCTGGTCAACTAGGTCAACCCTAAGTCAACTAGTCTATTATTCCAAGTTTAGGTCAAGCTTGAGTTATCTAGTCATTTTAAGTCCATTCGGGTCAAGTTTAGATCAAGTTTGACCCAAAGTTGACTTTTGTAAACTTGGTCAACTTGCTAGTCAACTATGCCTAACTTGGCCTATTGGATCATTTCTAAACTAACTCACCAAGCTGTGGACAAAATCCTATAGTTAAAACCAAACATATTCATTCAATTTACTATATATATATATATATATATATATATATATATATATATATATATATATATATATATATATATATATATATATATATATATATATATATATATATATATATATATCAAGAAGTGAAATTAAGTGTGTGTGTGTGTGTGTGTGTATACTGTGTGTAAGGGCTGCTGGTAGGGGCTGGAAAAGGCAATAAACTGAGAACAACATGAACATAACATATATTATATATATACACTAAAGGAAGTATAAAGGAATATAAAGGAAGTATATATATATATATATATATATATATATATATATATATATATATATATATATATATATATATATATATATATGCTATATTTATATATACTCACAATATATATATGTAGATATCTATATATACAAAGGAAACTATATATAGCATATAGATTATATATGGTTGAATGTAAACATTAGGTCTAATTACAAACCAAACTCAAAGATCTTAACTGAATCCTAACATCAAACTCAGAAATATACCCCAAAACTGGAAATCGAATACCTAATCTTTAATGCAAGTTCAAAAATCGAAACCCGATACTCAAAACCCAACTCAATACCCAAAATCTGAAATACACAACTAGAACTCGTGAAACTCGACAAACACGAAGGTATACACGTGTGTGTCATGTTCGCGTGTCCTCACAGTGTCGAACCTGTCTGTATCGTGTCCAAACAGTACGTATCGTACGGGTACGTACACGCACATAGGAAAACCCTCGTGCACATGTGCCGCGCTCGATAGAACGCCACACACAATACGAGGAGCCTCGTGTTCGTGCACGTAGCTAGGTGGGGTCTCGGACTAGGTTTATACCACACTGACACGTGTCCATGTCGTGTCAACGCGTTACAGGACAAGCGTATCCGCGCACGTGCGCGGGGCCTCGTGGGCGCGTGTCAACGTCCGTAGCTCACGATACGAGCCACGTCGTGCCACGTGGTCAAGTCCCTGGGTAGACTAGGTCTAGGGCTTCGTGTCCATGCACCTGGAATGAGTCCTCGTAGCATCGTGTCCGCAAACGAAGGCTGTGTCAGTGGCGGTTTCTGTGCACGTGTACGGTTCAGCCGAACTAGTGCAGCTTCGATTTCTTCGCGCACGCTCCACGAAACGTCGTAAAATTTTAGGAGAACGTGGACAGAGCTTGCCCCCACGAGTCCATCAAATTTCACATGAAATCGTATCCTATGCGTCGAGTTATGACACTGGAGTAGCAGGACACGCAAGGGAATCCCGTACACGCGTGTCCGTGTCCGATTTGGACACCAAAAATGTGTTAAATCGAGATCTGTATTCAGGAAAGTTGTTTCAAATATACACAGCAACAAATTCATGAAAATGGAATAAAAAAATATGAACTTTCGATCCTAAGAGGCATTTCATCGAACACGTGTTCCAATACACCGACACGCGTCCGATACGCCTATCAAACGGATACGAAATCCTACCAAACTACACCTACAGGTCCGAAGTATCTAGATGGATGCATCTATAAAGAAAAATCGGAATTTACAGGGGTTTAGAGAGGTTTACCTATTGTGAGTCAATATCCCAATGAAACGAGCCTCCAAACGTGTCGACGCCGATTTCCTCCGGTCCAAAGCCTCCGATTCCTTGCTAGCAAGTCTCCAGCAAGTTCCTCTCCTCCCAAGTATCGCAACACACTTTGTTTGGATTGATTTGGATTAGAATTGAGGAAAATAGGCTTTTGGAAAAGAAGGGCAATTTCTAGGATTTTGCAAACTAGGTGGCTACTAATATATAACACCAAAAAGGAGGGAGGGCTGCTGTTATGGCCGGCCAGGGGGTTTCTAGGGTTAGGTTAGTATTGGTGATGGGCCACAACTCTTCTAAAAGTAAACAAGAAGCCCATTAGCAAAAAGGCCAAAAAGCTACATGCTAAAATAGCCTAAAATGAATTAAATTTGTTTCCTAAAAAGGATTAATGCTCTAAATTGAAATCTAATTAACTAAATAGGTTTCTAATCACATGGTTAGTCTTCTAATCAAGGCTAACTAAGGTTAAACCATTGCTACTAACAAAAGCACTAATCGAAAACTAAAACACCAATCAATTAATAATAAAATAATAAAAAATTAAATTATCACACAATGACTAAAATACTCCAATTTAGAAAAGTGGTGGTGACAAATCTACCCCCTTAGAAAAATTTCGTCCTCAAAATTTAAGATGGTTGTACTCCTTCTAGGTCAAACCCCCGACAATCAAGGTCAAGAAAATTATATCTAAAACATGCAAAACATGGTCCTACTGGTCGTAATTCATAGTCTCGAACATGATCACTATACTATCTAGCACATCACAAGAATATCCTGACAGGTACTAATGAAATCACACAACAAGATGGAAAAGAAGAATAGGAAAGACAGACCTGCTAACCCATCACCTGCAGCATCGGTCTCCTCGACCCTCAGTACAAAAGCTCCACCCCTCTAGTGCTGGGTATGGTGCTATGCTACAGGTGGCCTAGCTCCCTCTCTCTGACCTTGTGCTCCACCAAATGGGGGTGCCGAGGGGAAATCCTTTATCTGGTGAGCGTCGGATCTATCAAATAGGCAAACCTTTAACCTTCTCCTACAAGACTCCCAAATGTGTCCCGGTTTCTTGCAGTAGGCACAACTTTACATCTTCTGATCTTGATCTCGAGGCTGATGTTGTGCTTGCTAACTCGAGCTAGTGCCTGCATCTGCTGAGGCTGGTGCACTATCTTCTGCACAAAGGGACGCTTTCCACTCCCACTGGCCCCTCCTGACTCATTCCGACTCCTCTTGGACTTGAGCTCCAAGTCATCCTCTCCGGCCATGGCTCCTGCCAATATCTGCTCAAAGGTAGCATCTCTGTCACTCTTGGTCAAGGACTTGACTTCCTTGATCAAGCCCTTCCTGAACCTCCTAGCCTTCGCCGTCTCGCTAAGGCCCTCAACGAATCTGTCCAGGCGGTAGAATTCTCTGGTATACTCCTCTACTGTCTGGTTCCCCTAAACCATGTTTTCGAACTGCGTCTCCAAAGAGCCAAGTGTTGTGTCGGAGAAAAATTTCTTCTTGAAGAGCTTCTTGAAAGCCTCCCTTGCCTGTCCCTCTGTACCAACTCTGGGGTCGGTCTGGTACCATGTGTGGGCAAGGTCCTGCATCTGGCTGCCTGCTGCCTCTATCTGAATCCCAGCTGGTATCTGCGCGAGGCGAAAGATATCCTCTATATGCTCAATCCAGTCTTCGACATATAGGATATGCTCAGTACCCTTGAAGTCTTGCGATCGCATCTTCTGAAAGTTCTGAATGCCCGGGGTCCTCGGCTGGTACTATTGTATCTGCCCTCCTTACGGCTGGGCAGTCATCTTCTCCACTGCTACCATGTCTAGCTGATGGACATTGTCAATGCCCTACCGCATATCTTTCGACTGGCGCCGATGAGCCTCCATCATCTACTGCATGAAGGCAAGGAACTGCACCATATCAACTGTCCCCTGAGGCGGTGGTGGTAGCATCCCCTGAATCTCTAGAGTAGTCCTTGGAACCGGTGGAGGAGCACCCCCAAAAGCTGCAGACACTCCCACCAGAGCAGGAACGAGAGATGTTGTGGTCCCACCATCTACCTAAACAGGACAAGAAGTGGCAGACCTCTCAGTGGTGTCTGCTGCTGCAGAGCGTTGAGATCATGTCTGCACCATCCTGGAGACAGATCAAACAAGAATCAATTATTAGGAAAGAAGCGATATAATCAAAGAAAGACAGTTTATTTCAAGGAAGGCAATTATCAGCAAGAAGATATAGATGGCAAGAATTTGACCAAATTTTTTCCTAACTGTGATTGAGTACCCCTCCGCTAATGCCTATTTCTTAATTCCTATCTCAGGCTCGTAGCAATACAACTAAGTCGTCATACAACCACGATATCGCACTAATGCGAATCTCGACCTGCATGGACCACCACTAAAAATGTGTCACGACCCGCACCCAGTGTAAGGGTACAAGTGCGTAACAACGCCCAGCCTACGTCGCAAAATCGACGGTAAAACGCTATTCTAGGTCACTATCTAAAATAACTCACGCAATTACATAATGTACTTGTCTTAAATCTCAACTCCGAACGGAGGACCAGTATAGAAATAATATAACTCAATCATAGTATAAGCACGATAGGATAACATAGAATTCTATAACTAAAAGAAAACAAATAAAAACTACTAAATGATAATATCTCAAAACAACTCAAAACAAGTCAAGTCTCAAATTATTACAATTCAAGCTCGAACCATAAATTCTATAGCAAGTCTACTAGACTAGTCTCCCAATCACTCCTGAGAGTCGGGGCCAAAGGTAGCTAATCCCTCTCCAAATCTATCGCAAGTAGGGCATGTATCCTCAGGGCTATCATCTGTAATATTTTCAACAGGTCCAGTCAGGACAGGAACAAATACATCTCATCAAGAAAATCCAAGTAAATGTCTAAGACTATAAAATAATTATAGACAGTTATATTGATGAAGCATGGGAGTTTTAGACAGTTTAATATGTAAAGCAACAGTTAAAAATAAGGAAAGTAAATGCTGTGAAATAGAAGATCATGTCAATGAAGACTGTAAATAAAAGCTAGCTGAACTAGAATAATGTGATATGAGTCCAGGTGGTACACTGTAGGTCAAGTGTGATTCCAATCAATGATTCAAGTAGGGAAATTCTTTAATGATCCTTGTGATGATTCTAATAAAGATTCTTGTGGTGATTCTAGTAATGATTCTAGACAATACTCAAAGGTGTATTTTAAAATACTGAGATCGACATGTAAACGGCTAGGGGTAATCCGGCACATCATACAGTAGCCAAGTGTGGGATGGCTATCATTCTTGTATAATTCATAGGGAGGTGGTTCGAGTATTTGAGAATTTTTACATGTCTACTCAAGTATTTCTCCGTCCAACTAGTACGAGTGAATCCATAACACGATACTAAATCGAGAATAAATCTAGCCAGAACATGAAGGTGCTTGTAGGTGATTCTTGTAGTAGTTCTTGTAACAGAGGCTAGACAAGTAAGGTGTGTGTGTCATATATATGAATTCCAGAAATATCAATCCGTGTTTGTAACAGAGAATCAAATAGAATTGACTAGAACTAAAATATAAAAATCGATAAGTAAATGAAAGAACTATCAAAGAATGTACTCGCCTGTTATCCTGAGTGACTGATGAATACAGATGTTCGAACCGGAGTCACAATATTCTATTTAGAACAACCACATGTTACAAAGTGTCTAATATGAAATAAGAGAAATTACAATACATTCTAAATGATTCTAGATCATTTTGGGTCAAAATCAACCTTTGATAAACTCTGGTCAACCCTGGTCAACTATTCTGGTCAACCCTAAGTCAACTAGTCTATTATTCCAAGTTTAGGTCAAACTTGAGTTATCTAGTCATTTTAAGTCCATTCGGGTCAAGTTTAGATCAAGTTTGACCCAAAGTTGACTTTTGTCAACTTGGTCAACTTGCTAGTCAACTATGCCTAACTTGGCCTATTGGGTCATTTCTAAACTAACTCACTAAGCTATGGACTAAATCCTATAGTTAAAACCAAACATATTCATTCAATTTACTATGTAATACACACACACACACAATATACTACTATACATATATGTATATATATATCAAGAAGTGAAATTAAGAGTGTGTGTGTGTGTGTGTGTGTGTGTGTGTGTGTGTGTGTGTGTATACTGTGTGTAAGGGCTGCTGGTAGGGGCTAGAAAAGGCAATAAACTGAGAACAACATGAACATAACTATATATATATATATATATATATATATATATATATATATATATATATATAAATATATATATATATATATATATATATATATATATATATATATATATAAGTATTTACTAAGGAATATAAAGGAAGTATAAACATATATATATTTAGAAAGAGAAAGAAAGGGTGTGTGTGTCTGTGTAAGGGAAAAACTAAATCTCAGGAAATCTGAGATTTGACTCAAGAATCCCATGGAGGACATATATATATATATATATATATATATATATATATATATATATATATATATATATATATATATACAAAAAAAAAAAATATATATATATATATATATATACATATATATATACAAGCTATATTTATATATACTCACAATATATATGTAGATATCTATATATACCAAGGAAACTATATATAACATATAGATTATATATGGTTGAATGTAAACATTAGGTCTAATTACAAACCAAACTCAAAGATCTTAATTGAATCCTAACATCAAACTCGAAAATATACCCCAAAACTGGAAATCAAATACCCAATCTTCAATTCAAGTTCAAAAACTGAAATCCGATACTCAAAACCCAACTCGATACCCAAAATCAAAAATACACAACTAGAACTCGTGAAACTCGACAAATACGAAGGTATACACGTCTGTGTCATGCTCATGTCCTCAAAGAGTCGAACTCGTATCCGTATCGTGTCCAAACAGTGCGTATCGCACGGGTACGTACACGCGCATAGGAAAACCCTCATGCACATGTGCCGCGCTCGTTAGAACGCCACACGCAACACGAGGAGCCTCGTGCTCGTCCATGTAGCTAGGTTGGGTCTAGGTCTAGGTGTACACCACACTGACATGTGTCCACGTCGTGTCCATGCGTATCCGCGTGGCTGTACGCGCGCGCGCGGCCTCGTGGGTGCATGTCGACGTCCGTAGCTCGCGACACGGGCTACGTAGTACCACGTGGTCGAGTCCCTGGGTAGACTAGGTCTAGGGCTTCGTGTCCATGCTCCTGGAACGTGTCCTCGTCGCGTCGTGTCCGCGAACGAATGCCGTATCAGCGGTGATTTCCGTGCGCGTGCACGGTTCAGCCGAACCAGTGCGGCTTCGATTTCTCCGCGCACGCTCCACGAAACATCATAAAATTTTAGGAATACGTGTTCAGAGGTTGCCCCCATGTGTCCATCAAACTTCATGCGAAACCGTGTCCTGTGCGTCGAGTTATGACACTTGAACAGTAGGACACGCATGGGGATCCCGTGCACGCATGTCCGTGTCCGATTTGGATGCCAAAAACGAGTCAAATCGAGATCTGTCTTCACAAAAGTTATTTCAAATATACACAACAACAAATTCGTGAAAATGGAATAAAAAAATACGAACTTTTGATCCTAAGAGACATTTCATCGAACACGTGTTCCAATATACCGACACGCGTCCAATACGCTTATCAAACGGATACGAAATCCTACCAAACTACACCTACAGGTCCGGGGTACCTAGATGGATGCATCTATGAAGAAAAATAGGAATTTACAAGGGTTTAGAGAGGTTTACCTATTGAGAGTCGATATCCCAATGATACGAGCCTCCAAATGTGTCGACGCCGATTTCCTCCGGTCCAAAGCCTCTAATTCCTTGCTAGCAAGTCTCCAGCAAGTTCCTCTCCTCCCCAAGGATCGCAACGCACTTCGTTTGGATTGATTTGGATGAGAATTGAGAAAAATAGGCTTTTGGAAGAGAAGGACAATTTCCAGGGTTTTGCAAAGTAGGTGGCAATAACATATAACACCAAAAAAGGGGGGAGGGGGCTGCTGTTATGGCCGACCAGGGGGTTTCTAGGGTTAGGTTAGGTTTGGTGATGGGCCACAACTCTTCTAAAACTAAACAAGAAGCCCATTAGCAAAAAAGCCAAAAAGCTACATGCTAAAATAGCCTAAAATGAATTAAATTTGTTTCCTAAAAAGGACTAATGCTATAAATTGAAATCTAATTAGCTAAATAGGTTTCTAATCACATGGTTAGTCTTCTAATCAAGGCTAACTAAGGTTAAACCATTGCTACTAACAAAAGCACTAATCGAAAACCAAAACACCAATCAATTAATAATAAAATAATCAAAAATTTTAAATTATCACACAATAACTAAAATACCCTAATTTAGAAAAGTGGTGGTGACAGTCAGAGAGTTTTTTTATGTCTTTCCAAATGAGTTTCCAGGGATACCCCCAGTTAGGGATGTGGAGTTCTGTATCGAGTTGATTCCAGGGACGAAGCCTATAGCTAGCAGAGTTTACAAAATATCACAGTCACAATTGGACAAGTTGTACCAGCAGGAGGAGGAACTGAAGGAGAAGAAGCTTATTCGAGATAGTGAATCACCCTGGGGAGCACCAATGATTTTGGTACCCAAGAAAGATGGATCGACACGGATGTGCATTAACTACAGGCAGTTGAATGCAGTAACAGTGAAGAATAAGTACCCGCTACCAAGGATCGATGATTTGTTTGATCAGTTAAGTAAAGCCAGCGTCTTCTCCAAGATTGATCTTCCGTCTGGGTAACATCAAGTGAGGGTCCGGGAGCAGGACATACCCAAGACAACATTTAGATTGTGGTGGCATTATTAGTTTCTAGTGATGTCATTTGGATTAACTAATGTCCCGACAATATTTACGGATTTAATGAAATGCATCTTTATGCCTTATTTGGATAAGTTTGTCGTGGTGTTCATAGACGACCTCCTCGTCTATTCTAATTGTGAAGCAGAGCATGAAGAGCATCTTTGGACAGTTTTACAGACCTTGCGAGTACACCAGCTTTATGTGAAGCTTAGTAAATGCGAGTTTTGGTTGGATCGCATCTCATTTCTTGGGCACATTATCTCTTGAGCAGGAGTATCAGTGGATCTGAAGAAGATTGAGGTCGTAGAGAGTTGGCCAATTCCAAGGATGGTAGCAGATGTGCATAGTTTCCTGGGATTAGCAGGTTACTACAGGAGGTCCATGGCAGACTTTGCCAGAATCTCAGCACCTCTGACAATTTTAACGCGTAAGGAGGTGGGACTTGTTCGGTCAGCATAATGTCAGGCATCATTTAAGGAACTGAAGAAGAGATTGATCTCACCACCGATTCTGACACTTCCAGTAGGACCAGGAGGATTTACAGTGTATTATGACGCATCCGGGAAGGGACTCGGGTGTGTATTGATACAGCATGGAAGGGTAATAGCGTATGCGTCTTGGCAGCTTTAGGATCATGAGAAGAACTACCCAACTCACGATTTGGAGTTAGCAACAGTAGTATTCGCGCTTAAGCTGTTGAGGCACTACTTGTATGGGGATCGAGTAGAGATTTACACTGAACATAAGAGCTTGAAGTATGTGTTCACCCAAAAGGACTTGAATATGAGGCATCGGAGATGGCTAGAGTTGTTGAAGGACTTTGACGTGGATCTCCAGTATCATCCAGGCAACGCAAATGTGGTAGCAAATGCCCTGAGTAGAAGGGATAGTGCATTCATCTTGACATTGTAGAGGCACATCTTGGAAGATCTTCAGAAAATGGAAATTAAGATGATTCTTCTGCAGGACACAGGAGTTCTGGCCAGTTTGCAGATTCAATCTTCATTGGTGAAGCGGATATGAGCACCTCAGGCAGGGGACCTGTAGATCCAGAAAATTCGATCAAAATGTGATCCAGGTCTTAGGAAGGAGTTAGTAATCCATGAGGATGGGCACTTAGATTTGGAAGTCATCTTTGAGTGCCGAGCGGAGAGATTCGAAAGGAAGTTATGGCAGAGGCTCACAGTTTCCCTTATTCCATACATCCTGGAGGAACGAAAATGTATCGGGACATAAAGCACCACTTTTGGTGGAATGGCATAAAGAGGGAGATAGATTCGTTTTTCGTTGTTTGATATGTCAGCAAGTAAAGATAGAGCAGTAGAGGCCAGCAGGATTGTTGTACCCACTTCCTATCCTGGAGTGGAAGTGGGAGCACATTAAGATAAATTTTGTGACTGATTTACCTAGGTCTCCGACTGGTCGAAATACAGTTTGGATGATAGCGGATCGGCTCACGAATGTGGCTCGTTGTCTTTCTTTTATAGTGGGGCAGTCTACTGAACAGTTGGCAGACATATATATGAAGTAGATAGTGAGGCATCATGGTGTTCCAGTGAGCATTGTATCAAATCGAGATACCCAATTCACCTCTTATTTTTGGCAAAGTTTGCATCAGAGTTTGGACACCAGATTAAGGTTCAGTACCGCTTACCATCCGCAGACAAACAGACAGTCAGATAGAACCATTCAGACCTTAGAAGATATGTTACGAGCTTGTATCTTGGATTTTGGAGGATCTTGTGTCATATCCTTATTATTTTTTATTTATTTAAATTGATTTCAACTATTAAAAATAATTTTCTTATATTAATTTTTGCCCAAAAAAATTAAAATTTCTTTTGCCCCCTCATGCAAATGCAAAATTTGCATTTTGCAATTGCTACTAGGTGGCACTCATGCATGGAGAGGTGCCATGTGGCATCCTCTTCTCATGATGAGGCCATAAGGGCATTTTGGTAATCCCATTATTCACCATTCATTAAAACATGAAGAATGAGAGAGAGAAAACCACACTTCTCCTTTATTGCCAGGTGAGAATTCTCCTTCTTCATCTTCTTTCTATTCTTCTTCTTCACAATCTTCTTCTTATTCTTCTTCTCTACTTCTCCTCCCCCCTTTTTCCTTAAAGCGGTTACTGCTGCTGCTTATGCCGCTACTGCTGCTACTGCTGCTGCGTTTGCTGCAGCTGCCACGGCTGCTTGCGGACGGGCGCTGCCGTCGGCCAGCCAGCCCGGCGGGCGCCGTCGGCCGGCCGGCCGACCGCACACCCCCCTTTTTGCTTCTTCTTCTTCTTCTCTCCTTGTTCTCCAATTCCTCTCCATTTTGATTTCAAATTCATTTCTAGGGTTCTAATTTTAACCCAATTTCATTTTGTGCCCTAGGATTCTGATTTTGGGTTTTGAAGGAACTTTCGTCTAGGAAGAGTACTCTAAGAGCAAGGATCAAGGCAAGTCCTCTTTTCCTTCTCCATTGAAAATTGTTCTATTGTGATCTTCTAATTATTGAGTTAATATAAGTTAAATTACATTCTGAAATTTATGAACCTTATGACAAGTTAAAAGTATAGATTAGTTTATATTCTAGAATTGGGAAATTCTATAATAGATTCAACCATAAACTATATATATATATATATATATATATATATATATATATATATATATATATATATATATATATATATAAATTAATGTATTCGCTTGCTTGATATGTATGCGTATGAACTAGAGTTAAACTCGTATTATACTAGTTAATTCTGTCCATAAATGAATTAGGTTCAAATAACTTTTGCTTGTATGATAAACTAGTTAAAGTAAATGTTTATAGGTATCTATACTTTAGCATAACCCTATACCTAGAATCTCTCAATGTCAAACCTTCCTTTGCACATTCAAGAAGTTGAAATACTTACATGGCAGCATGAGTTAAATTGACTAGTAGTAGGTGTAATTGTCGGTTGTATTAGCAAAATGTTCAATTCTGTCCGCATTATAAAAATGTGCTAAATTGACATGTTTGACACCATTATTTAGTCAAAAATGGCCATTAGGGGTATATATATGTTAGGATGACCCTACGTCTATTTAACCTCAATTTTAACACTCCTCTGGGACCTTTAAGAGGCAAAATGTGGATTGTAGTAAATGTAAAATCAAAATTGAACTCTTAGATAAATTTTACCATTAGCACAAGTAAACAAATTACTTAGTTTATGTTAACAATGAGACATTTACATTTGATATCTTCGCATTACCAACAAGTGTATTTCTTGAGATTTGGTTGCATTTTAGGTAATGCACATTGCCATAATCGAAATAAAATTGCTTGCTTGCTTGCCTACAATGGTAAGAAAATTCATTTAAATCGTATATATATGTGGTTGTGTGTTTTCCGGTGTTGAGAGTTGCTCCACCGAAGGGGTCGGCGTACCCGGTTTATATTTGCGTGTTGCCGGTGTTGAGGGTTGCTCCACCGAAGGGGTCGGTGTGCCCTTTTATTATTCTTTGTATTTATATGTTCTGGAATGTTTCCGGGTCAGTAAATACAAAGGAGACTCTGCCGAAATTTTTGAGAATTTCCAGAGTTAGTCTTTTCTATCAATTCAGACTCTTTAAAAAATTTTAACTCAAGTTCTAAACCATTTGAACCATCCATCTCCGACCTATAATATAGGAGGAATTCTTAGAAATCGTGTCCAATTGGATACCTTGAAATTTTACCTTGGTTCCAACATTTCTCGGACTACTTTAGTTTCGAAAAAGACGAAACTAATATTTGAATGCGACTTGACTTCTAGGACTCCCGTTTGGGAGATAGTTTCTCTGAAGTCTAATTGTTTAGAATAGGTTGCATGGGGTTTGGGAGAGAAACCGTTGGATCACACCCGGCTGACTTCTTTGCAATATAATTTTTAATTTCGTACTGATCAGTCCCTGATACGGTGTTTGTGCGGCCGTACGAATATCCGGGGTGAGGCTTAGCTCACTTTTTTGATCGTAATTGGACATCCAGGCCCTGAGTTTCAACTCAGCTATCCATTTGCACTTTACCCTGAGTTTCAGCTCAGAATACTTATTAATTCATTAGATATCCAGGCCCTGAGTTCAGCTCAGCTCTCTAATGAATGGGTTCGATATTCTTGGAAAAGTCCAAGTCATACGAACTTCTTAATTTTAACACATGATGCGATGACTCGACCCAGATGATTCGAAAACCACTCATGATGTTATCTTGCTTGTAATCATATCAATATGTGATAGTACAGACGGCTGGAGAATCTAAGCACCAACCCGTTTTGTACGAGCCTGATCCCGGGCAAACGGGATTATTGTTGAGATGCTAGGCGAGTGTGTGTGATCCAGAAAGTTTCTCTAAATTGCATTTAGGTCTAGAAGGATCTTGTCGTGTCCTTGTGACATTAAATTTGAGAATTACTCACTTTTTGACTAATGTCAAGGTATGAGTTTTATTTGCTGTAGATACTAAATCTTGTTCACTTGTCTTATCATTACGTATTCATTTTTCTCCTTTGACTGAGGGCTTGCTCGTCGTATTGACGACCTAGTTTTGTTCACTAGGGATTGATGAAGATCAAGATGTGGATCAGGCGTACACAGAGAACGATCTCTATGAATGATGTGGAACGGATGAAATGTAGCTTCATTTTGGAAACATCTTCAATTTTGTAAATTATATGTTTGAAGACAATGAATCAAATATATATAATATATGTTTTGATGAATTCTAGACCAAGTATGTAATATTTCTGGATAAATGAATGTCATGTCAATTATGAAATTTCTGTGATTTATCCTTATATCTATGCATATCCCGGACCTTACAGGGGACAATCGCAGGGTACAATTCGGTACTCATTGTACAGTTGCGTAGCCTGGGAAGAAGTATCACGTGCCTCGAGTCATCTTGGGAACCGGGGCGTGACACTTCTCTTTTGGTTGGTGGCCCATGCAGGTCTAGTCTTTAAGGATAGTGTATAGGTTAAAGAGAATGTATAGGTAGATATTAGATATTCTAAGGACATACTTGAAATACCCCAGGACAGAAATATTTAAATTGAAGATTGAATTCTTAATTAAAGGATCGAGGATTATGCAAGGATTTGGGATATGAATCTTGATTAAACTTTATTTAAACATTGATGATGCATTGTTTCTTGTCATAGATTTCTAATTCGAGGATTTTTGGGTATAGGTCATGGCTCGATTTATGCCAAGCATCTTTTGGGATGGGAGTGACCGAACTTTCTACGGTTACGAGCAGTTCGCCCGGAAAGCCTGGCTAGTAGTGGACGATGCAGAACTCCCAGTATTCGAAGTTTACTTCCATCGCCTGCGTCCCAAGATCCGGGACATTAAAGATGGAGGAAAAAATTTGTTATGAGAAGGAACTACGTCTGATATTCTTCCTTGCGAAGGACAGTCCCTCTCCCTTTACTTATGCGTATGATGGGACCATCAGCGAGTGGGAAGAGATCAACCCCTACGATAAGATTCTGGAGATCACTTACCTGAAGCTGACTAGGGGTTAGTCGGGATAACTGGGAAATGGGGTAGTTTTTTTGTCTGTTGTACAACATTTTGACGGATCACCTGATATATGTATATGTACATGTAGAAAGATATGATGTAGAGGTGTAGAGGAATTTTTTTGTCTGTTGTATAATATTTTGGAAATTACAACAGATGTATATAGTTTTGAATAGGGTTTAGAGTATAGAAGTCGTAAGGACTTCCTTGTGAAGCATATTGTAATCCTCTTTTGTGAATGAATGAAATATGCTTCTTTTGGCTTTACCTATCTTATTTGCGATTGCCTTTTTATCTCCTTTAGCAATTAAGTTCTTTAAGATTCTCCTTTAAATTTTGCATTAAGAATTTTCCATCCTTAATATTTAGGAAATGTGTTCTTCACCAAATCTCGACACATTGCAAACGGAAACCACCGAGATGCATCCGACTGACGCAATGGAAAGTTTTCAGAAAATCTTGGCAGCCAACACCCAACAAATCCAACTTTCCCAAGCTGTGTCTGCAAAGCTACTGGATAGATTGGATGTCGCAGCTGCTCCTAAAGCTGGGACCATTTCGAATTTCAGGACGATTAAGCCCCCAGAGTTCAAGGGGACTGAAATTCCTATGGAAGCAGCACAGTGCATTAGGACCACAGAAGGGTTGCTAAAGGGCACGAAGATCGCGCCAAATGACATAGTGTCTCTTGTAAGGATTCAACTGAAGGACGTTGCCGATATCTGGTGGAGCTCCTTACACCCGGAAGAATCAGATGAGATTGTATCAAGGAAGAAATTTAAGGAAGAATTTGAAGAGAGATTCTTTCCCCCAAGTGCCAAGTTGGAGATGGAAAGGAGATTCCTACACTTGAAGTAGAATAAGACATCTGTCGATGAATACTCGACGGAATTCACAAGACTAAGCCGGTATGCTTCAAGCATGGTGACTACGGAGAAGGCAAAGGTGGTCCGATTCATGGAAGGGCTGGACGATAAGCTGAAGATGAAGGTCGCCCCCTACAGATGTCAGACTTACGCAGAAGTGGTCGAAGCTGCAAGAGACCAAGAAAGGATGCAAAATGATAAGATCAACTCGAAGGCTGCAGGACAAAAGTGGAGTCTGGAGACCGGCTCACCTCAAGGAAGGACCTCGGGACAAGGACAAAAGAAGCGTGCTCAGCATGAGCAGAATAGAGTCACGCTAAGCTGTTCTTACTGCGGAAAATCTGGGCATACAAAGAATAAATGCAGAAGACTTCAAGGGAAGTGCCTGAAGTGTGGATCCTCCAACCACCAGTTGAACCTATGTCCCCAGAACAATAGAAGATCTGTAGCACAGAATAATGCACAGGGACCAAGAGCTGCAAACCAGGGATTTCAACAAAGGCCTTTCTTTCAAAGCAATGAGCCCAGGTTTAATGCTGCTACAGCACCACAAGCACAAGGTCATGGCCCTACAGGATATCAGCAGAGACCGGCATTGGCACCACAGGCACATCAATTCCATCAAGCTCAAAAGGCTAATCAGAATCACAACAATAGAAAGAAGAAGAATCACGGTCAAGACTTTATGATGGATAGCAATGAAGCTGGAATTGCGGGAGACGTGGTGACAGGTACTATACTCGCTTCTTCTAGCCCTGTATCAGTATTGTTTGATTCTGGAGCTACTCATTCCTTCATATCTGTATCATTCATAACTGAGTATAATATTGAGACTCAACCTCTAGTTAGAAAATTGAAAATCCTTACGGCAATAGTGTAGTAGAAGTGAGTCGAATTTGTAGAAACTGTCCGATCAAAATGGGAGGAGCAAGCTTCCGAACTAGACTATTAGTCTTTTCCATGGACAACTATGATATAGTATTTGGAATGGATTGGTTAATAGCAACCTCAGCAATCATTGATTGTGGACAAGGAAAAGTTTAGTTTTTCTTACCTAGTAGGAAGTTGCATGAATTTGTTAGAGCTCAGAAGGAGTTTGACAAAGAAGAGTTAGAGATGTTTGAACTTAGGAGTCTCATGAACCAAGTAATAGAGGAATGGCCAAGGGTTGTAGATGAGTTTAAGGATGTATTTCCTGATGAATTACCCGGATTGCCTCCGGATAGGGCAGTTGAATTTAGCATTGATCTAATTCCTGGAGCAGCCCCTATTGCTAAGAAGATATATCCAATGAATAAAGAGGAACTAGCAGAATTAAATAAACAAATCAAGGAATTGCTAGCTAAAGAGTTTATCAGGCCTAGTGTTTCTCCGTGGGGAGTGCCTGTACTATTTGTAAAGAAAAATGATGGAAGCCTGAGATTGGTGATAGATTATAGAGCACTGAATGAACTGACAATTAAGAACAAATATCCACTCCCTCTCGACGAATTATTCGACCAACTTGGAGGAGCAACCGTATTTTCCAAAATAGATCTCAGATCAGGCTATCATCAAGTGAAGATTAAGAAAGAAGACATACCAAAGACTGCTTTTAGAACTAGATATGGACATTATGAGTTCCAAGTCATTTTGGATTGACAAATGCTCCGGCCATATTCATGGATCTGATGAATAGAATATTCTATCAATATTTGGATAAATTTGTGATCGTATTCATTGATGACATATTGATCTACTCGAAGAATGAGGAGGAGCACGAAGAACATTTGAGGATAGTACTTGAGACTCTACGATAGGAGAAGCTGTATGGGAAGCTGAGTAAATGCGAGTTTTGGTTAAAAGAAATTCCTTTCTTGTGACACACAGTTAGTGGAGAAGGTATTACAGTAGATCCTAAGAAAATAGAAGCATTTAAATCATGGCCTACTCCCAAGAATATAGCTGAAGTTCAAAGTTTTGTTGGTTTAGCTGGATACTATAGAAGATTCTTAGAGAACTTTTCCAGAATAGTTGAGCCACTTACTAGATTGACTCGGAAGAATGAGAAATTTGTTTGGACTGATAAATGTCAAGCGGCATTTGAGGAATTAAAGAAAAAACTTGTCACAGCACCAGTACTAGCTTTACCCTCATGATCAGGAGGTTACGAGATTTATAGTGATACTTCTGGTAAGGGTTTAGACTGTGTACTGATGCAGCACGGAAGGGTTATCGCTTATGCTTTGCGGTAGTTGAAAGTTCATGAGAGGAACTATCCAACACATGATCTGGAGTTGGCAGCTGTTGTGTTTGCACTAAAACTGTGGAGGCATTACTTGTATGGTGAACAGATCAAGATTTTCACAGATCATAAAAGTTTGAAATATGTGTTCACCCAAAAGGAGAAAAATATGAGGCAACGTAGATGGCTCGAGTTGCTTAAGGATTTTGATATAGAGTTGGAGTATCATCCATGCAAGGCGAACAGAGTGGCAGATGCTCTGAGTAGGAGGCCTGAGGCTTTCTTTATGAACACGTCCAAGAAGATATTAGATGATCTCAGAAAGATGGGGATTGAAGTGATATGTCCAGTAGCAGATGGAATCTGGGAAAGTTTACAAGTTCAATCATCCTTAGTAGAGAGAATTAGGGAGGCACAGAAGAAGGATGTGAAGCTGCAAAAACTGTGGAGTCAAACTGAAGCTGGGGTACAAACTGGATTGATGAAGCATTCTGATGGATCCTTGAGGTTCGGAAGTCATTTGTGTGTACCATTTGGAGAACTTCGGACTGAGCTAATGACTGAAGCACATAGTTCTCAGTACTCCATTCATCCTGGAAGTACGAAGATGTACCAGGATCTGAGACAAAAATTTTGGTGGCATAGATTGAAGTGGGAGATAGCTAAATTTGTTTCGAAATGTTTAGTATGCCAACAAGTGAAAGATGAGCACCAACGGACTGCTGGACTACTGCAACCACTACCAGTACCTGAATGGAAGTGGGAGCATATCACAATGGATTTTGTATCAGGACTCCCAAGAACACAGAAAGGTAACAATGCCATCTGGGTGATAGTGGATAGGCTTACAAAGTCCGCAAGATTTCTACCATTTCGAGTTGGACAATCTACGGAGCATCTAGCGGATATGTACATGAGGAAAGTTGTTAGTCACTATGGGGTGCCGGTAAGTATCATCTCAGACAGGGATACTCGGTTCACCTCCAAGTTTTGGAGAAGCTTGTAAGACAGTCTTGGCAGTCGCCTGAAGTTTAGTTCAGCATATCACCCACAGACTGATGGGCAGTTAGAAAGGATGATACAAATTTTGGAAGACATGTTGAGAGCGTGGTCTCTAGATTTCTAGGGATCATGGGATGACCATCTGCATCTGGAAGAATTCTCTTATAATAACAGTTATCAGGCCAGCATCAAGATGGCGCCATTTGAAGCACTGTATGGGAGGAAGTGCAGATCACCTATATGTTGGGGTGACGTCGGAGAACGACAACTTCTAGGGCCAGAGTTGGTAACACAGACAGTAGACATAGTCAAGGCAATCAGAAGTCATCTTCAAGCTGCGCAGGACAGGCACAAGATGTGGGCAGATAAGCTTCGGAGAATCTTGAACTTCAAACCTGGTGATCATGTATTTTTGAAGATCTCACCAACTAAAGGAACCATCCGGTTTGGAACCAGAGGAAAGTTGAGCCCAAGGTTTATAGGCCCATTCGACGTCCTGGATCGAGTCGGCGACGTGTCTTATCGATTGGCCTTGCCACCATCTCTCGAAGGAGTTCACGACGTCTTTCATGTATCTCAACTGCGGAAGTATGTGCCAGATCCCAGTCACATACTGGATCATTCGGAAATCACAGTTGGCCCAACTCTCTGCATTGAACAGAAGCCGGTAGGGATCCTGGATCGGAGACAGAAGATTCTTAAGAACAAGACCATCTCTCTAGTTCGAGTATCTTGGAACAAGGACTCACCGGAATAATCTACTTGGGAAAGGAAAGATGAGATACGGGCAACTGTACCCCTACCTCTTTGATGATTAAGGTACTTAGCAACCTATCCTTTTGCTACCTCTCTTATCTTTAAATTCCGGGGACGAAATTTAATTAAGATGGATAGAGTGTCATATCCTTATATTTTTTTTATTTATTTAAATTGATTTCAATTATTAAAAATAATTTTCTTATATTAATTTTCTCCCAAAAAATAAAATAAAATAAAATTTCTTTTGCCCCATCATGCAAATGCAAAATTTGTATTTTACAATTGCTACTAGGTGGCACTCATGCATGGAGAGGTGCCATGTGGCATCCTCTTCTCATGATGAGGCCATAAGGGCATTTTGGTAATCCCATTATTCACCATTCATTAAAACATGAAGAATGAGAGAGAGAAAACCACTCTTCTCCATTATTGCCAGGTGAGAATTCTCCTTCTTCATCTTATTTCCATTCTTCTTCTTCATAATCGTCTTCTTATTCTTCTTCTCTACTTCTTCTCCCCCCTTCTTCCTTAAAGCGGTTGCTGCTGCTGCTTATGCCGCTACTGCTGCTACTGCTGCTGCGTTTGCTGCAGCTGCCGCGGCTGCTTGCGGGCGGGCGCCGCCGGCCGGCCGACCGCACCCCCCTTTTTTGCTTCTTCTTCTTCTTCTCCCCTTGTTCTCCAATTCCTCTCCATTTTGATTTCAAATTAATTTCTATGGTTCTAATTTTAACCCAATTTCATTTTGTGTCCCAGGATTCTGATTTTGGGTTTTGAAGGAACTTTCCTCTAGGAAGAGTACTCTAAGAGCAAGGATCAAGGCAAGTCCTCTTTTCCTTCTCCTTTGAAAATTGTTCTATTGTGATCTTCTAATTATTGAGTTAATATAAGTTAAATTACATTCTGAAATTTATGAACCTTATGACAAGTTAAAAGTATAGCTTAGTTTATATTCTAGAATTGGGAAACTCTATAATAGATTCAACCATAAACTATATATATATATATAAATTTATGTATTCCCTTGCTTGATATGTATGCGTATGAACTAGAGTTAAACTCGTATTATACTAGTTAATTCTGTCCATAAATGAATTAGGTTCAAATAACTTTTGCTTGTATGATAAACTAGTTAAAGTAAATGTTTATAGGTACTATACTTTAGCATAATCCTATACCTAGAATCTCTCAATGTCAAACCTTCCTTTGCACATTCAAGAAGTTGAAATACTTACATGGCAGCATGAGTTAAATTGACTAGTGGTAGGTGTAATTGTCGGTTGTATTAGCAAAATGTTCAATTCTGTCCGTATTATAAAAATGTGCTAAATTGACATGTTTGACACCATTATTTAGTCAAAAATGGCCATTAGGGGTATATATATGTTAGGATGACCCTACGTCTACTTAACCTCAATTTTAACACTCCTCTGGGACCTTTAAGAGGCAAAATGTGGATTGTAGTAAATGTAAAATCAAAATTGAACTCTTAGATAAATTTTACCATTAGCACAAGTAAACAAATTACTTAGTTTATGTTAACAATGAGACATTTACATTTGATATCTTCGTATTACCAACAAGTGTATTTCTTGAGATTTGGTTGCATTTTAGGTAATGCACATTGCCATAATCGAAATAAAATTGCTTGCTTGCTTGCTAGTTTGCCTACAATGGTAAGAAAATTTATTTAAATCGTATATATATGTGGTTGTGTGTTTTCCGGGGTTGAGAGTTGCTCCACCGAAGGGGTCAGCGTACCCGGTTTATATTTACGTGTTGCCGGTGTTGAGGGTTGCTCCACCGAAGGGGTCGGCGTGCCCATTTATTATTCTTTGTATTTTTATGTTCTGGAATGTTTCCGGGTCAGTAAATACAAAGGAGACTCTGCCGAAATTTTTGAGAATTTCCAGAGTTAGTCTTTTCCGTCAATTCGGACTCTTTAAAAAAATTTGACTCAAGTTCTAGACCATTTGAACCATCCATCTCCGACCTATAATATCGGAGGAATTCTTAGAAATCGTGTCCAATTGGATACCTTGAAATTTTACCTTGGTTCCAACATTTCTCGGACTACTTTAGTTTCGAAAAAGACGAAACTAATATTTGAATGCGACTTGACTTCTAGGACACCCGTTTGGGAGATAGTTTCTCTGAAGTCTAATTGTTTAGAATATATTGCATGGAGTTTGGGAGAGAAACCGTTGGATCACACCCGGCTGACTTCTTTGCAATATAATTTTTATTTTCGTACTGATCAGTCCCTGATACGGTGTTCGTGCGGCCGTGCGAATATCCGGGGTGAGGCTTAGCTCACTTTCTTGATCGCAATTGGACATCCAGGCCCTGAGTTTCAGCTCAGCTATCCATTTGCACTTTACCCTGAGTTTCAGCTCAGAATACTTATTAATTCATTAGATATCCAGGCCCTGAGTTCAGCTCAGCTCTCTAATGAATGGGTTCGATATTCTTGGAAAAGTCCAAGTCATATGAACTTCTTGATTTTAACACATGATGCGATGACTCGACCCAGATGATTCGGAAACCACTCATGATGTTATCTTGCTTGTAATCATATCAATATGTGATAGTACAGACGGCTAGAGAATCTAAGCACCAACCCGTTTTGTACGAGCCTGATCCCGGACAAACGGGGTTATTGTTGAGATGCTAGGCGAGTGTGTGTGATCCAGAAAGTTTCTCTAAATTGCATTTAGGTCTAGAAGGATCTTGTCGTGTCCTTGTGACATTAAATTTGAGAATTACTCACTTTTTGACTAATGTCAAGGTATGAGTTTTATTTGCTCTAGATACTAAATCTTGTTCACTTGTCTTATCATTACGTATTCATATTTCTCCTTTGACTTAGGGCTTGCTCGTCGTATTGACGACCTAGTTTTGTTCACTAGGGATTGATGAAGATCAAGATGTGGATCAGGCGTACACAGAGAACGATCTCTATGAATAATGTGGAACGGATGAAATGTAGCTTCATTTTGAGAACATCTTCAATTTTGTAAATTATATGTTTGAAGACAATGAATCAAATATGTATAATATATGTTTTGATGAATTCTAGACCAAGTATGTAATATTTCTGGATAAATGAATGTCATGTCAATTGTGGAATTTCTATGATTATGCCTTATATCTATGCCTATCCCGGACCTTACAGGCGACAATCGCAGGGTACAATTCGGTACTCATTGCACAGTTGCGTAGCCTGGGGAGAAGTATCACGTGCCTCGAGTCATCTTGGGAACTGGGGCGTGACACGTCTCTTTTGGTTGGTGTCCCATGCTGGTCTAGTCTTTAAGGATAGTGTATAGGTTAAAGAGAATGTATAGGTAGATATTAGATATTCTAATGACATACTTGAAATACCCCAGGACAGAAATATTTAAATTGAAGATTGAATTCTTAATTAAAGGATCGAGGGTTATGCAAGGATTTGGGATATGAATCTTGATTAAACTTTTTTTAAACATTGATGATGCATTGTTTCTTGTCATAGATTTCTAATTCGAGGAATTTTGGGTATAGGTCATGGCTCGATTTATGCCAAGCATCTTTTGGGACGGGAGTGACCAAACTTTCTACGGTTACGAGCAGTTCGCTCGGAAAGCCTGGCTAGTAGTGGACGATGCAGAACTCCCAGTATTCGGAGTTTACTTCCATCGCCTGCGTCCCAAGATCCGGGACATTGAAGATGGAGGATAAATTTTGTTATGAGAAGGAACTACGTCTGATATTCTTCCTTGCGAAGGACAGTCCCTCTCCCTTTACTTATGCGTATGATGGGACCATCAGCAAGTGGGAAGAGATCAACTCCTACGATAAGATTCTGGAGATCACTTACCTGAAGCTGACTAGGGGTTAGTCAGGATAACTGGGAAATGGGGTAGTTTTTTTGTCTGTTGTACAACATTTTGACGGATCACCTGATATATGTATATGTACATGTAGAAAGATATGATGTGGAGGTGTAGAGGAAATTTTTTGTCTGTTGTATAATATTTTGGAAATTATAACAGATGTATATAGTTTTGAATAGGGTTTAGAGTATAGAAGTCGTAAGGACTTCCTTGTGAAGCATATTGTAATCCTCTTTTGTGAATGAATGAAATATGCTTCTTTTGGCTTTAACTATCTTATTTGCGATTGCCTTTTTATCTCCTTTAGCAATTAAGTTCTTTAAGATTCTCCTTTAAATTTTGCATTAAGAATTTTCCATCCTTAATATTTAGGAAATGTCTTCTTCACCAAATCCCGACATATTGCAAACAGAAACCACCGAGATGCGTCCGACTGACGCAATGGAAAGTTTTCAGAAAATCTTGGCAGCCAACACCCAACAAATCCAACTTTCCCAAGCTGTGTCTGCAAAGCTACTGGAAAGATTGGATGTCGCAGCTGCTCCTAAAGCTGGGACCATTTCGAATTTTAGGACGATTAAGCCCCCAGAGTTCAAGGGGACTGAAACTCTTATGGAAGCAGCACAGTGCATTAGGACCACAGAAGGGTTGCTGAAGGGCACGAAGATCGCACCAAATGACATAGTGTCTCTTGTAAGGATTCAACTGAAGGACGTTGCCGATATCTGGTGGAGCTCCTTACACCCGGAAGAATCAGATGAGATTGTATCATTGGAGAAATTTAAGAAAGAATTTGAAGAGAGATTCTTTCCCCCAAGTGCCGAGTTGGAGCTGGAAAGGAGATTCCTACACTTGAAGCAGAATAAGACATCTGTCGATGAGTACTCGGCGGAATTCACAAGACTAAGCCGGTATGCTTCAAGCATGGTGACTATGGAGAAGGCAAAGGTGGTCCGATTCATGGAAGGGCTGGACAATAAGCTGAAGATGAAGGTTGCCCCCTACAGATGTCAGACTTACGCAGAAGTGGTCGAAGCTGCAAGAGACCAAGAAAGGATGCAAAATGATAAGATCAACTCGAAGGCTGCAGGACAAAAGTGGAGTCTGGAGACCGGCTCACCTCAAGGAAGGACCTCGGGACAAGGACAACAGAAGCGTGCTCAGCATGAGCAGAATAAAGTCACGCTAAGCTGTTCTTGCTGCGGAAAGTCTGGGCATATAAAGAATAACTGCAGAAGACTTCAAGGGAAGTGCCTGAAGTGTGGATCATCCAACCACCGGTTGAACCAATGTCCCCAGAACAATAGAAGTTCTGTAGCACATAATAATGCACAGGGACCAAGAGCTGCAAACCAGGGATTTCAACAAAGGCCTTTCTTTCAAAGCAATGAGCCCAGGTTTAATGCTGCTGCAGCACCACAAGCACAAGGTCATGCCCCTACAGGATATCAGCAGAGACCGGCATTGGCACCACAGGCGCATCAATTCCATCAATCTCAAAAGGCTAATCAGAATCACAACAAGAGAAAGAAGAAGAATCACGATCAAGCCTTTATGATGGATAGCAATGAAGCTGGAATTGCGGGAGACGTGGTGACAGGTACTATACTCGCTTCTTCTAGCCCTGCATCAGTATTGTTTGATTCTGGAGCTACTCATTCCTTCATATCTGCATCATTCATAACTGAGTATAATATTGAGACTCAACCACTAGTTAGAAAATTGAAAATCCTTACGGGCAATGGTGTAGTAGAAGTGAGTCGAATTTGTAGAAACTGTCCGATCAAAATGGGAGGAGCAAGCTTCAGAACTAGACTGTTAGTCTTTCCCATGGACAACTATGATATAGTATTTGGAATGGATTGGTTAATAGCAACCTCAGCAATCATTGATTGTGGACAAGGAAAAGTTCAGTTTTCCTTACCTAGTAGGAAGTTGCATGAATTTGTTAAAGCTTAGAAGGAGTTTGACAAAGAAGAGTTAGAGAGTTTTGAATTTAGGAGTCTCATGAACCAAGTAATAGAGGAATGGCCAAGGGTTGTAGATGAGTTTAAGAATGTATTTCCTGATGAATTACCCGGATTGCCACCGGATAGGGCAGTTGAATTTAGCATTGATCTAATTCCTGGAGCAGCCCCTATTGCTAAGCAGATATATCCAATGAATAAGAAGGAACTAGCAGAATTAAATAAACAAATCAAGGAATTGCTAGCTAAGGAGTTTATCAGGCCTAGTGTTTCTCCGTGGGGAGCGCCTGTACTATTTGTAAAGAAAAATGATAAAAGTCTGAGATTGGTGATAGATTATAGAGCACTGAATGAACTGACAATTAAGAACAAATATCCACTCCCTCTCGACGAATTTTTCCACCAACTTGGAGGAGCAACCGTATTTTCCAAAATAGATCTCAGATCAGGCTATCATCAAGTGAAGATTAAGAAAGAAGACATACCAAAGACTGCTTTTAGAACTAGATATGGACATTATGAGTTCCAAGTCATGCCTTTTGGATTGACAAATGCTCCGGCCATATTCATGGATCTGATGAATAGAACATTCTATCAATATTTGGATAAATTTGTGATCGTATTCATTGATGACATATTGATCAACTCGAAGAATGAGGAGGAGCACGAAGAACATTTGAGGATAGTACTTGAGACTCTACGACAGGAGAAGCTGTATGGGAAGCTGAGTAAATGCGAGTTTTGGTTAAAAGAAATTCCTTTCTTGGGACACATAGTTAGTGGAGAAGGCATTACAGTAGATCCTAAGAAAATAGAAGCAGTTAAATCATGGCCTACTCCCAAGAATGTAGCTGAAGTTCGAAGTTTTGTTGGTTTAGCTGGATACTATAGAAGATTCGTAGAGAACTTTTCCAGAATAGTTGAGCCGCTTACTAGATTGACTCGGAAGAATGAAAAATTTGTTTGGACTGATAAATGTCAAGCGGCATTTGAGGAATTAAAGGAAAAACTTGTCACAGCACCAGCACTAGCTTTACTGTCACGCCCCGCTCCCGTAGGAGCGATCGTCCTCGCTAAGGCGTGATGCCGCACGAGCCTAGATTGTGCTCGTGCAAGGCTGGTTCCATAACGGCCGATTACAGCGGCTGCGACGGGGTCGTCGCACAGAAGTCCCGTACAGAGACATTGAATATATTGCAGCGGAATTTAAAGAACACATGAACACAAGTATTTCAAAGAAAGCTCTTTTATTGATATTGAATTCAAGGATTACATTGTGGGCGCAAGGCCAATTACAAGTCTCTCAAGTCTCACTTTTCTCTCATTTTACAAGTCACTCTGCTCTCTCTCATCTCTCGATAAAATACTTGATTCCAGCGGAAGCTTCGGAAGGCGATGTCCATACATTACGTCCTGTATAAGTCTTCAGATCACGCGACCGCACGCTTCGACTCGCCAAGGAACTCCGTGC
This sequence comes from Iris pallida, assembly GCA_029216955.1. NCBI lineage: Eukaryota > Viridiplantae > Streptophyta > Magnoliopsida > Asparagales > Iridaceae > Iris > Iris pallida. The sequence continues at coordinate 21,131,410 of JANAVB010019799.1, read as the reverse complement.
CTCGACGCATCCAAGCGAGCTCCGCGCCACGAGCTTCTACCTGTGCCTGCACATGAAACACTGTGTGGGTGTCAGTACCACTGTACTGGTGGAGTGAGCTTCTCGCCCACCCATACAAAACCTACACGTTTCATTTACTTTGTGCAACATAAACCCTTTTACGATTGTCTTTCTATTCTTGCCTTAGGATCAATTTTTAGGACCGGCGCCTTAGCGCAACTTGTGTATCGGAACCATCCCGTGCTAGCAATGTCAACGTTAACTCATACTTTGTCTCTAGACCACTCCTCGTGCCAACAACGTTAACCTATCAGGTCGTGTTTGCCTTACGGCCATAATCAGAGACGCAACTACACGAAGGACTCCATTTCCTTGCCTCTAGACCTTTCTCGTGCTTGCATTGTCGACGCACCGACTTATACTTATCTTTCGTGCCAAACTCTGGGACGTAACGACTCGGTCGTACCATGAACTCGATTCGTGCATCGATAACTCTGAGGCAACGCCTCCTCGCTTAGACTTGCCTATACTTGTGTTGTGACAACGCGGCCGTGCCTCATATTTCGAGGCCGAGCCCAATAACTCGACATAACTTCATACAACTAGCCCTACGGCCCTTTTTGACTTAACTCGCAACTTAACACTCGACGCCACATCTCGTGCCGAAGCACGTCGCCTTCGCTGTAGCCAAATCTTAGGCTCCGACATTGTGTCTATTTAACTCATACATATTCAACTCAATCCACCGTCACACACACGGATTGCCGCCCGTGCCGACACCAAACTTACCATATTAGTTGAAAACAACAATTATTATTAAGTATTTGTTATGGGATTGGCCTAACCAGCCGCCTTGGACGTAGCCTGGCAGTACGGGACCCTTTCAACGCAGGTAGCGAGCCCCGATGAAAGTCCCCGCCTTACCGATCGCCTAACCAGCGTTGCCTATTACCCAGCTCGGCTACAACCAGTTTCTTCCTAGGCCGAGACGGTCCCGTGGCCCCGGAATTCCGCTCGAAGAAACCACCCCTTGTCGACAAGTTGTCCAAGTTCATAAGGGTTACATGGAGTGTTTTAGGATACAGTTTGGGCTTGTTATGTGATCAATTCATTTACTTGGTTGTTTTAACTCTTTCCCTTTTTCATACTTCCTTTGCAGAGCCCCTAACCAGGGTTGCCTCGGCGACTAACCATCGCTTAGACTTAACATTCTTTGAACTCAGGGAACGGCTACTGCATAGCCTTCCAACTTAACTTGAACATAACATGTTTCCTTGAGTGTCGACCGACCGTGGATAACTTTCCACTGAACCAACCGTGGCTCGTGCCTTAAACCGACTCGTGTTTTACGCGACGCTATCGCCCATGTCATACTCCATATGACGGGCCTTGGAATCGTGGGACTATTTAACTTGACAACCGCAGAATGAGCGGGACAGCACGTAGAATAACTTAGGTCGACCGGCATTACTTTGCCTAACTCACTCAAGCCTACAACTTAACCCAAGGGACGAGCAAAGGCTATGCCAAGCCTTGCGGGACAGAAACGTGCATGCCTTAGCAAGCATTTGTGCGGCGACGCCTATGACTTAGGCTAACTCTCAACTTTTGCACCGAAGACCAACTTTCCTTCTCCCAAGCCACGGGACGAAGGACCGAGTGTCATTTTCAAAGCACGACGTGCACCAACTCTAAGCCGACCGTGGGACGTTTTCCATGTTCTAACTCGATTCAAACCGTCGGGATTATTCCCTTAGCTATGTGGATGCGTAGCTTTTATTATCAAGCCTAACTTGTGCAAGTTGAAAACACGATTTATTATGTGAAGGCAAAGATGAGGAGAGTTCACCGAAACTACCCCACCTGAGCGATGTCTCCGAGCAAGCCGTTGCAAGGCTAAGGCCGAACGCCGTCGGCGTTTCGATTCCTCCGATTGACTTTGCGGGACGGGGCACTACATCATACACCACTCAGAACAAGTCTCGTCCTCGAGACTTTCCTGAAGGCAAGCTATCCTACCATTCCTATGGCCAAGACTTAATCGTACACATCTCGCCTACGCGTTCCTTCGATTCCGAGCCACGCTCGCACTATTACCAAACTTTCCTTTAACACGATTTCAATATCTCGACACACTCCCATCTTTCAAGCCTTGCTTGAACTCGTCGCATCACTTGGCTGGATCGTGCACGCATTCCAAGCGTCCCCAAAATACATGCATTCAGCCAAGCCGCATGATAGAAAATTTGTCATTCTCACTCGAGTCGCATCGTGCACATACCCAGGCGTCCCTGAAATATATGCATGTCAGCCGAATCTCGTGAGCAGGGTTTTCTACATTCGTGATTCACGCTATCCATCCATGCCAATCCTCAAGATCAATCCTTCGATTTATAACTCATGAAATAGGGCGTCTCGCCTAACCGCTAGGCCATTTCTTTTCGAGGCTAAGTCAATGTCAGGATTGGAATCATAGTTCCCAAACAATAATGCCAACACTGATCCCAATCCTAGGGTCAAACCAAAGTCGATCACACGGGGTCTTCTACCCAAACTCGCGTCACTCAGCTTTCTAAACATCGAGCACGATCACCTAATTCGCTCACGCATTGCGTATATTCAAATCCCTTCAATCACCAATTCTAACCAATTCATGTATTCGATCACGAGGTCGTCTCGCTCGACAATACGTTGCGCCCCAATCTCACGCGAGTCCGATTATCCACGGCGGTTCATGAATCACCACGCAACGCTCCCGCGGAATAATCATTCTCATCGGGGCGTAACTCTTGTTTGAGTTTAGACTCATTCATTCTCGATACGCGGATTGGACCTACTCAATCCTCAAGTTCAATCGACAAGCACACCAATTCAATCTCGAGTCTAACTTCGTGTCAAGCCACAAGTCAAAGCACAATCTGTCGCACCGTACAAGTTCGACCACCCCCGCTGTATGAATCACCATACCAGCGCTCACGCAGAGTGATCGCCCTAATCGGTGTGACGCATGTGCGAGGCTGGAGTAGCGCTCGCATAAGACAAGAACATCAACATTGTGGTTGTCGACGAAGCAAATCCAAACATTCCAGTTTTCATCCAAGCCAAGTTCGATAGTTCGATCGTCATTCGTTCAACTTAGAAAGTCCTCGAGCCAAGTCTATCCTTTCCTCGACACATTTTTAATATTTCAAGTATAGCGTCCAACGGAACAATGACATTTGCACGACCGTCATTCGCCGAGTCAGAGTGCCCCCGAGTTATCGCATATCGATCTTTGATACGCCTCAATACCATCGACGATATGCGTAACCTGATGATCTTCCTTTGCAACCAATTTCGAGTCGTGCGTTGATGCTGTTGTCCGAGTTGGATATTCCTCAATTTTCTCAATACTCAAGATCAAGTTCAGTCGCTTTTCCTCAAGCTCGTTTCAAGATCATTATTCAAAACTCAAGTCGCATTTCAGTTGTATCAATCCGATATCGCACGTACGATCCTCTAAGTTTCCTCGATCAAGACCATTCATTTTCATTCATCGTTCCGAATCGTTTTCTAACTCGCATTGCTCATTCACAAGTTGTCCGAACGAGATGCTCGTTCGGGACATTCGAAGTCACGACCAACTAAGCGTGACGCGTTCTAAGGCTTTGCGCGATCGCATCGCCTTGCCGCAATAATCGTAATCCTCAATATTCGCTCGAACAATTTCCAAGACAAACCATACACCACTCAGATTCGAGCCACTTGACTAGTCGTCGACACTCATTCTTATTCTTCTCCGAACCTATCGCATACACCACTCGGATTCAAGCTATACGATCTAGTCCTCAATCACATTCGCGTCTTTCGCTAAGACATCCTTCAGATTCGTTCGACGAATCGCTAGCGTAGTCGCTCGTGTTGTATCGACGCACTAAGTCGTTCTTACTATTTCCTCGAAATCCAAATCAATCTTCCGTGTACGCCGAAGCGTTAGTCCAATAGCGTTCCTATCGATAGACACTCTAAGTATATCTCCGTTCCCGACCGAGCGGTACTTGATATCGCTCGCAACTCGTTTGCACCAAAAAGTCGAGGTGCGCGACACGAAACACAACTTAGCCAAAAGGCCGTGTGCATAGCCATCCTGTGCGGACTACATTCCGAGTTTGCACGCTCAATTGCTAGGGTCAACGTTGGACTAATTAGGCATGCACGCGACTTGCTTAAGGTCAACGTAGGACTATTCGGGCATACGTGCGACTTGCTAACATTAGCACATATTTTCTATCGAGTCAAGTTTGCAACGTTCGGCACAAAGGCCCTATCGACGCATTTGGCAACGGCCTACCGATGCGTTAGATTGAACGCTTGTACGAGCTTTCGAAAATATTTAGACTTATTGTATGGACATGCCGGGGGACATTTGAGAGAGAGCGTACCAACGATAACAACTTGCGGAAGCAACAGAGTTTTGTGGAAACATCAAAGTTAAAGAATTCAATCGACGGTCCAAGGACGTAAAGCCGTGCTCTGATACCACTATGTCACGCCCCGCTCCCGTAGGAGCGATCGTCCTCGCTAAGGCGTGATGCCGCACGAGCCTAGATTGTGCTCGTGCAAGGCTGGTTCCATAACGGCCGATTACAGCGGCTGCGACGGGGTCGTCGCACAGAAGTCCCGTACAGAGACTTTGAATATATTGCAGCGGAATTTAAAGAACACATGAACACAAGTATTTCAAAGAAAGCTCTTTTATTGATATTGAATTCAAGGATTACATTGTGGGCGCAAGGCCAATTACAAGTCTCTCAAGTCTCACTTTTCTCTCATTTTACAAGTCACTCTGCTCTCTCTCATCTCTCGATAAAATACTTGATTCCAGCGGAAGCTTCGGAAGGCGATGTCCATACATTACGTCCTGTATAAGTCTTCAGATCACGCGACCGCACGCTTCGACTCGCCAAGGAACTCCGTGCCTCGACGCATCCAAGCGAGCTCCGCGCCACGAGCTTCTACCTGTGCCTGCACATGAAACACTGTGTGGGTGTCAGTACCACTGTACTGGTGGAGTGAGCTTCTCGCCCACCCATACAAAACCTACACGTTTCATTTACTTTGTGCAACATAAACCCTTTTACGATTGTCTTTCTATTCTTGCCTTAGGATCAATTTTTAGGACCGGCGCCTTAGCGCAACTTGTGTATCGGAACCATCCCGTGCTAGCAATGTCAACGTTAACTCATACTTTGTCTCTAGACCACTCCTCGTGCCAACAACGTTAACCTATCAGGTCGTGTTTGCCTTACGGCCATAATCAGAGACGCAACTACACGAAGGACTCCATTTCCTTGCCTCTAGACCTTTCTCGTGCTTGCATTGTCGACGCACCGACTTATACTTATCTTTCGTGCCAAACTCTGGGACGTAACGACTCGGTCGTACCATGAACTCGATTCGTGCATCGATAACTCTGAGGCAACGCCTCCTCGCTTAGACTTGCCTATACTTGTGTTGTGACAACGCGGCCGTGCCTCATATTTCGAGGCCGAGCCCAATAACTCGACATAACTTCATACAACTAGCCCTACGGCCCTTTTTGACTTAACTCGCAACTTAACACTCGACGCCACATCTCGTGCCGAAGCACGTCGCCTTCGCTGTAGCCAAATCTTAGGCTCCGACATTGTGTCTATTTAACTCATACATATTCAACTCAATCCACCGTCACACACACGGATTGCCGCCCGTGCCGACACCAAACTTACCATATTAGTTGAAAACAACAATTATTATTAAGTGTTTGTTATGGGATTGGCCTAACCAGCCGCCTTGGACGTAGCCTGGCAGTACGGGACCCTTTCAACGCAGGTAGCGAGCCCCGATGAAAGTCCCCGCCTTACCGATCGCCTAACCAGCGTTGCCTATTACCCAGCTCGGCTACAACCAGTTTCTTCCTAGGCCGAGACGGTCCCGTGGCCCCGGAATTCCGCTCGAAGAAACCACCCCTTGTCGACAAGTTGTCCAAGTTCATAAGGGTTACATGGAGTGTTTTAGGATACAGTTTGGGCTTGTTATGTGATCAATTCATTTACTTGGTTGTTTTAACTCTTTCCCTTTTTCATACTTCCTTTGCAGAGCCCCTAACCAGGGTTGCCTCGGCGACTAACCATCGCTTAGACTTAACATTCTTTGAACTCAGGGAACGGCTACTGCATAGCCTTCCAACTTAACTTGAACATAACATGTTTCCTTGAGTGTCGACCGACCGTGGATAACTTTCCACTGAACCAACCGTGGCTCGTGCCTTAAACCGACTCGTGTTTTACGCGACGCTATCGCCCATGTCATACTCCATATGACGGGCCTTGGAATCGTGGGACTATTTAACTTGACAACCGCAGAATGAGCGGGACAGCACGTAGAATAACTTAGGTCGACCGGCATTACTTTGCCTAACTCACTCAAGCCTACAACTTAACCCAAGGGACGAGCAAAGGCTATGCCAAGCCTTGCGGGACAGAAACGTGCATGCCTTAGCAAGCATTTGTGCGGCGACGCCTATGACTTAGGCTAACTCTCAACTTTTGCACCGAAGACCAACTTTCCTTCTCCCAAGCCACGGGACGAAGGACCGAGTGTCATTTTCAAAGCACGACGTGCACCAACTCTAAGCCGACCGTGGGACGTTTTCCATGTTCTAACTCGATTCAAACCGTCGGGATTATTCCCTTAGCTATGTGGATGCGTAGCTTTTATTATCAAGCCTAACTTGTGCAAGTTGAAAACACGATTTATTATGTGAAGGCAAAGATGAGGAGAGTTCACCGAAACTACCCCACCTGAGCGATGTCTCCGAGCAAGCCGTTGCAAGGCTAAGGCCGAACGCCGTCGGCGTTTCGATTCCTCCGATTGACTTTGCGGGACGGGGCACTACATTTACCCTTAGGATCAGGAGGTTACGAGATTTACAATGATGCTTCTGGTAAGGGTTTGGGCTGTGTACTGATGCAGCACGGAAGGGTTATCGCTTATGCTTCGCGGCAGTTAAAAGTTCATGAGAGGAACTATCCAACACATGATCTGGAGTTGGCAGCTGTTGTGTTTGCACTGAAACTGTGGAGGCATTACTTGTATGGTGAACAGATCAAGATTTACACAGATCATAAAAGTTTGAAATATGTGTTCACCCAAAAGGAGCTAAATATGAGGCAACGTAGATGTCTCGAGTTGCTTAAGGATTTTGATATTGAGTTGGAGTATCATCCAGGCAAGGCGAACAGAGTGACAGATGCTCTGAGTAGGAGGCCTGAGGCTTTCTTTATGAACACGCCCAAGGAGATATTGGATGATCTCAGAAAGATGGGGATTGAAGTGATATGTCCAGTAGCAGATGGAATCTGGGAAAGTTTACAAGTTCAATCATCCTTAGTAGAGAGAATTAAGGAGGCACAGAAGAAGAATGTGAAGCTGCAAAAACTGTGGAGTCAAACTGAAGTTGGGTACAAACTGGATTGATGAAGCATTCTGATGGATCCTTGAGGTTCGGAAGTCGTTTGTGTATACCATTTGGAGAACTCCGGACTGAGCTAATGACTGAAGCACATAGCTCTCAGTACTCCATTCATCCTGGAAGTACGAAGATGTACCAGGATCTGAGACAAAATTTTTGGTGGCATGGAATGAAGTGGGAGATAGCTAAATTTGTCTCGAAATGTTTAGTGTGCCAACAAGTGAAAGCTGAGCACCAACGGACTGCTGGACTACTGCAACCACTACCAGTACCTGAATGGAAGTGGAAGCATATCACAATGGATTTTGTATCAGGACTCCCAAGAACACAGAAAGGTAACAATGCCATCTGGGTGATAGTGGATAGGCTTACAAAGTCCGCGAGATTTCTACCATTCCGAGTTGGACAATCTACGGAGCATCTAGCGGATATGTACATGAGGGAAGTTGTTAGTCACTATGGGGTGCCGGTAAGTATCATCTCAGATAGGGATACTCGGTTCACTTCCAAGTTTTGGAGAAGCTTGCAAGACAGTCTTGACAGTCGCCTGAAGTTTAGTTCAGCATATCACCCACAGACTGATGGGCAGTCAGAAAGGATGATACAAATTTTGGAAGACATGTTGAGAGCGTGCTCTCTAGATTTCCAGGGATCATGGGATGACCATCTGCATCTGGTAGAATTCTCTTATAATAGCAGTTATCAAGCCAGCATCAAGATGGCGCCATTTGAAGCACTGTATGGGAGGAAGTGCAGATCACCTATATGTTAGGGTGACGTCGGAGAATGACAACTTCTAGGGCCAGAGTTGGTCACACAGACAGTAGACATAGTCAAGGCAATCAGAAGTCATCTTCAAGCTGCGCAAGACAGGCACAAGATGTGGGCAGATAAGCATCGGAGAATCTTGAACTTCAAACCTGGTGATCATGTATTTCTGAAGATCTCACCAACTAAAGGAACCATCCAGTTTGGAACCAGAGGGAAGTTGAGCCCAAGGTTTATAGGCCCATTCGACGTCCTGGATCGAATCGACGACGTGTCTTATCGATTGGCCTTGCCACCATCTCTCGAAGGAGTTCACGACGCCTTTCATGTATCTCAACTGCGGAAGTATGTACCAGATCCCAGTCACATACTGGATCATTCGGAAATCACAGTTGGCCCAACTCTCCGCATTGAACAGAAGCCGGTAGGGATCCTGGATCAGAGACAGAAGATTCTTAAGAACAAGACCATCTCTCAAGTTCGAGTATCTTGGAACAAGGACTCACCGGGAGAATCTACTTGGGAAAGGGAAGATGAGATACGGCAACTGTACCCCTACCTCTTTGATGATTAAGGTACTTAGCAACTTATCCTTTTGCTACCTCTCTTATCTTTAAATTCCGGGGACGAAATTTAATTACGATGGGTAGAGTGTCATATCCTTATATTTTTTTATTTATTTAAATTATTAAAAATAATTTTCTTATATTAATTTTCTCCCAAAAAATAAAATAAAATAAAATTTCTTTTGCCCCCTCATGCAAATGCAAAATTTGCATTTTGCAATTGCTACTAGGTGGCACTCATGCATGGAGAGGTGCCATGTGGCATCCTCTTCTCATGATGAGGCCATAAGGGCATTTTGGTAATCCCATTATTCACCATTCATTAAAACATGAATGAGAGAGAGAAAACCACTCTTCTCCATTATTGCCAGGTGAGAATTCTCCTTCTTCATCTTCTTTCCATTCTTCTTCTTCACAATCTTCTTCTTATTCTTCTTCTTTACTTCTCCTCCCCCCCTTCTTCCTTAAAGCGGTTGCTGTTGCTGCTTATGCCGCTACTGCTGCTACTGCTGCTGCGTTTGCTGCAGCTGCCGCGGCTGCTTGCGGGCGTGCGCCGCCGGCCGGCCGACCGCACACCCCCCCTTTTTGCTTCTTCTTCTTCTTCTCCCTTTGTTCTCCAATTCCTCTCCATTTTGATTTCAAATTCATTTCTATGGTTCTAATTTTAACCCAATTTCATTTTTTGTCCTAGGATTCTGATTTTGGATTTTGAAGGAACTTTCCTCTAGGAAGAGTACTCTAAGAGCAAGGATCAAGGCAAGTCCTCTTTTCCTTCTCCTTTGAAAATTGTTCTATTGTGATCTTCTAATTATTGAGTTAATATAAGTTAAATTACATTCTGAAATTTATGAACCTTATGACAAGTTAAAAGTATAGCTTAGTTTATATTCTAGAATTGGGAAATTCTATAATAGATTCAACCATAAACTATATATATATAAATTTATGTATTCCCATGCTTGATATGTATGCATATGAACTAGAGTTAAACTCGTATTATACTAGTTAATTCTGTCCATAAATGAATTAGGTTCAAATAACTTTTGCTTGTATGATAAACTAGTTAAAGTAAATGTTTATAGGTACCTATACTTTAGCATAACCCTATACCTAGAATCTCTCAATGTCAAACCTTCTTTTGCACATTCAAGAAGTTGAAATACTTACATGGCAGCATGAGTTAAATTGACTAGTGGTAGGTGTAATTGTCGGTTGTATTAGCAAAATGTTCAATTATGTCCGCAAAATGTGCTAAATTGACATGTTTGACACCATTATTTAGTCAAAAATGGCCATTAGGGGTATATATATGTTAGGATGACCCTACGTCTACTTAACCTCAATTTTAACACTCCTCTGGGACCTTTAAGAGGCAAAATGTGGATTGTAGTAAATGTAAAATCAAAATTGAACTCTTAGATAAATTTTACCATTAGCACAAGTAAACAAATTACTTAGTTTATGTTAACATTGAGACATTTACATTTGATATCTTCGCATTACCAACAAGTGTATTTCTTGAGATTTGGTTGCATTTTAGGTAATGTACATTGCCATAATCGAAATAAAATTGCTTGCTTGCTTGCTATTTTGCCTACAATGGTAAGAAAATTCATTTAAATCGTATATATATGTGGTTGTGTGTTTTCCGGTGTTGAGAGTTGCTCCACCGAAGGGGTCGACGTACCCGATTTATATTTGCGTGTTGCCGGTGTTGAGGGTTGCTCCACAGAAGGGGTCGGCGTGCCCATTTATTATTCTTTGTATTTATATGTTCTGGAATATTTCCGGGTCAGTAAATACAAAGGAGACTCTGCCGAAATTTTTGAGAATTTTCAGAGTTAGTCTTTTCCGTCAATTCGGACTCTTTAAAAAATTTTGACTCAAGTTCTAGACCATTTGAACCATCCATCTCCGACCTATAATATCGAAGGAATTCTTGGAAATCGTGTCCAATTGGATACCTTGGAATTTTACCTTGGTTCCAACATTTCTCGGACTACTTTAGTTTCGGAAAAGACGAAACTAATATTTGAATGCGACTTGACTTCTAGGACTCCCGTTTGGGAGATAGTTTCTCTGAAGTCTAATTGTTTAGAATATGTTGCATGGGGTTTGGGAGAGAAACCGTTGGATCACACCCGGCTGACTTCTTTGCAATATAATTTTTATTTTCGTACTGATCAGTCCCTGATACGGTGTTCGTGCGGCCGTGCGAATATCCGGGGTGAGGCTTAGCTCACTTTCTTGATCGCAATTGGACATCCAGGCCCTGAGTTTCAGCTCAGCTATCCATTTGCACTTTACCCTGAGTTTCAGCTCAGAATACTTATTAATTTATTAGATATCCAGGCCCTGAGTTCAGCTCAGCTCTCTAATGAATGGGTTCGATATTCTTGGAAAAGTCCAAGTCATACGAACTTCTTGATTTTAACACATGATGCGATGACTCGACCCAGATGATTCGGAAACCACTCATGATGTTATCTTGCTTGTAATCACATCAATATGTGATAGTACAGACGGCTGGAGAATCTAAGCACCAACCCGTTTTGTACGAGCCTGATCCCGGGCAAATGGGGTTATTGTTGAGATGCTAGGCGAGTGTGTGTGATCCAGAAAGTTTCTCTAAATTGCATTTAGGTCTAGAAGGATCTTGTCGTGTCCTTGTGACATTAAATTTGAGAATTACTCACTTTTTGACTAATGTCAAGGTATGAGTTTTATTTGCTTTAGATACTAAATCTTGTTCACTTGTCTTATCATTACGTATTCATATTTCTCCTTTGACTGAGGGCTTGCTCGTCGTATTGACGACCTAGTTTTATTCACTAGGGATTGATGAAGATCAAGATGTGGATCAGACGTACACAGAGAACGATCTCTATGAATGATGTGGAATGGATGAAATGTAGCTTCATTTTGAGAACATCTTCAATTTTGTAAATTATGTGTTTGAAGACAATGAATCAAATATGTATAATATATGTTTTGACGAATTCTAGACCAAGTATGTAATATTTCTGGATAAATGAATGTCATGTCAATTGTGGAATTTCTGTGATTATTTCTTATATCTATGCCTATCCCGGACCTTACAGGCGACAATCGCAGGGTACAATTCGGTACTCATTGTACAGTTGCGTAGCCTGGGGAGAAGTATCACGTGCCTCGAGTCATCTTGGGAACCGGGGCGTGACATCTTGGGAGGATCATCTTCATTTGGTGGGGTTCTTTTACAACAACAGCTATCAGGCGAGTATTCAGATGGCTCCATTTGAAGCATCATATGAGAGGAAGTGCAGACCTCCTCTAGCATGGGACAATGTGGGTGAGCAAAAATTCTTGGGACCAAAAATGATCATGCAGACAGTGGAGATAATCAAGCTAATCAGAGAGCTGCTTCGAATTATACGTATTTTTCCTACATTATTCATGTACATGATTATTTATTTTATTTTAATTGCTTATGATCATGTGGCATGACATTTAAACTTGACTTGGGTTAGACATTGGATTAGGGTTAGGATTTAGTGGAGCCACCAACCCCCATCCCTATATATAGTCTCTTCTTCTTCTTCTTCTCTCTCTCCCTCTCTCCTCATTCTCTCATTTTATTTTCCCCGCCAACCCTAGGCAATTACATCTTGCACAAATGAAGAAACCACATTGCTCATTTTAATTCTTATGATTTCTTTACATAATTTTAGCCTATATTGTGTATCTTTAGATTCTCTACAACTTTAGTTCTTGGCATTTTTATTTTGATGAACAGTTGAGAGTAGATCTCAGTTTCTATTATGACTTTTAGGAATTTTTGAGGATTTGATCTATTAGAACTTAGTATTTCTGAAAACTAATTGTCCCATGTTGTAGAAAATTTTATTCTATTCAATTTTAACCTTTGAATCGTTAGATTTGGAGTTGTATTAAAGATTTTAGGGCCAAAATAAGTTTTCAGCTTTTTTATGTAGTCTTCAGTAAGAAGAACCACATCCTGCGCGTACTTTTATGCAAAGGACCCTCTCTGCTCGTATTTTGCAGCAGATTCATTCCCTGTGCGTATTTTTACGCAAAGGACCCTCTCTACGCATATTCTGCAGCAGACTCATTCCTACGTATATTTTACGCAAAGGACCCTGTTGGTTTTATTTGGCCAGATTTCGTAGTAGAGCCTGAGGATCCAGCCGTCTACCTGAACCATGGTGCACACCAGGAGCATGGGCACCGAGGTCCATGAGTGGGTTTCTTCTCCACCACTCTGCTATCTTCTATTTTGTACTTGGCGTTCAGCAACCGACACCTGTTTAGCCGGTTCTTCTGGATATTTAGTTTCCTTACATATTGTAATTAAATCATACTGCAGCTGACTATGGTTATGTACTATTGACTCTCTGTGCAAGATGACACTCGTAAAGCTAGACTCATGAATCATTTTGATGAAGCGTCGGGAACGCCTTACTGCTTTGTCTTACATGATCATTAATTACTGCTTTTGGCTTTGATTGATTGAGACATGGATGCTCTATGAGACCACAAGTGACTTGATTGTAGCATGCACCTCTTGTCTCTTGATAGTCACAATTGCCGTATGACGTCTTCGTACCTCATACGGGGTAGCTGGCCATGTCCGTTCTTGTATTTCGGTACTGGGCGTGACAACGCGTCATGAAAAACAATGACTATTGTATATGTATTTAAACACTTTGTGTTTCATTGTTGAACTTTTGTAGTTTGTTGGAGAACTTATGGGTTTGAATTTAAACACTTTGTATTTCGCCAGGTGAACTTGTGGGTTTGTTGGAGAACTTATGTGTTTGTATTTAACACTTTATGTCGCCTAGAATTTTACGGCAATATTGTGTATCATATTGCGTATCATATTGCCTAACATATTGCATAAGATTTTGCGTTGCGTATCATATGTTCATATCATAATGCCTTATGATTTTGAGTTTGGACATGCCTACACACATCAAGGACTGCCGGGAATGTGGGCAGAATTGTGGTAATCCTAAAATGGATTTGCTGTCCACCAAGTCCGTTTTAGAACTGCCCGTATTTTTGGCAGTCCTAGAAATACATAGGACAACCAAAAATTGTGGCAGTCCTGAAATGGACTAACAAGTCCATTTAGGACTGCTTGGTTTCCTGGCAGTCCTACCTGTATGCAAAAGAAGCACTATGATACGACCAAAATGATACGTAATAAGAAACGCACAATAATACGCAAGAAAGATACGCACTTTGATACGCAACATTGATACAAGTTACAAAATACTATATTTCTTCCATTCTTCGGTTTACATTACACATTTGCAAAATGTTACAAAATTTAGAAATGTCAATATACAAATACACTGATACATCAGTCAATTAAAACATCATAGTCGTCCTTAGGCATCGGTATAGGGTCCACCATCTTCATTATCTTCTTATAGACATTTATTGCATCAGTATAAGGTGTCGTCCAACCGATCGCTTCTTCGGAGCATATTTATACCAAACTGAAGCAGAGGGAGGAATATGAGAGTGACCGATCAACCTCAGGATGATAAAATAATTTTTGTCAAGTCCAATTGTACATAGATTGGATAGACTGTAGTCGGGCCAGAAGAGCGCACATTGGGAAGAATGTATTGTTATTGTCCTTTGAAAGAAGGATAATTGGTATCTTGTACCTGTTAGCGAATAAATATGCAGCAGAAGATACGTCCATGTAATATTCTTCTCCAGTAACAAGATCAACGCATGGAATGCTTGTCAAAAATTCTCCAAGAGTATCTTGACTGAGTAATTTGTTGTAGAAGGGAAGACGAGACTCCAACTCGTATAGTTCTGCTTTAACCTGTCTCCATCTGCCTTTATCGAAATAGCCAAGATGTCTTGCAAGCACATAAAATTCACAATGTCCACCTTTAGGGACATCATCAATAGACCAAATGTATTCCCGTATCGCAAGCAGAAATGCACGAATGTACACATCGAGCGTTGAGCGTGTTTGCAACGCTCGTTTACTGTTTCTTTCTTTGAACATGGAGCTTACTCTTCCTCTTCGAACCGACGACCCTTTCTACGCTTTGTTAAATATGCTCAAATAATGATAGACCTCTCTTAGTAGACTCTAGCTTCTTCTTCTGTGTTTTGATAAGTCTTGTTTGTGGTCTACCATTCGAAGCAATGGCAATAGATGGCTCTTGCAATCGACTACTTGCCGGATGGACAAGTTCTTAAATTTTAAGCTCAATCGACTTTCTCTCAGGTTCTAGTGCGGTACACCATCTTGCATAGAAAAGTTTCATTTGTGTCGAAAAGAATTCGTCGTCACGGTCCACCATCGGCATGATCGATAACTATCTCCAACGTTGATCAACGGCCAATATCGGAATAGGTCTACATTGACGTCAATATTCGTTGATCTCGTGTGAACAAGGGTGGCCGAGGGAATGTCGATGTGAACAACCACATACAACGGGATCGAAACCAACCGATCTATCTCCTCAAATAGTAACGCCAATGCGTGGTGGGACATTACATGGATTAAATTAGCCAAGAGGTGTTCATTCTTATGTTTTTGCTTGACAATATTGAGGCTCATCTCAAATGAAGCCTTTATCTCGTTCACCAAAGAATTGGTCATTAGATTTATTGCCTGCCAAACTGAAACAAAACTACCGATCGATGACCATAGATATCTTTTCAGTCTTGATTGTGATCCTTCGGCACGGTTGGTAGTGGTCGTGCCGTAATGCTTCACCATATTCGTCTATGCTAAGACGAAATCTTCTTTATGCTCATCAAGCCATGTATCTTTAATATAAGAAATGCATACCAGGTTACTCTTTTCCCACTTCTCTTTGAACATGTTACATGCTGTGTCAAAAGTGTCTTTAGTACTTGCTCGCCATACAAGGGTCCAATCGCTGTAGAATTCTGCGAAGCGGTCCATGTCAACTTTACCATCCACTTTTTCGAACTTGATCTTGCATTGTGCTTGAATATTTCGATTTACATACCAAGTGCATAATAGTCTATGAGCTTGAGGAAATACGATATCTATAGCATTTATCAACGTATATTCTTGGTTGGTCACAAAAAACAGATGGCTCTCTGTGTCTAGTGTAAAATGACTTCAATTTGCTCAACGACCATGTATAATCCTCCACTGTTTCATTCTTCAAGAAAGAAAAAGCAACTGTAAATGTTTTACCCGTAGACATAAAGCCAACAATGTGAAAAAAAAATGCATCTTGAATTTATTAGTCTTGTACGTGCAATCAACACCCAACACATCAGAGAAGGACCAGACCAAATGTGTGCAATCAAGATGGGACCAAAACATAGAAGTGACTTCATTAGTCTGTGGATGTCTTCTATGGTACTCCACATAGTAATTATCGGCAAGTAACTTCAACACTTGTTGTATTGCCATTCTTCCTTTCAGAGTACTTGTTCTCGATAGTGCATTGTAGATTATCCTCATAGTAGAATGTTTCTCATCATTCTTTTGACGCACCACAGAATAAATTTGTTTAGAGACAACTCCGAAAGTGGACAATTCTTCAACTAACTTCTTCTCATCATTGTCAATCTTTCGACATACGAATGACCAATAAGTGTCTCCGCCACAGTATGATTGTGCATCCCATTCCTGACTTGAACTATCCACTTTTCATCGTTTTTGCATACAAGCACTACCTTGAATGGAAAACCATATTTTCTTGTCCCTATCGCCTTCTTTGGGACTTTCTTTGGAAAAGTTCATCTTTTTTACGATGAACCATAAACGCATCACCTCTTTCACATCCCAGTTCTACAATTTTACGACCCGACTGGGATCGTACTAATCTTGAAATGACAATGACTGTGTTTGATTGTCTTCCAACTTGTGTACACCATTCTACTGCTTCATCATGAGATTCAAAGGCAATATCCGTCGAGAATAAATTGCTCAAATCAATGAAAATAGGAGATGGTATGTCCTATAATAAATTGCCAAAATCAAAGACAATATCCATTTTAGGACTGCCAGAAATATGAACAGTGCTAAAATAGACTTGATGTACAGTAAGTCTATTTCGGGACTACCACAATTTTTGACAATCCTATGTATTTCTAGGACTGTCAGAAAAAATGTGAACAGTCCTAAAACAGACTTACTGGACAGCAAGTCCATTTAGGACTGTCCACATTCTTGGCAGTCCTATAAGTACTTAGTACTGCCAGAAATTGTAGCGGTCCTAAAGTCGACTTGGTCGATCAAATATGGTTTTGTGGCTTGGGGAGTTGCCGAGAGTGCTTCGAAAGGAATATCATGTTCTTCGGAAGGATCGGACTGATCGATTAATAGTTTTTATGTCGCAATTTCTTCTATAACTAGAATTTCATCCATAAATCCTACATTGTGACATAGAATTTAATTATTTGGAGAGAACCAATTATTTAACAAACTTATCATTAAGCTTGTCGAAAATGTACCGAATATACTACGAATATTCGTTTAAGAGTATTCTAGAGTTTGGAGACCAGAAGAATATGCTAGGATTTGAAGAAAGTGGTGTTGAGAAAAGTTGGGGACTACAAGTTGGGACAATAATATTCTAGGGTTTGGAGAAAGTGGTGTTGAGGAAGAAGACAAGAGAACACAAAAAATTGACTTATATACCTATAGTTGAACTAGCCCTGAGTAATTTTTCAAGTGACAAACTTGTAAATAAACTAAAACCAAAGTTGGACTAGCCCTGAGTAAATTTTGAAATGCCCTTATAAATTACCTTTATATTTTGTCTTTATACATGGGTACAGTAATACTAATTTTTCATTCATCAGACACCTTCGTAGTTCTTTATTAGTCATTTGAAGGGAAAAGAAGTTAGTGGGCCCAAAAAAACTTTGAAGGGAGCTAGTCCCCTTCATGCAGTGTAATAGTTTGGTTCCAACCGATGCAAAATGAAACCTTCCTGTGTCAAAATTAGCTTTTGTAATGTTTAATAGTAATAAACACTTGTATCGTTCCAGATCTAACCAAACCGAACAAACAAACATACTAAGCAAGCATACATTTTCACACGACTCGGATATCAAGTTCTACGCACATCAAAGCCAGTACTGATTTTTGATAGCTTTGCAATATATATATACCAACTGTGACATGAAAATGAAACCTTTGTCGAAGTTAATTGCCTTACATTATACATCATCAGCACTATTTGTAGAATACAGATTTCCAACGCAATTCTCAAAACCAATAATGATCCAATTTAGAATAGCATTTTCACCTTCAAGTTCCTGATAAATAACTTACTAAAAAAAAAACCAACATGGTATAACTCAGGAAAATAAAGTCTCCTGTTATCATTATAAACTGTCATACACAGGCACTATTAAATGTAGTTACAGCAAAATCTGTGTGAAGTAAGCAGTTATCAATTAGTTATAACAAAATAAAATTTACATGCCGGGGCACGATTTAATGTAATATTTGAATGTAGTACATGTTACTTCCAAGAGATTACTGGTCATGAAAAGTTTTTTAATGTTAAAATTCATCCACGACTTCAAAAAGATTCATCAATTTAGCAACATAGACATGACTCTAACTGAATTTTTTTATGGAACTGTATGCAATTTCAATTCATCACATGTCAATTCATCAACCGAACGTTTCGTAACCGTTCAAATCGTGCACAGACAAGACTGCGCCAATTGGCGCACAGCGCGCCCCATCTGCGCCATCGCGTACCCGCAGTGCCAACTGCGCATAGTGCGCGCTACGCGCCAACTGCGCGTCAACTGGCAGCGTCATCGGGCCGCGCCAATTGGTCGTACGAACGGACGTGCGATCGGCTGCGCAGCGGCTCGCACAACGAGCACAACTTAAGCGCACTATGCGCCTAGCGACGATGCTGACGTGCTAAGTGCAAAGTGCGCCAACAAAAAGCTACATTACGCCTCATGAGCCCGAGTTCGAGTCGCTAAGCCCCTACGAGACTTAGCTCCAAAGGAAATTAATTTCCAAGAGCATGACAAAAAGCATTAATGCTTCATTGTTGAGTTAGCCTTTTTCCACTAGAAAAAAATCCTAACATGGCACCCATGTGCCACTCCACCCCTCTTGTGCTTCTCTCCATACAAGCAAAGCTATATAGAGTGTTGACTTAATCATGTTGTATGCAATTCCAAAGCACATGTGTGGTGAGGAGCTCCTGCTAGCTCCTAGTCTTTTGCTCGTGTATGGTGGGGAGCAATTTGCTCCATACTTTTAGTTATGTTAGTTTCTTCTTTGTAAGCTATAAAAGGCTCCTAAGAAGACCATCAATAAATGAACAGTGAGTAGCAATTCACTCTTAAGAAGAAAAAGCTTTCTTCCTCTTCCTCTTCCCTTCCTCTTTGTGTGTGTGCTTCTATCCTTTTGAGTTCGGCAGCTCCAACAGTTGGTATCAGAGCCAATGGCGGAATCGAGTTCTTCCCACCCGTCGCCGCGTGCCAGGATCGATGATGGCAGCGGAGGAAGCGGCAATGGCCGCATCATGGAGAGATGGGGTAAAGTCAAGTACCCGATGTTGACACGGACGAACTACGGGGATTGGGCTCTCTTAATGAGAGTCAACATGCAGGCGCAAGGCCTGTGGGAGGCGATCAACCTGGGGTCGCCGACTACCGCGACGATAGGATGGCCCTATCCGTCATACTCCGAGCCGTGCCGCCGGAGATGCTGCAGACAGTGGCAGTGAAAGACACTGCCAAGGAAGCGTGAGACGCTGAAAAGACAATGCGGATGGGGGTCGAACGCGTGCGGGGTCGAACGCGTGCGTGAGGCAAGGCGCAGAAAATTCGCACCGACTTTGAGATAATCAAGTTCAAGGACGGCGAGTCCATTGAGGACTTCGTGATGCGGCTTACGGGACTCGTCAACGACCTCCAACTACTCGGCGACGAGCTATCTGAAGAGAAGGTAGTGAAAAAATTTCTTCGTATTGTTCCACCCAGGTACACACAAGTCACTATCTCTATTGAGACCCTTGTGGATCTCAAGGCGCTGTCCATTGAAGAGCTTACTGGTCGACTTCTAGCCGTCGAGGAGTGGTATGATCTCGACGGTGACTCTAGAAGCACGGGTAGCTACCTTCTCCTCTCCGAAGAGGAGTGGCTCGCTCCCACGAAGCAGAGGAAGCAAGGCGATGCCAACTCCGACGATGGCAGAAGCAAGTGGTCGCGTGCGCGGCAGACAAAGAGGTCGTGGCCACGGCAACACAAACAACGGCAATGGCAACGCCTCCGACGGCACACGTGACAAGAAGGGAAAGTACCACAATTGTGGCATCTACGGCCACTGTCACGCCCCGCTCCCGCAGGAGCGATCGTCTTCGCTAAGATGTGATGCCACACGGGCCTAGGTTGCTCCCGTGCAAGGCTAAGTCCATAAACGGCCGATTTGAGCTAGGCCACAGAGTTGCACAGAGTGTTCCCATTTGCAGTGGAAAGTAAATGAACACAAATTGAAGCGAATTCAAACTCTTTATTGACATTCAAGAAGTTTACAAGCGGCGCTAGGCCGATATTACAAATCGCTCAAGCTCTCTCTCTCTCTGAAACATAAAAGACGTGCCAAGTGGCTTACAAGATGGAATGATTTATGGCGATGTTCCGATACATTATGTCCTGTATATGGTGCTTCAGCTCCTTGCAACGCCCCAAGGCTCCAGAGTTAGCTCCGCGCCTTAGCACGTTCGAGGGAAGCTCCACACCCGACGACGTCTCCTACTTCCTGCAAGCAATCTGTGGGGTTATCAGTACAATGTTATGCACTGGTGGGGAGGCTATCTCGCCCACAATGCTATCATTACCAAACACGTTCTATTCACTTTTGTGCTCCGTCTATCATTCATTGTCTTTCTAATCTTGCCTTAGGATCAGTTTTATGGCATATTTCATAACCTATATCGTGTTACCAAATTCAAGCGTGTGCATGGAAATACATCTACGACTTACCCATACTTACCGTCCGGCCTTCCTTGTCCAAAGTAAACCAAGTTAGTTAACAATTCATATAAACTTTCAATGTCAAGGGCATGTCCCTGCCTCAGGTCCTAGCGCGACGTAGGCGTATTTTCTAACTCAATTTCACGAAGTACTCTTTATCCTTTGGTGTGTTACATTTCAAGCCTGTTCAGAAGACACTTCATTTAGTTAACTTAGACTACTTTGTTTTAATGCAAGGACTTGTAGGATTGCCACCAGCAAAGCCCACTTAATCTATATGCACCGGTCGCTGGCATCACAAGCCAATTTGGACATCTTCTTCTCCCTTGGTAATTTCTCACCTATCATAGCGTGCAGCTAGTACACCCTGATAGTCTTTTGAAATACCCTGCACTTACGTCTCCTGGGCGGCCAAGCCCTTACCCAGGTAGCCTCCGTAAGCCATTTTGATTTTCGTCCGGACCGGCACGTCCCCCCTTTGACCGTGTCGCTGGAAATCCCTTATTCCGCCTCTCTCCCGTATACGATGGGAGTGTCCACGACCATTTCGTATTGTTTTGTCATTTTAACTTAACGGCTGTATCTGAGCCGTAGGCTAACCCTTAGCCATAATACGTTATCGACCAGGTTGGCGGCGGCGTCCGTACAGCGTGGGTAGCGAGCCCCGATGCATGTCCCCGTTATACTTGTCGCTAACCATTCCTTTCCTTTTATCTTTTATTTATTCTTTCTTTTCTTTCTTTCACTTGTCCATTCGTTCATTGATTCATTCACGTATTCATTCATTCGTTGATTCATTCATTCACTCGTTGATTGATTCATTCACTTATTCGTTTATTCTTTATTCATACATTATGCAACTCCCCGTACGGGAGTCGCCTTGGCGACCCATCGGTCCCATAGTCTTTCGATGTTGCTATACTCTACTCGGAACGACTATGTTGATAGTATTCCCGTTTCATTGTTGTAAACCATTCATTGTTTATTGTTGAACACATAAGGAATTTGATATGTAAGCCTGTGCCTTAGCACGAGCGTGGAGTGCGGTGCAAGAGTTCTCACATTTTCCAAGTTCCTTTCCATATTCTATACAAGCATACAAGATGGGATTATTCCCTTAGCTAGGTGCGTTAAGTCATTTATTAGCATACATGGTGTTATCGCCTAGCGATTCTAGCTATAGTGTCTGTATTGTTATGTGTCTAGGCTAAGCAAAGACGGGTTCATCGGAGCCACCCACCTTAGCGATGTTCGCATCGGCCGAGCGATACTCTGAGCGCGCCTTTGAAAGTCTAAGCCGTGATTCATCTTTGACGGGCCAATGTAAGCCTTGCATCGATTCTTCATCAGGTCGATGCCAACTCTTCGGGTCGACGGCTCGTTTGAGTCGTTGCACTTACCGTTTGAATCGACGTTCCGTTAGGGCGGAGCGGGTCATTACATAATACACCACTCAAAACAAGTCTCGTCCTCGAGACTTCTTGAGTGCAGGTCATCCTACCGTTCCCTAACTCATGTCGTGTGCGTATCTTAGACAATCCCTACTGAATGACTTTATCGCTTGATGGCACCGATCTACACTCGATATCTTTTCAAGTTCCGTGTCGCATACGTTTGGTCGATTTTATTAAATGACTTTTCGTTCATTTTAGAGTTGATGGTACTTATTCAATTGTCGTGTTTCTTCGACTTGGTTGCTATTTCTTCGTATCATGGGACTGAAATGGTCGCACGAGGTGCATTGTAATTTATCTAACTCGAGAGTCGTAAGCTGAGGCAAACTCACTTTCGTTTATGCGCATCTCAATACCCACTTGCAGCTGCATTCGAGTTCATCATATCGCTGAGTGGGGACTGTGCACATATTCAAGGTGTCCCCCGAATACGTACATTTCAACCAAGCTTAGCGATTAGCGAAGTCGGACTGGTTACTCGTGATAGTTTTGATTTGTCGATCGTTTCACTAACTTTGATTTAAAACCGAACTCGCGTGCATCTCACTATCGTTTATCTTGATCTTCGAGATGATCCGATTCGTTTCTCAAGCGTTCTTGTCTACGAAATCAATACGATTTCTTCTTCTTAGCGGAGTCGACCAAGTCTTAAGTACTTTCCGTCCGATTTAAGACCAAGTATTGCACTATCATCGAGTACATCTTCCTATCAATGATTCAATTCGTTATCCCAACTTTACTTGCGTATCATCCATTCCTATCATTCGCTTTGTTTGGGGCCAATCTCGTCGTCGTTCACGCACACTCCCTGTTCCCCGTCCTACTCTAAGTCTTGCTGTCCCAAGTCTATCGTCCGTCCAGACGATACTGTAAGGTCAATCGCACAAGTTCAATCACTCGGCATAGGGTCGTCCGCCTATCCGCTAGGTCATCTCACAGGGTCATAGTTACAAGTCAAGTCTGTGGCTTATCGTGCAAGGCCGCTGCACGATGCTCGCCCCAAATCCTATGGTCAAACCATTTGTTCGTTTGTACGGCAGTTTCTACCCAAGTTCGTTTCGCTCAAATTTCTAAACATCAAGCAGCGTCACCCTATTCGCATCAACACATTCTCCGTTTCAAGTTCGAGCTCGTTTAGGAAAGTCATCCTATGATAGGTTGTCCTCAATCAAATCCTTGACATGTCAATATCGTGCGTCCGCAATAACAATTATCGTAGTCTATCTCTTCAAGTATGTTTGATACAATCCACCTATCCATCATATCTAATTCACGTAGTCGATCACAAGGTCGTCTAGCCTTTCAATATGTCGTGTCCCGATCTCACGCAAGTCTGATTATCCACGGCGGACATGAATCACCATGTCAATATTTTTGCAGAATAATCGTTCTCATCGGAACGTAACTCTTGCGTTGCGTCTAGACTTACTCATTTTCGATACGCGGATTGGACCTACTCAATCCTCAACTTTACTTCGCCGTCTATCATACGTCCGATCAATCCTCAATTTCGCCTTCGCTTCAAACCGCAAGTCGTAGCAATCAAAATTGCCATGTCAAGGTATTTCGAGTTCGATCATTCCCGCTGGACATGAATCACCATTGCCAACGCTCACGCGGAACGATCGTCCCAAATCCGACGTGACGCATGTGCGAGGCTGGAGTTGCGCTCGCTCAAGACAAGATCGTTGTCGTTGTGGTTATCACCGAACAATCAAGTCACTTCCCTTCTTCATTCCCAATATTCATTTCTATTCGAATTCTCCAACATAGTATCCTTCAAAACAATAACTTCTAACACGATCATTATTCATCGAATCAGAGTACCCCCGAGTTATCATACATCGATCTTTGATACGCCTCAATACCATCGATGATGTACATAACCTGACGATCTTCCTTTTGCAATGAATTCTGAGTCGTGCAACTTAATTCCTCAATTCGCATTTTCTCGTGCTAACTCGTCATGAAGCAACATCCATTCCAAATCCTTAGTCATTCTCGTATCTCCAACTCAACGTTTCCTATGCACGCTATCTTCCGATCGTGCTATCTTCGATCTCGTCCATGAGTATTTCACTTTAACTCAAGTTTCAATCCATTCGACTAAATTCAAAATCGCATGCACGATCCACTACGTTTTCCTCGACCAAGACCTCCATTCATTTCATCTTTCCGACTCTCTATTCAACTTGTTTCATAATTCGTACTACGCATTCTTAATTCGTCCGAACGATATCTCGTTTGAGACTGTCGAAGTCAAAACCAATTAAGCGTTACTCGTTCTAAGGCGTTGCGCGATATCATCGCTTGCCGACATACTCGTTCTATCCGTAAATCCTTTAGCTTCGCTCGAACAATTTCTATAACGTCCATACACCACTCAGGGTTCGAGCCACTCGACTAGTCGTCGACACTCACTCTTATTCTTCTTCGAAGCTATCACATACACCACTCGGGGTCAAGTCATTCTACAATTTCTCAAAAGGTCATTTGATTCCCAATCAATATATATTCAATTGCACGTTCGCCCGTTCCTCAAAGTCTAAGAACCATTTCCCGCGTTCGTTTTAACGTTGGTCAAGTAGCGTCTCTATCAACATACGTTCTAAGTCTCACTTATTCTCGTCCGAGCGATAGTCGATCTCGCTCGCAAACTCGTTCGCACCAGAAGGTCTAGGTGCGTGATACTCGACACAACTTAGCCAAAAGGCTGCGTGCATAACCATCCCGTTCGAACTATACTTCGGTCTCGTGTACTCATTCGCTATTTGTCAGCGTAAGGTTATTCAAGCACGTCTTGCATTTGCTAACTCTTAGCATCGGTTCCTTCCAACTCAAGTACGTCGTAGTTCGGCACAAAGGCCTTCGCCTATCGATCCCGTTCAACCGAGTACTTGTACGAGCTTTTGAAAATATTAGACTTATTGTATGGAACATCCCGAGGCACAACGAGAGAGAGCGTATACTTCTTTTGTTTCAACGAGTTTTCAAAACGGAGAAAATCGAAATGAAGTCCAAGGACATAAAGCCGTGCTCTGATACCAATCTGTCACGTCCCGCTCCCGCAGGAGCTATCGTCCTCGCTAAGGCGTGATGCCGCACGGGCCTAGGTTACGTCCGTGCAAGGCTAAGTCCATAAACGGCCGATTTGAGCTAGGCCACAGAGTTGCACAGAGTGTTCCCATTTGCAGCGGAAAGTAAATGAACACAAATTGAAGTGAATTCAAACTCTTTATTGACATTCAAGAAGTTTACAAGCGGCGCTAGGCCGATATTACAAATCGCTCAAGCTCTCTCTCTCTGAAACATAAAAGGCGTACCAAGTGGCTTACAAGATGGAATGATTCATGGCGATGTTCCGATACATTATGTCCTGTATATGGTGCTTCAGCTCCTTGCAACGCCTAAGGCTCCAGAGTTAGCTCTGCGCCTTAGTACGTTCGAGGGAAGCTCCACACCCGACGATGTCTCCTGCTTTCCGCAAGCAATCTGTGGGGTTATCAGTACATTGTTATGCACTGGTGGGGAGGCTAGCTCGCCCACAATGCTATCATTACCAAACACGTTCTATTCACTTTTGTGCTCTGTCTATCATTCATTGTCTTCCTAATCTTGCCTTAGGATCATTTTCATGGCATATTTCATAACCTATCTCGTGTTACCAAATTCAAGCGTGTGCATGGAAATACATGCACGACTTACCCATACTTACCGTCCGGCCTTCCCTGTCCAAAGTAAACCAAGTTAGTTAACAATTCATATAAACTTTCAATGTCAAGGGTATGTCCCTATCTCAGGTCCTAGCGCGACGTAGGCGTGTTTTCTAACTCGATTTCACGAAGTACTCTTTATCCTTTGGGGTGTTACATTTCAAGCCTGTTCAGAAGGCACTTCATTTAGTTAACTTAGACTACTTTGTTTTAATGCAAGGACTTGCACGTGGATTGCCACCAGCAAAGCCCACTTAATCTATATGCACTGGTCGCTGGCATCACAAGCCAATTTGGACATCTTCTTCTCCTTTGGTAATTTATCACCTATCATAGCGTGCGGCTGCTACACCCTGAGAGTCTTTTGAAATACCCCGCACTTACGTCTCCTGGGTGGCCAAGCCCTCACCCAGGTAGCCTCCGTAAGCCATTTTGATTTCCGTCCGGACCGGCACGTCCCCCCTTTGACCGTGCCGCTGGAAATCCCTTATTCCGCCTCTCTCCCGTATATGATGGGAGTGTCCACGACCATTTCATATTGTTTTGTCATTTTAACTTAACGACTGTCTCTGAGCCGTAGGCTAACCCTTAGCCATAATACGTTATCGACCAGGTTGGCGGCGGCGTCCATGCAGCGCGGGTAGGGAGCCCCGAGGCACGTCCCCATCATACCTGTCGCTAACCATTTCTTTCCTTCTTATCTTTTATTCATTCTTTCTTTTCTTTCTTTCACTTGTCCATTCCTTCATTGATTCATTCACGTATTCATTCATTCGTTGATTCATTCATTCACTTATTCGTTCATTCTTTATTCATACATTATGCAACTCCCCGTGCGGGAGTCGCCTTGGCGACCCATCGGTCCCATAGTCTTTCGATGCTGCTATACTCTACTCGGAACGACTATGTTGATAGTCTTCCCGTTTCATTGTTGTAAACCATTCATTGTTTATTGTTGAACACATAAGGAATTTGATACGTAAGCCTGTGCCTTAGCACGAGCGTGGAGTGCGGTGCGAGAGTTCTCACATTTTCCAAGTTCCTTTCCATATTCTATACAAGCATACAAGATGGGATTATTCCCTTAGCTAGGTGTGTTAAGTCATTTATTAGCATACACGGTGTTATCGCCTAGCGATTCTAGCTATAGTGTCCGTATTGTTATGTGTCTAGGCTAAGCAAAGACGGGTTCATCGGAGCCACCCACCTTAGCGATGTTCACATCGGCCGAGCGATACTCCGAGCGCGCCTTTGAAAGTCTAAGCCGGGATTCATCTTTGACGGGCCAATGTAAGCCTTGCATCGATTCTTCATCAGGTCGATGCCAACTCTTTGGGTCGAAGCGCGATGAGCAGGCCCATCTGCCGCAAGCCGAAGCGCGATGAGCAGGCCCATCTGACGCAAGCCGACGATGATGAACCCGCACTGCTAATGGTGCAGGAGTGCACGCTCACCGAGACCTCCGTAGGCATGATCAACAACATCGTGCTTGATGAGGTTCACGTTCAGGTACATCTGGGCCGCGAGGACGACCACCAAGGCGAA
This sequence comes from Iris pallida, assembly GCA_029216955.1. NCBI lineage: Eukaryota > Viridiplantae > Streptophyta > Magnoliopsida > Asparagales > Iridaceae > Iris > Iris pallida. The sequence continues at coordinate 21,103,890 of JANAVB010019799.1, read as the reverse complement.
GAATGGTACCTCGACACCGGCGCCAGCAACTATATGACGGGCTGCAAGGAGGTCTTTGTCGAGATGGACACCGGAGTCACCGGCTCCATTAAGTTTGGCGACGGGTCCGTCGTCGACATCCGAGGGCGTGGTACGGTGATGTTCAAGTGTCAGAACGGCGAGCACCGCGCCCTCACTTGCGTCTACTTCATCCCGAAGCTACGAAGCAATATCATCAGTCTTAGGCAGCTCGATGAGAACGGCTGCCAAGTCTTAATCGAAGGCAGCGTGCTATCGATTCGTGATCGTCAGCGACGCCTCCTCGCCAAGGTAAAACGAGCCTGAAACCGACTGTACATTCTACCTCTTGATATTGCACAACGAGTGTGTTTAGCAGCAAGGCTCAATGATGACGCATGGCGATGGCATGCCCGGTTTGGCCACCTAAACTTTGAAGCATTCCGGAAGTTAGCTCGCCGCAACATGGTGTACGGGCTACCACAGATCGACCACGTCGATCAGATTTGCGATAGTTGCCTTGCCGGGAAGCAACGACGCGCCCCATTTCCGCAGGAGGCCAAGTACCGTGCCGACAACCTGCTAGATCTCGTGCACGGTGATCTCTGCGGGCCGATCACGCCGGCGACACCCGGTGGCAAGCGCTACTTCTTGCTCCTCGTCGACGATTTCAGCCACTACATGTGGTTAATGCTACTGGTTTCGAAGGATGAAGCGCCGGCAGCCATCAAACACTTTCTGGCTCTCGCCGAGGTAGAGGCCAAACGCAAACTGCAAACACTCCGTACTGATCGTGGGGGCGAGTTCACATCTGTAGCATTTGGCGAGTATTGCGCGGGCCGCAGTATCAAACGGCACTTCACGACGCCGTACTCACCGCAACAGAATGACATTGTCGAACGTCGGAATCAGACAGTCGTCGCGACGGCTCGTAGCCTTCTGAAGGCAAAGGATATGCCCGGGGAGTTTTGGGACGAGGCGGTCACGACGGCCGTCTTCATCCTCAACCGCTCGCCGACACGGAGCGTCGATGGCAAGACACCGTACGAAGCGTGGCACGGACACAAGCTAAGTGTGCACTTTCTTCGCACCTTCGGCTGTGTCGCACACGTAAAGGTGGTCAAGCCGAACTTACAAAAGCTAGAAGATCGCAGCAAACGCATTGTCTTCATCGGCTACGAGCTCGGCACCAAGACGTACCGGGTGTACGATCCGTCGGCAAGCGCGTGTACGTCACGCGCGACGTTGTCTTCGACGAGGAAGCCAAGTGGGACTGAGGAGTGCAAGACAATGTAGGTATGACATTTACTGTTGAGTATACTATGAATTCCATACCACATGTTGAACACATAGGCACGCCGGTGCACGGGGTTGGCGAGCCATCAACACCAGTAGCGCCCAGTCCAGGGCCGTTGACGCCGGCGTCCGAAGCAGAAACATCCAACTCGGTGGCCCAAGCTGGGGTGGAATTTGTCTCGCCACCTACCAACGCCTCGGCCATGCTCGACGCCGATGACGACGGGCCGTGCAGCTTCAGGACCTTGGCGAACTTGCATGATATGACCACCGTCTGCGAGCTCGATGCCGACGAGCTGCTCCTCATGCTTGGCGAGGAACCTGCCACTTTCTCTGAAGCCGAGAAACACCAATGTTGGCGCCAAGCTATGCTCGAGGAGATGAGCTCTATTGAGGAGAACCGTACTTGGCGCCTCGTTGATCTCCCACCCGGCCACCGTCCGATCGGTCTGAAGTGGGTCTACAAGCTCAAGAAGGATGAGCACGACACCGTCCTCAAGCACAAGGCACGACTCGTGGCGAAAGGCTATGTGCAAAGGCAAGGAGTGGACTTCGAGGAAGTGTTTGCGCCAGTTGCTCGCCTAGAGTCCGTCCGCTTGCTGATCGCACTCGCCGCGCATGAGGGGTGGGCGGTTCACCACATGGACGTGAAGACGACGTTCCTCAACGGCGACCTCGAAGAGGAGGTGTACGTCGCCCAACCTCCCGGCTTCGTTGTCGAAGGCTAGGAGCACAAAGTGCTGAAACTTGACAAGTCACTGTATGGGCTGCGGTAAGCACCAAGGACTTGGAACACCAAGCTTGACAGTTGCCTGTTGTCACTTGGTTTCCATCGAAGTGCACAGGAACACGCTATGTATGCACGCGGCAAAAGTCCAACTCGCCTACTTGTGGGAGTGTACGTCGACGATCTCATAATCACCGGGACGGACCCACAGGAGATTGCCAGGTTCAAGGAGGAGATGAAGGCCTTGTTCAAAATGAGTGACTTGGGGTTGCTTACTTTCTACCTCGACATTAAAGTGCAACAGTCCAATGGCTTCATCACCCTTAGTCAAGAGGCATATGTGCGCAATATCTTGGAGAAGAGTGGCATGGTGGACTGCAACCCGTGCCACGTCCCCATGGAACCGAGGTTCAAGCTAAGCAAGGTGAGCTCAGCCCCGCCGACCGACGCCACATTCTACAGGAGCATCGTCGGGAGCCTCCGGTACCTGGTGCACACGCACCCAGACATCTCGTACACGGTGGGCTACGTGAGTCGGTTCATGGAGAATCCGACCACTGAACACCTTGCTGCTGTCAATCGCATCCTCCGCTACGTCGCCGGCACACGTCACTTTGGTTGTCGCTACGAAAAGAAGGTGGAGGAACCAAGGCTGATCGGCTACAGCGACAGTGACATAGCAGGTGACATCGATACTCGCAAGAGCACCACTGGCGTGTTATTCTTTCTCGGCCGTAGCCTTATTAGCTGGCAATCTCGGAAGCAGAAGGTCGTAGCATTGTCCTCCTACGAGGCCGAGTACATTGCCGCGACAACGGCAACATGCCAAGGCATTTGGCTTGCAAATCTCCTTGGTGACTTGAAGAGCGAGGAGGTCGGCAATGTCGTGCTCAAGGTGGACAACAAGTCCGCCATCTCCCTCAGCAAGAACCCCGTTTTCCATGACCGAAGCAAACATATTGATACAAGGTATCATTTCATTCGGGAGTGCGTCGCAAGAGGGAAAGGTTGAGATCGAGTACATCAGCACTGAAGGACAACTCGCGGACATCCTTACCAAGGCGCTCGGGCAAGTCAAGTTCAGTGAGATGAGACAAAAACTCGGCATCGTAGATGTGAATTTCATACAACAGGATTAGGGGGTGATTTGTTGACTTAATCATGTTGTATGGAATTCCAAAGCACATGTGCGGTGAGGAGCACCTGCTAGCTCCTAGTCTTTTGCTCGTGTATGGTGGGGAGCAATTTGCTCCATACTTTTAGTTGTGTTAGTTTCTTCTTTGTAAGCTATAAAAGGCTCCTAAGGAGTCCATCAATAAATGAACAGTGAGTAGCAATTCACTCTTAAGAAGAAAAAGCTTTCTTCCTCTTCCCTTCCTCTTTGTGTGTGTGCTTCTATCCTTTTGAGTTCGGCAGCTCCAACAGATACCACCCATTTGGCCTAGGCAATGTGGGACTATTTATTCTAGTGTTCAAGGCCAAACACCAACAAAACGTGCTCCCGTCACCGGAGAAACATGCTCCCGTCGTCGGGGAAGCGAGCTCCCAAGTAAGAACTGCCGAATCGAGGTTCTTACTGAGAATCGTTGACCTTCTAGGAGTTTCTGGCTTCTAAGCTTTCATTACACTCTACTGATATAATTATTGAGTTAGATACTAAGGTACATTTCTTCTTTTGGAAGAAGAAAATTGTGGATCAATGCTTTTGATGATGAATCTCAATCTCTGGACTTTGAATGGATATCGTTAAAGTTTGATTGCATTCAAGTTGGCACTAACAATGTAAAATGGAGGGAAGACAAAATATAAGCGAAAGATAACCATTCTACAAATTGCACAACAGTGCACCTTTATACTGTATATCACATATATATCCGCCTCAAGGTCATGTTAAATGTCTGATCTAATGACAGTTTCTGTGAAGTTCATTACTATGACCCTATTTTGCATAAAATTGAAATTCTTGATGTGATACATGTAAAAATGATTGAATGGTATAAAAATGTTTTCCCCTTTCCATCTTTCCATTAAGACTGGTAAACATCTCAAGCAACACTTACCGTCTGGACTATATAATCAAGACTTCCATAAGCTTCTAGGTAAAGGAGTTTGTCACTATTATTTGACGTTATCCCATTCTTTCACACGTGCACCGGCTATGGAGGCCTACAAGAAAATTTTCATACAGTTAGTACCAAGCAGTACATAAATAGGAAAAGAAAATGGTAAAGGTAGGTGCCTAATGCCTCACCTCATTATCCCAGTCACATTTGTAGGTGAGGAAAGCCAATATCAGTGTTTGTATAGCAGTTCCTCCAATCATTCCAACCCAAAGACCCTACCACATCAATTTGAACGTAAGATGCAAAGAATAGGGTTAAGAATACTGCTAGATCATGAAAAATCAACTACTTTTTAGATGCATAACCTCTTCCATTTGCCAAGAGTAGTAATTATCATACTAATATTGCATGGTAGTCCAAATTTAGAAATGGAAACAATGATAACAAGTTAATGTTCATCTACTTAAATGTTAACTCTAAATTATCAAACAAGAGTGTAGTAGTACAAGATAGGCACACACAGAAAATTAAGAGTCTATCAGGATACGAAGTCCATTTCGGATTTCATGGCCAATGCTATTTTTCGAAATCTTTATATAGCTTCCATGTAGGATGCTGGATCTTCACCATCCATCACAATTACCTCTATGTCACCGCCCACCACAAATCCCAGATATGTCAGGTGCCCTAGGTACTCTGCTGCTCTTACGTGCGATATGTGTACTGTCAGTTTCTGTCGGCGTTCCGACAGTGCTGTCAGGTTCTTCCACAAGTTACATCGCATACTCTGGGTCTTCAACTTCTTCAGGTACCAACCGAGTTACCCGTATGTGGAGATCCATTGGAGGTCTCTTCGATCGACTTGTTGGAAGGCCGTTCGGTCGTCGAGGAGAGTGGGCAGCATTTTATTCACCTCCCCGTGAGTTGTGTTCTCATGCTAGCTATAGAACCTATTTTCCACCATTATGAAGTGTGCAATATTGGGGTTAAGTTCCAATAGACGAGACCTAACTGATGTTGCTTCGCATCGGTCGGTAAGTAGGCTTGACCTTCTTGGGCTGAGGCTCGGGCCAATGTGCTAGATTGGTGTATAAGTTCCAACGGTTGGTCCAATTGTGGGGAAAACTTTTGGATCTTGTGTTCCTTTGGTCCCTGCATAAAGGCACAATGATTGGACGAGATAATCGGTCGGACGTCCCTCTCATAGCTAATGAGTAACCAAACAACTAGAAAGTTTAAAGAAGAAAGAGAATGGGATTGAGCGTACATGTCCCATCAACTCAGGAAGTAATAAAAAGTATGCCAAGTAGTGTAAATTACCACATTTCCCTTGGTTTCCTTCATACCTATCCGATCAACCTCGTTTATGATGGCCCATATAAGAGACGAACCAAGCGGCACATATCCCATCATTTAAATCGCCCATTTCTCTACTTCTACTTCTTAAGTGTCCGTGTATGTTCGGTTTGTGTCCGATTTTGTACGATCAATTTGTTCATTAAAATCGAAATCCATTTTCGTCGCTGGACTCACAAGTTCCCCGCGATGTCGTCGACGTTTTACGTGGATTTACGTGATGTGTATGTACTGTGTCAGAGTCGTAACTTACAATCCACTCATCGTCTTTGCGAATGGTCGATTCAGTTACACGCATAGTACTGAGATCTAGAACCTTGGATACTTGGAACTCTGTTTTGTGACGATTATGTTTGGGCGTCACCATCGTCTCTATTTGCGTGTCGTTACCTTTACTAATTTCGAAACTTTGCAGTAAAAATTCTAAATTTCTATTAATTTGTAATTTTCAACAGTAGAATAGTTTACATTACTTAATTGATAAGATTATATCAAATCCTAATGTAACATCGATTATTTTGTCGATAAGTATCCTAAATTACTTTGTTGATAAGTAACCTAGATTATTTTGTCAACAAGAAACCAACATTACTTAGTTAACAAGTAGCTCTAAACTGATGTTAGATTACTTAATTGACAAGAAATCATAATCCCAAAATTTAGTTTACTTATTAAAGAAGAAGTACTTAGTTTTTTATTTTGCTTGTTGTTCGTGATCGTGCGGGAATTGTACAAATTGTGTTTATGTGCTTACTTGTGGACTCGTGTAAAAGAGGAGACTACATGGTAAATTATAGAATTTTGACTTATTGGCTATTCGGTTGTGATTGACAGGCGAAGTACATATATTTAGCGTATTGCACGACCTTTACTGTATATTTCAAGTATCAGCATGATTCATGATTCTTCGAGATTAGATGTTGCTTCATGTTTGTTCTACAACTAGTATATGATAATGAGTGTCGATTATGATATCGTTCTAGTATATGTTCACCATCATTCCAGTATATCATTACTCATGTTTCTATCGTGATCATGATTGTTAATTTGAGATAGGTAGAGGAATATAACTAGTAGACATGTTGTCTATAGAATCAATAGAGACCATCCAATGTTTTTAATCGATGTTTACTCAGTAATGTAGATCACGTATGGATGTCTGAGTCCCAACAAAATGTGCACTTATTGAGTCTTTTCTTCATATTGTCAGCTTGTTATCATTTTTTTAGTATTGTCATATTTTCTTAATATTTCAAATGTTGATACTGTCATCATACTAGTAGCATAGTTTTTCTTTTGTCATATTCCAGTCATACCAGTCTTGTACCATAGTGCGGAGTCATTACTGCTAGTACTATACTCTACGCCAATCGTTATTGGATAACCTAAAATTACAACTTCAAGTGACATACACCCAGAGTACTACAGTGCACATGAAGGTGAGGATACAACCGTGGTGGATGAACTTGTTCTCAACTCTTTGATGATCAATAGTTTGGAGATGCAAACGGTAGAAAATAATGGTTGGATTATTTTATTGATGGACTACTTCACTACTTATAGGGAGTCTAGCTCCTCTACATACTACATATTCCGATGTGGGACTAAAAGTCCCTTATTGATTCTCAACACTCCCCCTCAAGATGGGCGATAGATATTGATCATCCCCATCTTGTTACATAGCTTCGACAGACTTAATGAACTAAGACTCTTAGTCAGACAGTCTGCAACTTGTTCTTCTGAGCGGACATAGTCAATCTTCAGTATCCCTTGTTCCAGCTTCTCCTTGATGAAGAATCGATCAATCTCGATGTGCTTCGTTCTGTCGTGCTGAACTGGATTGTTAGCTATACTTATTGCAGCTTGACTATCGCTCAGAAGACGCAATAGTGCTCCCTTATCCAGCTGCAACTCTGTCAGCAACGCTTTCACCCACAGCAACTCTGACACTCCCAGAGCCATTACTCTGTATTCTGCTTCAGCTGTCGACCGTGCTACCACTGACTGTTTCTTGCTTCTCCATGAGACCAGATTTTCTCCTACAAAAACACAGTATCCCGTGGTAGACCTTCTGTCGTCTATGCAGCTCGTCCAGTCTGCATCACAGTATCCCTCAACTTCTATGCGTCCATTCTTCTTGAACCATAGCCCCTTTCCCGGCGTTCCTTTCAGATATCTCAAGATCTGAAATACTGCTTCCATATGACCCTTTCTTGGATCATGCATGTAGCGACTCACTACACTCACCGCAAATGAGATATCAGGGCGAGTGTGTTCCAGATAAATCAATCTCCCTACAAGTCTTTGATATCTTTCACGATCAACAGGCTCTCATGCTTCTGCTCCAAACTTACTCTTCTGGTCAATTGGAGTAACGGCTGCTTTGCATCCCAGCATTCCTGTCTCCTTCAGCAGATCTAGTACGTATTTTCTTTGTGATAGAACAATTTCCTGTTTGCCTTCACACACTTCGATACCTAGAAAGTAACTCATCGCTCCTAAATCCTTCACCTCAAACTCCTTCGCGAGTTTTGACTTCAGCTTAGTGATCTCGACTTCATCATCACCTGCGATCACTATATCATCCACATATACAGCAAGTATAGTGATGTGGCCTCTTGCATGCTGGAGGAAGACCGTATGATCTGCATTTGTTTGACGGTATCCCATGCCTGTAACAGCCTTTCTGAATCTGTCAAACCAGGCTCGAGGAAATTGCTTGAGCGCTGATTGCTTGAGCCCGTATAGCGACTTCTTCAGTTTACACACCTTTCCTTGCGACGTCCCTCCGTCTGATTCCGTCGCGTAGCACCCTGGCGGGAGCTCCATGTATACTTCTTCTTGCAGGTCCCCATGAAGAAAGGCATTCTTCATATCCAGCTGGTACAGCTTCCACCCATAGTTCGCTGCAATGGAGACCAGAGTTCTCACGGTGCTCATTTTTGCTACTGGGACAAACGTCTCATCATAGTCTATTCCATATGACTGTGTGAATCCTTTTGCAACCAACCTTGCCTTGTACCGCTCTACTTTTCCTTCTGGCGTCTCTTTCACTGTGTACACCCATTTGCATCCCACAGCTTTCTTCCCTTTGGGTAATGGAACCAGCTCCCATGTCTTATTTTTCTCCAGTGCCCCAAGTTCTTCCATCATTGCAGCTTTCCACCTTGGATCTTTCTTTGCTTCCTGCCAACACGTGGGCAACGAAGTAGAGTCTAACGATGCAATGAAGGCTCGATAATTCGAAAAAATGTTAGAATAAGACAAGAAGTTGGCAATGTCATGTTCGTAATCATCAAAACGAGCAGGAGCCTTACCCACATTGATGCGAGAAGATCTCCTTAAGGGAGCAATAGGTGGTGGAGAGATCATACCATCCGAGTCGGAGAGATCCGCATCAGAATCCGAGTGATTCAGTGCGGGGGCAACATCTTCAGGAGTTGGTGCAGGAGTAGACGAGGGACTTGGTACAGTAGGCACAGGACACGGCATAGGCACAGTACTGGACTTCTGTAGACTTGGAGCTCCTTTTCCCTTGTCTGCTGCTCCCCCTGCGTAACATATGTATCTTCTTCTTCATTCTCTGTATCTGAGTCACTGTGCTCTCCCCCTTTCGTCCAGTTTTCTACAACCGGACACGGAACCGATCCGACGACCACATTTGGGCTTATTATCTCTCCCTCACATCGAACACCATCTGTGTTAGGTGTGTCACCAAATGCTGAACCTTCATCCGAACCATAGTATGGTTCGAGCTCTATGAATGTAACGTCCATGCTGACAAACATCTTCCGCTCGACTGGACTCCAACAGGCATATCCCTTCTGAGTCGCCGTGTAACCGACAAAGACATTTAACTGCCCTAGGATCCAGTTTGCCAACGCCTGGCCTATTATCTTGGACAAAGCACACACATCCAAAAACTTTCGGTGGAACAGTATATGTAGTTGCCCCAGTAAGCATCTCCAACGGTGTCTTCCAGTCCAATACTTGAGATGGCATTCTGTTGATGAGATAAGAGGCCGTCAATATAGCCTGCCCCCATAAGTATTTCGGGACATTCATAGCCAGCATCATCGTCCGTACGACTTCCAGCAGGTGTCTGTTCTTTCGTTCAGCCACACCATTTTGTGCCGGAGTATAAGCACATGAAGTTTGATGTAGTATTCCATGAGTGAAAAAATACTCAGCAACCCGCTTATTAGTATACTCCGTCCCATTGTCAGACCGGAAACACTTAATTTTAGCGCCATATTGTGTTTCCACCCGTCGATGAAGTCCCGAAAGGCCTCAAGGACGTCACTTTTATTCTTCATAAGGTAGACCCATGTCACGCGGGTATAACAGTCAATAAAGGTGACGAACCATCGAAAGCCGTTAATTCCGGTTGTAGGACAAGGGCCCCATACGTCCGAATGTATCATGTCAAAAGCAGCTAAACTCCTATTCCCCGAGCTCACATACGAGCTTCTGGTATGTTTTTCCAACTGCAAGATGAACTCGATAGGGTGGCCCAAAACGAACGTACCATCTCTGAGTACGCAGCCCTGTTGAAGAAGTACTACTCTGATACCATGTAGAAAATAATGGTTGGATTATTTTATTGATGGACTACTTCACTACTTATAGGGAGTCTAGCTCCTCTACATACTACATATTCCGATGTGGGACTAAAAGTCCCTTATTGATTCTCAACACAAACTTTCTATTCATATGCGATTCAGACTAGTTACCTTAGTTACATTTACTTGCCTTAGTGACCTTTTTCATTCAACCTGTTGTTCCCGATACGACTTATATTATTTATTTGGAGGGATCTTGATTGATCTTGATTTTAGCTATTTATGTAGATATTTTAGACCATATATTCTTTGTCTTTTCTTTTAGATTATTAGTTCCTCTGGATGTTGAATGGGATGGGTTAATAGTTTGAATGCAATGGTTATATTGATGTATTACCTATAGACACCTTTGTGTATGCATTTGGAACTCTTAGGAGTATTCTAGTACGAATATGTTCGACGTATCAAGCACTCGTACCCGATTATTTGGAAATGGGTCGTGACACACTCAATGACACTATAACAAGGATTCCCTAATGGATTAATATATTTCAATAGGAATGTCCTTCACGTCAGTGGTGCAAATGATCTATGGAACTGAGGCCATTATAATATCTTATGAGTGTGCACCTACACTTTCTATGTAATTTTAGCTAACACAAGGATTGCGACGATTACAGATTGGGTATGGTTAATCAAAGATGCTTGTTTTTTGAGGATTACGACATATGGCAAATAGGTTGATTAATGCAAAATGGCATGTGCCATATGATGGATAGGTTCCACTGCTACTTCAGATCCAACTTTTGACTCGCTTCATCTTACGATTCAACATCAAGTTTTCTTCGCTTTAATCAAGGTGGATTTTTGGATCTTAGAATGAAGGTTGCTGCAGACTGTCTTCCTTGGAGCGAGATTCAGCTTGTTTTGATTGCTGCAACTTCGCAACCCTCAAGTAGAATCGATCCATAATCCTCAATTGGATTGATTTCTTTGAGATCTTTAGGATTGGATGGGTAAGAACTCTATCAGTCTTTGTATTACAAGTAAACTTCACCTAAACTCAGTTCGTCAACCATTGCATAATTTCATATAGGTTTGTCCCTTTGGGTCATGACGCAGTAAGCAAAAAGGGGGAAATGTTCTTGTTGTATCCTCCAATCCGTACATCAAAAGTCACAAAATGGTTTAGCAAAAAATAGTCAAAAGGAATTCTCTTGGCACATGATGTTGTAAGTAAGAAGCTCAGAAACTTTTTTCTGTTTGTGTGTGATATCAGTTATTATGGATCATCGTCAAAAGCTTCTCCCATTAGAATTGGGGTTGGCTATGGAACATAAGAAAGATCCATACAAGGATTTGACAGTTTTATGACCGTATGTCGACGTTACATCAACCCTCTACATCATCATATAATGACCGGCGGTGTATACTTTCTGAACACGGCATTTATGTATCTTGAACTTACTGGGTTTGTTATACTCCTAATGTTAAGAAAGTTGGGTGGAACGTACCAAAACCTGAAGGTTCAAAATCCATCCTAGAAGAACCCCAACAGGAACACCGATAAAGTAATAACTCCCTATGTTAACATAAGCAACTGTTGCTTGCCACCCGGAGCCAACTGCAACACCTACAAATGTAACAAAAGATTTAGAAGCTTTATAAGTTAACAACACCGTTAGATTACTCTTCACACATTGCAGAACAGAACTAAGTACTCACCAGAAAGGATTGGTTGGATGCTATTAAATAGGATGGAGAGTGCCAGTAAAAAGGATAACTTATCAACGAGTCTGAGAACAGTGTTGCTAGAGGTAAACAGGAGTCCGAACTTGTCATGGAAACCCAAAATCAATGCAAAGAAGAAAATCCCAATTATTGTTGAGCTCATGACGGAGATGATAGCTGCAAACCTTGCACCCTTCCCATTGCCGGCACCAAGCTCATTTGCAACTCGTACGCTAGTACAAAACAAAATGAAAATGATGTTAACAATGGCACAAAACTAAACAAATGCTTGTTTTTTGTTATTCATAGTTTAATTGGCTGAAAACTGAGGAGGTTGTTATAGCCCTCAGAGTTGATAATTTAACATCATGTGTCATGATTTAAACACTGGTACGTGAAAATCCATCTAGAACAGGAATCTTGTTTGCCTCTTGTACTAATGTGAAGGAATAAAAGTTATAACAAAATATGGAATAGCCATCCCTCAAGAATTACATTTGACATCCAATTTCTTGACTCTTGGACAAACAGGATCTTGGATCTCCAAGCTATAAACAAAAGGAAAAGAATAAAGGGAAAAGAGAGCACTTAATGTTAGTTATTGTTGTTAGTGCCGGGGCACACTTTTCGACGGAAAACTGAGAAAATGAAACAATTGTAAAAACAACGTTTCAACGCAACACTTCAAAGAAGGTGCACAACAGAGATCCTAGGAGGATTCTGGATTACGATAATCTAAAAAAATTTCGTAACAGTAGCAAACGATAGTAGCACTTCTAAACAGAAGGTACGAATCGAAATGCTAACAGCAGCAGCGATGACAGGCGAAAGATGGAAGATGGCCTGCTGGGGTGAATGATCACCGTTGCTCAAAGCTTAATTCGTCCCACACGAACAGCTTCCAGGAACCAGCAAGTTCGACGAAAAACTTGGAACACTCTGCTCTTCTGACTCCTCGGAAGACGCACAGACTCCTGTACTAAATGGCGTTGCTGCACTGCTTCTCTTCACTCTCAAACTCCGTGGAAACACGTAAGGAATGGTGCTAAAAACACTTCTGCCTTATGTGAATTCTGAACTTGTATCTTGAGAGAGAGAGAGAGAACAGAGAAGCTTATATAGCCTCGCTCTGTAACCGTCCAGTTAGCAACATGTTCGGGATATGGAAAAAAACCATCCCGAACATGCTGTAACTGCTCAATCGTGCACAGACACGATCTGAGCCAAAGGGCGCACAGCGCACGCCATTTGCGCCACTTGCGCAACGTGCGCACAACCGCTCCAGTGCGCACTAGCGCACTGCGCACACGGTGCGCACCCTGCGCAACACGCGCAACTTGCGCCACTAGCGCATACTGCGCAACTTGCGCACCCCGCGCAACATACGCCAACCGTGCGCCAAAAGGTAGCGTCCACTGGCACGCATCTAGGCCGCGCAACTGGGCGCGCCTCTGGGCTGCGCAACTGGACGCGCCACTTGGCCGCGCAACTTGGCCGCGCAAATAGACGCGCCACTTGGCCGCGCAACTGGACGTGCAACTTGGCCCTGCAACTGGGCGCGCCACTTGGCCGCACCAATTGGCAGCGCAAGTGGCTCGCGCAACGAACGCAACTTAAGCGCACTATGCGCCTAGCGACGATGCTGACGTGCTAAGTGCAAAGTGCGCCAACAAAACGCTACATTACGTCTCATGAGCCCACGAGTCCAAGTCCGAGTCCGTGTCCGAGTCCGAGTATGAGTCGCTAAGCCCCTACGGGGCTTAGCTCTAATGGAAATAAATTTTTCAAGAGCAAAAAGCATGAATGCTTCATTGTTGATTTAGCCTTTTTCCCATTAGAAAAATACTCCCACATTGCACACCCATGTGCACCTTCACACCACATGTGCATATCTAAAAGAGCATAACTAATATATAGAGATACAACTTCTTTGGCCTAGTCGATGTGGGACTAAAATTCCAAAACAAAAGGCCAAAACCCAACAATCCTCCACATATCTCTATATATGGGTATAAGTGTTCCCCACAGTAACTGTCCATCATGCATTAGGAGAGATGTCGCTGACGACTTGAATGTTCCCGCATGGGTCAAATAACATACTTAATACAAGAATGGACTAAGCCTTGAATTCTGCACCATAGCTGAAATTCTTCCCACTCACATAATATAGTTACATGTGCTTCTGGCTACACATTAAAGGTCCTGTGCCAGCCTGGTTTCAGTGTATAATTTTGGACGTCTACAAGTTTATCCTCAAGAGACGACCTGATATCTCTTTGTCCATACACTATAGGTGAGCTCTTTCTTAAAGAGACGTGGCATGAAGCGCTTTGTACTTCCCTTGTGGTGCTACGCCGCTATGACTTGGCCTAAAGCCGAGGCCTTATCCCGTACCGGGAACCTCATCGTAGTGTCACACTACTGTAGCATGAGGACACCGCCTCTTTGTAGTGTCATACTACCTAGCATGAAGCCTTAGGCTCCCTTGCGGTGTTACGCCGCAACGACATGACTTGCAAGACCAAGACTTTATCCCTAACCTGGTACCTCATCGTGGTGTCGTGCCACTATAACGTGAGGAACTCCTCCCCTTTGTAGTGCTGACTACACCCCTCTTTATTTCAACATACAACATTAGGCTACCTGCCTATTTGCAGTGCTATGTCGTTGTGACTTAGCTCATACAGCCGAGGCATTACCCCTTTCGGGAACCTCATGGTGGAGTCACCCCACAGCAGCATGGAGTTTCACTCCTTGTAGTGCTGCACTATCGTTCTTCCTGTAAAGCACACCAGGCATTCACTTTGCTTGAGAACTCATTAAGGCGTTTAAGCCAACCTTCCACAGGATTTGTTTTTCGCAGAAAATAACAGTAGACAATAGTGGTTGTAGGTCCGTAACCTCTCCATGCCACAGAGGACAACTACCCACCGTTTCTGATATTCTTCCGGTTAAAAGTCCTCCCTTGAACCAAAAGCTAGATGCCTAGTAGATTTCTCTTTGAACTAATAGCATAAAACTTTATGGTAGGAATGTAATAACACAATATCAGAATGCCTTTAAGCCTATTTTACAAGCTGTGTCATCGACCAGCTGGAGCTTGAGGCCCTTGGTAAACGGATCCGTCAGGTTCTCCTAACTCCGAACATCAATCACTGTAATAACACCCCTCTTGATGAGATCGTGTACTGCCCTGTGCTTCAACCGCACAGTACTCTTCTTTCCGTTGAAGAGGTCATTTGATGCCACCATCGCAGTCGCCTGGTTGTCGTAGTATATCGGTATCGCCGGTATTTGTGCCCCAACAACTGAAAGATCATACATGAGCTCCCAAAGCCATTCTGTTTCCTCCGCAGCGGTATCAAGTGCAAAGAACTCAGATTCCATGGATGACCACGAGAGCATAGTCTGCTTCTTCGATTTTCACGATATAGCATCTCCACCTATTGTGAAAATGTATCCACCTGTGGACCTCTCGCTCTCCACTTCTGAGCACCAGCTGGCATCACTGAAGTCTTCCACTACCGGCGGATCTCCGCTGTAGTGCAGTGCATATGTCTGAGTCTTCTTGAGATATCTCATAACCCGTTTCACAGCTTTCCAGTGCTCAATGCCTGGGTTGCTCGTGAAACGACTCAGCATTCCCACGACAAAAGCTATGTCAGGCCTTGTGACAGTAGTAGCATACATCAAACTCCCGATTACGCTTGCATACTCCAGCTGCCTGGCACTTTTTCCTGAATTAGGCTTCAGCTTCAGATCACACCTATACGGCATATCGATCCCTGGAAGATGCTGATACCCGTAACGAGTGACATCTTCTTAACATAATGAGACTGTGACAGCGCTAGTCCAGTATCTGATTGGATGATCTAGATCCCTAAGATCACATCAGCTTTCTCCAAGTCCTTCATATTGAACTTGTTCGAGATGAACTTCTTTGTCTCCGTGACACAGCCCATATCCGTACATAGGATCAGCATGTCGTCCACGTACAGACAAACGATCACACCTCTTCCATCAGCGAACTTCGTGTAAACACACTTGTCCGTCTCGCTGACCATGTAGCCATTTGATCTTATAACCTTGTCAAACTTCTCATGCCACATCTTGGAAGCCTATTTAAGACCGTACAAGAATTTTACCAACTTGCAGACTTTGTCTTCAAGATCCTTGACGACAAATTTCTCTGGTTGTTGCATGTAAATTTCTTCGGTCAGCTCGCCATTTAGGAAATCCGTTTTCACATCCATCTGATGTATCACCATCTTATGTATTGCTGCGAGAGCAATCAACATTCTGACGGTAGTCATCCGGGCTACTGGAGCATATGTGTCAAAGTAGTCAATTTCCTGCTTCTGAGAAAATCCCTTGGCTACTAACCTAGCCTTGAACTTGTCAATAGTTCCGTCTGCTTTCATCTTCTTCTTGAAGATCCATTTGCATCCGATGGATTTTGCTCCTTCAGGAAGATCAACCAACACCCAAGTGTTATTTGAGGTGATGGAATCAATTTCATTGTCAATTGCCTCCTTCCAGAAAATTGCGTCTCTGGTCTTAATCGTCTCAACATAGGTAAGCAGATATGCTTCCACATGATAAGTGACAAAGTCATTTCCGAAGTCCTTTGGCCTCCTCATACGCTTCGCTGACGGCTCAGCGAGTTATGGTTCAATCGTTGTTTCAACAACATCTTCTTGGACTACTTCTTTATTAAAAACTTCAGTTTCTTACGCACTCTTATTGTTCTCCAGAATATCCGCAAGAACAATATTCTTGTGCCTTGCAAATTTGTCTTCAAAATATTTTGCGTCGCGAGATTCAATAATATGATTTGACTCAATATCAAGAAATCTTCGAGCATCACTCTTTTCGGCATACCCCAAGAAGATCGTCTTTGTAGTCCTTATCCCAAGCTTCTGAATCTTCAGATCTGGAAGCTTGACATATGCCAGACACCCCCACACTCGAATGACATTCAAGTTAGGTCTGACCTTGAACCAGAGTTCATGAGGAGTAATATCTGAAGTTGCATGATGCACTCTATTTAGAATAAAAGTGGCCGTCAATGCAGCTTCTCCCCAGTAGCACTTTGGAAGATCCGCAGTCAACAGCATTGAGTTAATCATTTCTGTTAACGTTCTGTTCTTCCTCTCTGCTACTCTGTTTGATTGAGGAGAGTACGGAGCCGTAGTCTCATTGACAATTCTATGTTCTTTGCAGAACGATGCGAATTCATGAGACCTGTACTCTCCACCTCGATCACTTCTTATTCTTTTGAGTTGTTGTCCAGTCTGCCGCTCAGCTTCAGCTCTGAACTCCTTGAACTTCTCGAATGTTTCGTCTTTAGCCTTCAGCAAGTAGACGAACGCATACTTAGAGAAGTCATCGATGAAGGTTATGAAATACTGCATCCCGGCCTTTGTAGAGAATTGTTTAAAGTCACAGATATCGGAGTGTATTAACTCCAGAAGATCTGTACTTCGATAAACCCGAGGAAAGGGTTTCCTTGTGATCTTCGTTTGAGCACAAACTTCACATTTCTCTACCTTACCTCCGCACTTGGAGATAAGTCCTAGACTAGATATTCTGTTTATTCGTTTACAATGAATATGTCATAGCCTATTATGCCACAACTCAAGAATATAAGCAGGAGTGCTTGCATTAATTACATTGGACTAATTTACAAGCTGAATTTTGAACATTCCTTCGGTATAAAAAGTTTTTCCGAAATATGTTCCCTTAATAGACATCACCATCTGGCCAGCATTGATGTCCATCATGAGGCCTGCATTACAGAGTAGGCCTCCAGAGATCAGGTTCTTTGCGATAGCAGGTACATGCTTCACACCTTGAAGCGTCAGGGACTTCCCCAAAGTCAGCTTCAAAACCACCGTCTCGATCCCGAGCACTTCAGCTTGTGCCTGGTTTGCCACCATAACCACTTTAGAAGTTGGTATATAGGTGGTAAACCACTCCTTGCTAGAGCAGACATGGCAGGTGGCGCCAGTGTCTACCCACCAGTCAGAATCAAACCCTACCGCATTGACCTGCGCAATCATAGCAACAACATCAATGATCATTGAAACCTTACTAGGCTCACCTTGCTCTGATTGCTTGGTCTTGGACTTGCATTCACTCTTGAAGTGGCCCTTCTTGCCACACTTGAAACAAGGCATCTGAAACTTTGCCTTCTTTTGCTTGAAGGAAGTCCCCTTCACGTTCAGATTGTTATGGTCCTTTTTCTTGTTGTGGGAAGCCGTATGCTTTTCCCTTGGTTCCCTGGTATGAACCGGATTGGCGTTAGCCAATTGCTTGGACAGTGCGTCTACCTTCAGTTGAGCCCTCATCTGGTCCTCAATGTAGACTTCCTGCAGTAGATCGTCGAGACTGACCTCCAACTTCTTCCAATGCATGTTTGCATAGAACTTGCTCCACCCAACAGGGAGCTTCGAAACGATCCCTCCAACAACAAATTTGTCGGGGAGGGACATCGCCTCGTCTTCCAACTTCTGTCGCAGTTTCAGGAACTCCTTCACCTGCGGCAGCATTGGCTTCTCGTCCTCAAAGAACCACTTATGATATTTCTCAATAAGAAATTATCTTGCTCCGGTTCTTATCATCTTCGTACAGTTTCTCCAGAGACTTCCAAATCTCTCTGGCAACAGTCTTCTTTGAATAAGATTCGGCAAGAGAATCTTCCATAGCATTTAGGATCATAAGCCTACAAATGCTATTATCCCTTCTCCACTTGGCCTGGTTCTTAGTAGCCGCAGAGATTGCGGCTGCATATCCAGTTTCTTGAACAATAGGTTCCTCCTCAATCAGCACGTGATCAATATCAGAGAACTGGAGATTGAGAAAAACCTTTCTTTTCCAGATTTGATAGTGCTCACTATCAAATTGTTCTAACTTAGAGAAGTTAGGATTGATTAGCGAAGCACGAAAGTTTTCCATCGTAGCAATTAAGCTTTGAGACTGTTAGTGCCGGGGCACAATTTTCGATGGAAAACTGAGAAAATGAAACAATTGTAAAAACAACGTTTTAACGCAACACTTCAAAGAAGGTGCACAACAGAGATCCTAGGAGGATTCTGGATTACGATAATCTAAAAAGATTTCGTAACAGTAGCAAACGACAGTAGCACTTCTAAACAGAAGGTATGAATCGAAATGCTAACAACAGCAGCGATGACAGGCGAAAGATGGAAGATGGCCTGCTGGGGTGAATGATCATCGTTGCTCAAAGCTTAATTCGCCCCACACGAACAGTGTCACGACCCGCACCCACTGTGAGGGTACGAGAGCGTAACAACGCCCAGCCTACGCCGCAGTGTCGGCGGTAGAACGCTGTTCTAGGTCATGAACTATAACTAACATAATATGAATGCTCTCCATAAGGAGGCCAACACAGAGGTACAACTCAATCACAATCTAGAGATAGAATATGACACGATAAAATAGATAAGAGAATCCTCAACCGAGGTACAAGAGAAATGAAATACAAGTCTCAACATCTCTACAATATACAAACTCTGAATCAAGAACAACAACTAAACATAAAAGGAAAACAGTCTAAACTATCTATACTAAGCAAGATATCGTCCTCAGCAGCTGTCTGAACCTCCCCTGGGGTCCAGGTCGCGAGTGTCAACTAGGCAAACTCCAAGTAAGGGTACAGGGTGCCTCATCATCCTCTATAAAATTTTCAACAGGTCCAGTCAGGACGGGAGCGAGCACAAAACATCTCACGCAGTTCATATCATGTTAGGAAATATAAAGCATGCAATAGAGTAAGGTACATGAAACGCTGAAAGTAAGAAGTATATAAAAAATAGTAGAGATTTGATAATAGAAAATATCTAAATATGATAAATAAGAACTGTAAGCCTACTGTGATTTAGAGTACAATATGGTTATGTAAACGGTCTAGGAAAATACAATGGTAACTCCATTGTACGTGGGTATACAATAGACATATACAATAGTTATACAATGTTGTACAATAGGATTTGATTACATAACCAATTCTACTCCCCCTCCCCAAATCAATACACAAGGATCTACTCCGGTTACGTTATCTTGCACAATAGTGTACAATGTTATACAATAGATGTACAATATTATACAATAGATGTACAATGTTATACAATGGATGTACAATGTTATACAATAGATGTACAATGTTATACAATAGTTGTACAATGTTATACAATAGTCTACAATGGTCTATCCCTGGAACTCATGTGATAATGAGAGTACAATATGCACAATGAGTGTACAAGGATATAGGTATTCAGTAAATACAATATGGAAGTGAAACGCACATCACAATATGTATCTAGTGAATACAAGGGGATAACATCCCAAAAGGAGATCCATATAGTACCAATCCGTGATAACAATCGTGTCAGCATCAAGTACAGTAATCTAGAGCAAGAATGTAAATCCAGACAAGTATGAAACGGTCAGAGAATGTACTCGCCTCGTATCTGAATGTCTGAAGTAAATGTACTGTCCGAGATGAGGTACCTAACTCCTAGTTAGAGCAACACAAGTCAAGATGTACACAGGAAATGATAAATATAATCTACAATGCATCTGTATGCTGTCTAGGTCAAACTAGACTAAAGTCAACACTTGGTCAACTCCAGTCAACTAGACTAGTCAAACTAGGTCAACTAGGTCAAATCCTAGCCCAACAAGTCTAATAAGTCTCACTTGGCCAAACCAAGCCTAGTCTAGCAATCACACACCAATCACAAGGCTATACAAGCCAAACACAAGCCATCACATTCAATATTATACATAAGAGAAAGGAAGCTAACATGTAAAGCTATGTGTGTGTGTGAACATGGAGGTACATGAAAAGAGAATTCAACACTAGGCCCTATATCACATATATGTATATATAACTATAGGAAAACTCTATTTGCCACATTAACACATTTAGCCATGTATAGTTGTGAGCACCCTAAATTTCGGGTTGATTTTTTTTTTCATTTTATTTTAATTTTCTGATTGAGGGTAATTTTGAAATTTCGTGTTTATAATTATTTTAACAATGATATTTAATTCATGATATAATTTTTGGTGATTTTAAATTATTTTAAAATTATTTAAATCAATGACTTGTGGTTTTGACGTTTTGCTAGTGAAATCCTAGAGATTGTTTGACCTAGAGCCTAACCATGTGATTATGATATTTTAATGTCATTTTTGGCCTAAGGATATTTTTGTATTTGACCTCTTTGAATTATTTTGATATTATTTTATTATTTATGATATTGTTTTGGGGTTATTTGAGTCGGGTTCGAATTTCAACTCAATCCGACTTGAAACGGGGACCCGGGGGTAGTTTGACTCTAGTGGGACCCACACACTAGTTAGGCATGGCCCACATGATATTAATTTTAGTCCACATGATAGAAATATTTTAGTTAGAGGTTAGACTTATTATTATGGATAAGGTTAGTGTGATTAGAGACTTTAGAATGACTAATTTAGCCCCAACCAATTAACCCTTTCCTAATACTCATAGAATAGGTTAGTAGGGGCTTTTGGACTTTTCCTAATAGGACAAAACCACCTTTATGGCCAGCCACAATAAGGATAGGGTTGAGCCTCCCATTTGTCATTATCCATCTATTTTTCTCTCTCTTGTTCTTCCCCAAATTCCTAGAGAGCAATCCCTAGCAATTTCTCTACCAAATCCTTCCATTTCACCACCAAATCTTCTTCTTTCCTTCTCCATTCTAGCCAAGGAGGAAGCTACCCAAGTTTGGGAGGATTCGGAGCTCGTTCGTATCCTTTTGGAATCTCTACGTGTCGGTGTCGCTCCGGGAAGGCTTTTCTTCGATTCGATCTACCGGGAGGTATAAATCCCTTCTCCTTTTTATTTCCTCATGCATATAGGTCTATTTTGAACCCATAGGAATGATCCCCATGGTTGTATCTCCATTTGTGTCCATTTTGTGTCCATTTGGATGTCATAGGAGTGTCCTTTGTGTTGTGGATGTGTTCATGTTACATATATATATATATATATATATATATATATATATATATATATATATATATATATATTGTAATGAGAGTGTATCTACATTTATATATGTAATAAATGGTTCATGATGATTATATAATCAAGTTTGTGAGTGTGGTTCCTCATATTATTATTGCTATTATTGTTGTGGATAATTAGGATATATATTGTGTATTCTTTTGGCTCAAACTACCTAAATCCGTCATGATTTTTATCCACGTTTTTAATTTCAGCCCTAACTTAGAAATGTCATAACTTCTAGCTCAAAGCTCGGTTTAATCTCCCGTTTTTTTTAAAAGAAGCATATTGAAGTTAGCTTTCCAAAAACATGTATTAATAGGCCTAATTCTTTCTGTAACTTTCTAGAGAATTATTTGAGTGTCAGCTGTACGAAAGACAAACGCGTTCTCGATGTTTTCGCGATTCCGGGAGTTTCCGGAAACGAAAACGCGATCCGTTTAAAGTTTCGGAAAGCTAACACATAGATATATAACATACTTTAATCCTAAATTTTAATTCATGCTGAGATGGTACAGTATTGATTATTAGTAGGAGTTACTATTCGGCATATGCATTTTGTGCACCCTTGTGTGTAATATAATGTTCTATTTGATTTTAACCCATGTTAATGTATATACATTATATAATTAAATAGAGAATGCAAGCATGAGTAAATATTTAAATAAATGATGTATGAGGTGTAAGTATCCTATCTAATATAAGCATGTATAAGTATGGCTTGTAATGAATATGTAGGTTCCATAGTATGTAATGTATGGTGCATATAGTAGTGCAAGAGAATAAATGAATGATGAATGAATGCAAGCATGAATGTAATGTAATAATAGATGTAATGTATGCAATATACAAGTTAATGAGATGTAATGTTCTATGTTAACACAAATCCTATATTACCTCATGTACCCCTTACACTATGTTGACACTACACACTTGACACATTGTTCACTTACACTTTGACACTCTTTGATATGTATACACTATGTATGCCCATTTAACCCTCACTTGCCCCTTTGCCATGTTCACATACACACACATAGCCTCTTAAATAAGTATTTATGAATACAGTTAACTTAGCTATGTATGTATATTATATATATGTTAGCATATTGTGTTGTAATATATAAGTTTATATAACCATTTGAAATGCCATGATTATAAACCTAATGTTGAATACCAATATATGCATGTGTATATATGTGTAGACATATATAGCTTAAAGTAATAGATTACCTAGTGTATATCCAATGTGAATTCTTGCCTATTTGAGTATTGAATAATTGCATGCTATATAGAGTTGGGTGTATGTTGGCTTGTATAGCCTTGTATTGATGTGTGCTTGCTAGGATAGTCTTGGTTAGGCCTAGTAAGACTTGCTGGGTTAGGACATGACCTAGTTTGACCTAGTTTGACTAGTACAGTTGACCAGAGTTGACCAAGGGTTGACTTTGGCCTAGTTTGACCTAGATTCATGTAGAATGCATTGTAGTGCTTTATATTACCCTTCTGGACATGTTGTGACTTGTGCTGTTCTAATTAGGAGCCAGACACCTCTCCTCGGATAGTATCTTTACCTTGGACATTCAGATATCAGGCAAGTACATTCTCTGATAGTTCTCTCATTTATTTGTCAATTACTGTATTTCAGTTCTAGTTAGTTGTATGCGATTCTCTGTTACAACACGTGTGGATATTACTGGATTCATGTATACGACACATTTATTTTCTGGCCTCTATTACTGGTATCATCATTTTCGGCTTCTATTACTGGAATCACCTGCTGGAATCATTTACTGGAATCATTTACTGGAATCATTTACTGGTATCATTATATTTTGGCTGGACTCATCTTGAATCATTGTTTCGGAATTCTGGATTCACTTGCTGGGAGAGGAAATACTAGAGTAAGACATGTAGACATACCCCATTACTGGAATCACCCCTACTGGAATCTACTGGAATGATAGCCATCTCTTGCCTGATCAGTGAGAGGTGTGCCGGATTACCCACAGCCGTTTACATGTCGATCTCGGTATTTTAAAACACACTGTTAGAGTATAGGCTGGACTCACCCTGGAATCATTGATCACTATAACTGGAATCGTCCCTTACTGGATTCATCTTGTACTGGACTTACATTGGAGTTACACTGGTCTACATTGTTGTCTGGACTTTATATCATATTACCCTGGTTCAGCTAGTTCTATTTTTACAGACTTCATTGCTATGATTCTTCTCTTGTTTAGTTATTTACTTTCCTTGCACCTTATCTGTCTTTCTTACCATCACCTGAATATAAACTGCCATTTTCATCAATACAACTGCCTATAACTGCTTTATAGTTCTCTGTCATTTACTTGGATTTTCTAGATGAGATGTGCTCGTTCCTGTCCTGACTGGACCTGTTGATAAATTTTACAGATAGCTTGGAGTTTGCCTGCTAGCCTAGAGGAGACACAACAGAGGTTGTTTAGATAGTTATTTCATTTTATCTGGAGTTGTATTTACTTGTGGATTACTGTATTTGAGTTTTGAGATGTATTTCTGGGATTATGTATCTTAGACACTTAGACTTCTATCTCCTGTATCTCTTTTGGATTTCATGTTTATCTATCTTTATCATTCTACCTTAGATTGTGATTGAGTTGTACCTCTGTGTTGGCCTCCTTATGGAGAGTATTCATATTATGCTAGTTATAGTTCATGACCTAGAACAGCGTTCTACCGCCGACACTGCGGCGTAGGCTGGGCGTTGTTACGTACTCGTACCCTCACGGTGGGTGCGGGTCGTGACAATAGTATATATATATATATATATAGAGAGAGAGAGAAGAGCATGTGTATGTGTTCATGGGTGTGTGTGTGTGTGTCATGAAAGTGCACAAGAACATGTGTGTGTTATCATGGAATGAGTGTTAGGCAATGTGTGAGTGAGAGTGTCAATGAGTGAGGGTGTGAGGGTTATATAGTGTAGTGTGCATTGTGTGTGGAGTGATAGTGAGGCATGACAGTTGTGTAGCAAAGTGTCAATAGGAAGTTAACATTCACATATATGAGTTCTCATGTATCTCTTATTTAGTGAAACAAAACTAAATTCCAGTTTTATTCCTAACAAGGCTACATATATTACATCTATTATTACATTACATTCATGCTTGCATTCATTCATCATTCATTTATTTTCATGCACCACTATATGCACCATACATTACATACTATGGAACCTACATATTCATTACAAGCCATACTTATACATGCTTACATTAGATAGGATACTTACACCTCATACATCATTTATTTAAACATTTACTCATGCATGCATTCTCTATTCATTACAAGCCATACTTATTACACACAAGGGTGCACAAAATGCATATGCCGAATAGTAACTCCTAATAATAATCAATACTGTACCATCTCAGCAAGCATTAAAATCTAGGATTAAAGTATGTTATAGATCTATGTGTTAGCTTTCCGAAACTTCAAACGGATCGCGTTTTCGTTTCCGGAAACTCCCGGAATCGCGAAAACACCGAGAACGCGTTTGTCTTTCGTACAGCTGACACTCAAATAATTCTCCAGAAAGTTACAGAAAGAATTAGGCCTATTAATACATGTTTTTGGAAAGCTAACTTCAATACGCTTCTTTTAAAAAAAACGGGAGATTAAACCGAGCTTTGAGCTAGAAGTTATGACATTTCTAAGTTAGGGCTGAAATTAAAAACGTGGATAAAAATCATGACGGATTTGGGTAGTTTGAGACAAAAGAATACAAGTATATAACATAATATATCAAGAACTCACTCTCTACACTAATATATATATATGAGACACTATAGAACACATCTCCAATACAAAAATATGAGATTAAACATGTAATAATTCATTCATACATAACAACAACACATAGTGTGTCCAAATTTGGGATTTTCCCACATGGACACAACCACAACACAAAGGACACTCCTATGACCTCCAAATAGACACGAAATGGACACAAATGGAGATGCAACCATGGGGGTCATTCCTATGGGTTCAAAATAGACCTATATGCATGAGGAAATGAAAAGGAGAAGGGATTTATACCTCCCGGTAGATCGAATCGAAGAGAAGCCTTCCCGGAGCGACACCGACACGTAGAGATTCCAAAAGGACACGAACGAGCTCCGAATCCTCCCAAACTTGGGTAGCTTCCTCCTTGGCTAGAATGGAGAAGGAAAGAAGAAGATTTGGTGGCGAAATGGAAGGATTTGGTGGAGAAATTGCTAGGGATTGCTCTCTAGGAATTTGGGGAAGAACAAGAGAGAGAGTATGGATGAGAATAATGAAATGAACTTGAGCCTATCCTCTCCCAAAGTGGCTGGCCATATGGGGCTATTTGTCCTATTATGGTAAGGTCCAAAATGCCCCCACTAACCTATTCTATGAGTATTAGGAAAGGGCTAATTGGTTGGGGCTAAATTAGTCATTCTAAAATCTCTAATCACACTAACCTTATCCATAATAATTAGTCTAACCTCTAACTAAAATATTTCTATCATGTGGACTAAATTTAATATCATGTGGGTCATGCCTAACTAGTGTGTGGGTCCCACTAGAGTCAAACTACCCCCCCCCCCTTCGTTTCAAGTCGGATTGAGTTGAAATTCGAACCGGACTCAAATAACCCCAAAACAATATCATAAATAATAAAATGATATCAAAATAATTCAAAGAGGTCAAATACAAAAATATCCTTAGGCCAAAAATGATATTAAAATATCATAATCACATGGTTAGGCTCTAGGTCAAACAGTCTCTAGGGTTTCGCTAGCAAAACGTCAAAACCACAAGTCATGAATTTAAATAGTTTAAAATAATTTAAAAATCACTAAAAATCATAATATGAAATAAATATCATTAAATAATAATTATAATTATAAAATTTCAAAATTATCCTCATCTGGAAAACTGGGTGTTACAATCAGCTTCCAGGAACCAGCAAGTTCGACGGAGAACTTTGGAACACTCTGCTCTTCTGACTCCTCGGAAGGCGTACGGACTCCTGCACTAAGTGGCGCTGATGCACTGCTTCTCTTCACTCTCAAACTCTGTGGAAACACGTAAGGAATGGTGCTAAAAAACACTTCTGCCTTATGTGAATTCTGAACTTGTATCTTGAGAGAGAGAGAGCAGAGAAGCTTATATAGCCTCGCTCTGTAACCGTCCAGTTAGCAACATGTTCGGGATGTGGAAAGAAACCGTCCCGAACATGCTGTAACTGCTCAATCGTGCACAGACACGATCTGAGCCAAAGTGCGCACAACGCGCGCCATCTGCACTACTTGCGCAACGAGCGCAACTTAAGCGCACTATGCGCCTAGCGACGATGCTGACGTGCTAAGTGCAAAGTGCGCTAACAAAATGCCACATTACGCCTCATGAGCCCACGAGTTCGAGTCCGAGTCGCTAAGCCCCTACGGGGCGTAGCTCCAATGGAAATAAATTTTCCAAGAGCAAAAAGCATGAATGCTTCATTGTTGATTTAGCCTTTTTCCCATTAGAAAAATACCCCCACATGGCACACCCATGTGCACCTTCACACCACATGTGCATCTCTAAAAGAGGATAGCTAATATATAGAGATACAACTTCTTCGACCTAGCCGATGTGGGACTAAAATTCCAAAACAAAAGGCCAAAACCCAACAATTGCAACCTAGATACACTATCAGTAGAATTTCTCATCTTCTTCCATAAAGCACCGGTTGTAGAGGAAAGTATTGTCTTTTTAACTCCTCCCATATCAATAGTTGTTTTACTTTTAACCAATAATTACTAAAGAAAACATGAAATAGTCTTCATTCTCTGGTTATTACTAAGATTAATTATATTGTGGAACCAATTTGAGTCAAATTGAATTCCTAGATCTATTAGTTGTGGTTGTATGTAGAACTAATTTAAATGTGTGGGAAAGCAATTGGATTTAGCTGCTGCTCTTTTGCTTCCTACCTTATTCTTCTCCTTGTATTCTAACTCCAATTCTTTACATGGTATCATAGTAATAAATAGCGATTTGGATCGTGTTCTACTTCAATCCAACACCTCTCTCCATCAATCTCCATCAAAACGCTATTTTCTTAAAACCCTAATCCTTTCCTTCTACTTTCGCCTCCAAAATCCTAATCTTCAAAGATGATTTACAACAACAATAACGACAAAGCCCTTATCCCAAATTTTTGGCTCTTTGAAATCCTTTGTTTTTCCGTTCATCTCTGTAATGGGCCATTTTTCTTCATAAATGAGAAATTCTCCAACGTGTATTATCTAAAGATTTATTTCATAGAGGTCTAATAATGTTTTATGCTGGTTGTTGCCTACCTAACACAACCCTCCTCTAACCAGGCTTAGGACTGACAGCGAAAACATAGGACAGCACATCACAGGTGGAGTTAATCTCAAATATGTTCTGAAGATTAAAAATCCTTTTCATATCAGAGAATAGAAAGATCTCTTGTTTCATTTTGAGGGTTCTCTTCATCTGCAATTATTCTTGAAGAGATTATCATATGTAAAATGTAAAGATATAAAGGAGTCATCTGACCCAGTCTCAGTATTATTCTTGGGGAACAATAAATAAATATGAAAGTAGCATGAAGCAGATCCTAACCTTAAATTATACAACAATTTTTTTTCTAAAAGGTATAACAATTTCTGAACTGAAAATATAAAAGTAACACAGGATTTAAACGTACCCTGTGCCAGCGAAGAATGCAAGAGGAATCATGAACTCCCAATTGTTCACATTAATACTGCATGTTCAATACAAGGAAAAAGGTAATTTCATGTCACTTAATAAATAATCAGATTTAAGGTAAATTGTTAATTTTATGCATCATCAAGTAGAAATTGAATAAAGGACAAAGCATAAAATTTACATATATACCCTCACGTATAAGATTTCATAATCAGATTTAAGGTAAATTGTTAATTTATGTATTCACCCTGCACTAGCGGGAGGAGAAGGAGCATTGGGATGCCCTCTCGTGAGAAGGAAGCCTTCTCAAAATACTCGAGGAATTAAGATGTATATGAGGAAAAAAAAATTATTGTGTCAATACATCTATGTTTTGAGAAGGATCAAGGAACCCTTCTAGAAATAGCTATACGTTAAACCTATCTTTCTGCATTGGATCTCTTTGATTTAAACTAATATATACCAACTTAATCATTCATCATGAATAGCGTCACAAAAATACATGTAGTGGTTCACTTCTACAAGTGGAAATTGAGAAGTTATACAGCTCAAGCTTCACAGGTCCATTTCGTTAACAAGAAAATGGAAACTATATTTCCCAGAAGAGTGCATTTATCTCAAGAAAATGGGAAGTATAAATTTTGTTCATCTATGGAGAGAGGAACTGTTTGTTTTTCTTTCCCATACCTTTCCTCGCAACTAAATGGCCCCAACTGTTCAGAAATTAGTAATATTAGGTGGATCCAAATTAGTAATATTATAACCAAAATATCTTCAATTATACTCTCCTAATGATATTACGAATGGTCATATTAGTCTTTGTCTCACTCCAGTAGAGCTCTCCCACTTTAAGCACAAAAATCATTTCCTTTCACAATTTCGACATTCCATATATAGGGTCCACTGGAAAATAGAAAATATATATAGGAAAAAATGAAAAGAGAAACTTACCATATGGAAAGTGCATCAACTGCAACTTCAGCATTCTTTAGCTGGCCAGCTAATAAGATCAACAGTCTGTAGTACCAATTCTCTAAGCTGCATGTCTCTCAAATAATCACGTATCCATTAGCATCAAGTTAAGTCAAGTGAATTGTCGTATGATTACTAATCACAAAATTCACTTCATTCAGAAAGCACGAATAAAGCCAAGTTAAGCATGAAGCACAAAATTCAGATTTAGGAGATTTCAAAAATGACTTTTCATACTTCTAAATCAAAACTAGGTAACCCCTTTTGGCCTACAGTGACAAGTTTTCAATTACAATCCCTCCTCTTTCTAGTGTTTCCCAAAGTGTTGTATACTCTCGTAGTACAGAGTAAAGTCTGATAAGAAATGACAAAAAAACACATTGTTATAAATGATACTAATAAGATCTGGTGGAAATGTTGTAGAATGAATATTAACTTTACTAATTCTATCATTAACAAAAATCAATTAGTATCATTTTTCGGAAAGCAAGAACTACTCAATTTCTTATACCCACATTTTATTCACATGGCATTTGATGCGGCTAGTATCAACTACAATTATCTCCTGCCATTATTTGTAGTAGATCAAACTAGGACAATAATTAATAGCCACTTAACTACATATAGCAGACTAAGCAAGTTATTGTAATTTCTTGATATATTATTGATAGTCTTCTTGGCTTTATATAGCCTTACAGTCATTATTACAATGATGGAATATACTGTGGATATCCTGTGGCATATTCTGGCATACCAAATATGTCACACGATATTCCAATCTACCAAATATGACATCCAATATACTAAATATTCCAACACTCCCCCTCAAGATGGGCGAAAAATATTCACTAAACCCATCTTGTCACATCCTCTAATCAAACTCACTGAGGGAAGCCCCTTGGTTAGTCCGTCTGCTACCTGATCCTTGGTCGGAACGTGGCCAAGCTCCAGCAATCCTCTATCTAGCTTCTCTTTGATAAAGAACCTATCAATCTCGATGTGTTTGGTCCTGTCATGCTGTACTGGATTGTTGGCGATACTAATAGCTGATTGGTTGTCACACCACAACTTCATCTTGGTTCCTTGATCCAGCTTCAGTTCTACCAGTATATTCTTCAACCATAGCAGTTCTGCAACTCCCAGGGCCATAGCTCTATACTCTGCTTCCGCTGTCGATCTGGCTACCACTGACTGCTTCTTACTCCTCCAGGAGATTATGCTGCCTCCTACGAATATGCAATATCTTGAGGTAGACCTTCTGTCATCGGCACAGCTAGCCCAGTCAGAATCACAGTAGCCTTCAATGCTCATGTGATTGTTCTTATTGAATATCAGCCCCTTCCCGGGGGTACCCTTCAAGTACCTCATAATCTGGTATACTACATCCATGTGACCCTTCCGTGGGTCGTGCATGTAGCGGCTCATCACACTCACTGCAAAGCAGATATCAAGTCGTGTGTGGTTCAGATGGATCAACTTGTCCACCAGTCTCTGATATCTGTCTCGATTAACTGGGTCTCCAGCCTCAGCCTTCAACTTGAACCTCTGGTTTATTGGCGTTGCTGCAGGTTTGCACCCCAACATCCCTGTCTCTATAAGGTCCAGTGCATACTTCCTTTGAGAAAGAACAATCCACTCTCCGTCTCGAGCGATCTCTATCTCAAGGAAGTAGCGAAGAAGACCAAGGTCCTTCACCTCAAATTTCCTGCCAAACTTTCCTTTGAGTCGGGTGATCTCCTACTCATCATCTCCTGTTATAATCATGTCGTCCACATACACCGCAAGTGCGGCCTACAATTCTTCTGAAGAATACAATATGATTAACATTGATCTGCTGATATTCCATTCCTATCACCGCCCTCCTGAATCTGTCAAACCATGTCCGAGGAGACTGCTTTAGTCTATAGAGGGTATCTCCATGTATACCTCCTCCACCAGATCCCCATGAAGAAATACATTCTTCATATCTAGTTGGTGTAGCTTCCATCCACCATTCGCTGCCAAAGAAATCAGGATCATGACAGTACTCATCTTTGCGACTGGTGCAAAGGTCTCATCATAGTCGATGTCATACGTCTGACTGCATCCTTTTGCCACCAGTCGAGCTTTGTAGTGCTCAACCTGTCCATCTAGGTTCTGCTTCACAGTAAAGACCCACTTACATCCGACTGTACTCTTCCCTTCTGGCAGCCTCACCAGCTCCCAAGTGTGATTCTTCTCAAGAGATCCCAACTCCTTGAGCATTGCCGCTTTTCACTTTGGATCGTTCTTGGCAACCTGCCAATGTTTGGTATAGTAATACTATCCAAAGATGTAATAAATGTTCCAAGATATATAGTCATAAGAAACAAACTGAACAAGGTCCCAACCATATCTATCTGGAGGATTTTTCGCATTGCTGCGAGTGGTCCTTCGTACTGATAATGGTGTGGGAGTAGGGAGAATGATATCACCTGAAGGGGATGGTGGTAGTGTAGGTGTCTCAGGAGTCGAGACGAACGCAAGCAAGGGACATGGTGTCACCACCACTTTTTAGAGCAAGGATACTTTGGTAATTTGTAAAATTGGATTATTTTTGAATTTTAATTAATTAATAATGTGCTAATTGATATATTAGGTCTAAACCTAGAATTGTCCTAATCTAGATGGTGATCATGAACCTAGAGGCTTAGTTAGTAGATTAGAATAAGTTAACCAAGTTTTAGAATATCTAGATATTATGTCTAAGTTAGATATTTAGTGGAAACCCTAATTTGTGATTGGGCCTTTACTAAAGGGGCTTGATTTCAACCAAAAGAAGGCCTCTAAACTAAATTGGACCAAACCCTAACCCTAGGGGCACCTATGGCCGGCCACAAGAGGCACCTCTCCCCTATATAACATCATGTTAGCCCCCTCTTGCCTCTTTCATTGCAAACCCTAAGCCTAATTTTTGTTCTTCCCCAAATTTGTTCCATTTCTCCAAATCACCTCCAAATTGAACCAAATCAATTGCAATACACTCCCCTAGTGTAGAGGAGGTCTCTATTGGCTAGCTAGCAAGGATTGGGAGCAATTTGAACATTGGAGCTTGGTGGAGATCTAGATCTAAAGGCTTTTCATTGAGATTCCAACTCTCAATAGGTAATAACCTCTAAACCTAATAATTTTCTGATTTCTCACCATAGATGCATTCATTTAGGGTCCCCCTAGCCCTAGGCTAAGTCTGGGTTCAAATCGAATCCATTTGCTGTGCGTATCGCAAGAGTATCGGAGAACTATTCAATGTGTTCGATGAAATGTCTCTTAAAACATTTTGTTCATGAATTTCTAAACTAATTACATATTTGTGTAGCTAATTATGTATAGATTGCATTTCTATTTGACTGAGTCAATTTTTAGGGGTTTTTGGTGTCGAAATTTGACACAGGGACACGGGGACACTCACTGTACAGGCACTGTGCAGTGCCCTGTTGCTGCGTGTCCAGTTCTCACTGGACACGACACGATATGACACGCCACTTGATAGGTAGGTGGGGACAATGTCTGACATGCCACGTGTGAAGTTTGGGCTGACATGGTTGGGTATTCGAGGAGATTTTCCTCTCAGTGGTCAGCCACCTCACGCACACACGCAGTATCTCGTTTCTGATACGGGATGATTGACACGATACGACACTTCGTGGACATGTCCTATTTGACTCAGAGGACATCTTGACACTTCCCCACGACACATCACTTGGTATTTCGTGCACAAATCCACTCGACACACATGCGCGCACACTGCTGAACACTTCACTTTACCTTGTTCTGAATTTCTGATACCAATGTTTTATTACTGTAGTGACACTTGCAGACACGTGGACACACTGCTTGACACCTCACTTAGACACTGCACTTGTCTCTTGATACTTCTTTTTCTGTACACTCGAACATTGTTCACACATGACCACAGCAAACCCCCTTTCTCTGTTCTGGGCAACACTCGACCACCCCCCCCCCCCCCCCCCCCCCCCCCTTTTTCCTGAATGCATGTGTTTGATACATAAGACCTGGGCTTGGGTTTGTGAGTCTCTGAGTTTAGTATATGGGTTATAGATTCAGTTCAGTGGCTACATTTGAGTTTTGTGTGGGTTTGTTTAATTGATGCTTAGAGGTAGAGGTATAGACTTGGTCTTGGTTGTGAGCTATTAGGATATACATATATAGGATAGGTTATGTGTATATATATTAGTTATAGGTTGGTTATATGTGTACCAGTATATATATATATATATATATATATATATATATATATATATAAAGGTATTAGGTTATCTGTGTTGTTAATGTATACAAAGATGTGAGGGTTCCAGATTTCTAAATTTGAGTATGTTATAGGTATATATATATATATAGTCTGTGGGTTAAGTTCATACATGTTTGTGAGTTGTGTTAGTGTGTTTAGCAGCAGCAATGACAATGCAAGCCACAGCAGCAGCTAGGCAATTGCTTGCCTCGCATTGCAGCTGCAGGTCATGGCAGCAGCGGTATCAAATTGGGTTTTTGGGGTTAGC
Source organism: Iris pallida (assembly GCA_029216955.1). Taxonomy (NCBI): domain Eukaryota; kingdom Viridiplantae; phylum Streptophyta; class Magnoliopsida; order Asparagales; family Iridaceae; genus Iris; species Iris pallida. The sequence goes on along the minus strand of JANAVB010019799.1, from coordinate 21,069,853 downwards.
TTGGTTTGACTAGAGCCTTAGCTCATATACTCATAGAGTGGCTGATACTTGTATATCAGATGTCAATTGAGTGTTAATGGATGACTGTTGGTTAATTAGGATTTTAGAGTGCTTGTCTACTAGACTAATAGGTCAGTTAGATATCAGTAGTTAGGACATCTATATATAGAGGTGTTACCTGATATATGATTTGAGGGTATGTTAGGTTAGTTGTGTTAGAGGTTGGGGCTAGTTGAAGTATCAGATTTTGGGTGTTGGTTTAGATGTATGTTTTCAGTTGTATAGGTAACTAAGGAAATCCATATATAAGTGATATGGGTTGGGGTTAGATGAGATAGGGTATTTAGATTATATTGGTTATTGGTTGAGGGTTAATGCATATACCTTATGGATATGTGTAATGTTATATATTTATGTGGTTGAGGTAATATTTAGGGTTATGGGAGTTATCTTAGAGTGTGGGATAGATAGATGTTAGATTGTGTATATGTATGTAATGTTCTATATGTATAAGAGATAAGTTTTGTGTTATACCTTACTATACATGGATATGGTTTAGATTTAGTTAGAATAGAGTTGGTTAACCTTAGAAATAGTTTAGTTGACCAAATTGACCAATTTTGACTTGTTGACTTAGTTAGCTAGGAAGTTGACCAAATCCTAGATGTTGACCTAGTTTGACTAGAATGTTGACCAGAGTTGACGAAGAGTTAACTTTGACCTAGAATGACCTAAAATCATGTAGAGTGCATTGTAAACTTCATTTATTTCATATTGAACCCATTGTAACCTGTATTGCTCTAAATATGACATTGTTACTCCGGTTCGGACATCTGTAATCATCAGTAGCACAGGGTATCAGGCGAGTACATTCTCTGATAATTCTTTCATTTACTTGATGATTACTGTATTTCAGTTCTAGTTAGTTCTATTTGATTCTCTGTCAACATGGATTGGTATTTCTGGATTCATTGCATGGACACTCACCTTTTACATGTATAGCCTCTATTACTGGAATTACCCTTACTGGAATCACTACTGGAATCATTATGTTCTGGATGGACTTGTACTCTATTTTCGTGTCGCTTTATGGATTCACTTGTACTTGTCGGGCTGGGTAATACTCGAGTAGACATGTAAATGGTCCCAATACTGGAAGCATCCCATCTGGTCTAATCTGGAAGCATCTCATCTGGTCTAATCTGAAATGATAGCAGTCGCAAGTGTGCAATGATCCATATATACATCTATCGTTTACATGTCGAAAGCAGCATTTCAAGTCACTCTGGGTAGTGTCATGTATAGGACTCACATTGGGATCACACTTGTCTATATTATACTGTCTGGACTCATATCATATTACTCTAGATCAGTTAGCTCTATTTTTACAGTCTTCATTGCTATGATCTCTTGATTCTCTGTATTTACTTTCCTATTCTAAACTGTTGTTCTATTTCGATTCATGTCTCAGACTTGCCACATTCATTAAGTATAACTGTCTATAACTGCTTTATAGTCTTTGTCATTTACTTGGAATTGCTAGATGAGGTGTACTCGTTCCATCCTGACTGGATATATTTTTAGATGTTGTCCTGGAGATACGTGCCCTTGCTATGGACCTGAGGAGGGATTAGCCACATTAAGCCCTGACCTTCAGGAGTGCCCAGTTGACTAGCTTAGTAGACTTGTTTTAAATTTTCATGTTTGAACTTGAATTGTAATAAGTAGAGATATTTGACCTTGTATTTGAGATTGTTTGAGATATTATTATTTAGAAGTTGTTGTTATTTTGAGTTTAGTATAGTTATTTAGACTTCTGTGTTATCTTATCGTGCTTTATATTGTGATTGAGTATTACCATATCTTATACTTGTCCTCCGTTCGTAGTTGAGATCTACGACAGGTACATTATATAGTGCGTGAGTTGCTAGTTAACGACCTAGAACAACGTTCTACCGCCGATTCTGCGGCGTAGGCTGGACGTTGTTACGCACCCGTGCCCTTATACCGGGTGCGGATCGTGACACTAGGCACTGTAGGTACTGGTTCTGCAGTTTGTTTTTCTCTCCTGTTGTAGGTAAGTAACTCCCCCTGAGCCGTAGCCCTAACACCTCTCATCTCCTCCCCATGTTCCTCTTCACCTTCCTGCTCCTCCTCGACCGTGCCTCCATGCAAAACTCCTAAATCAGTCACAACTGAGCTCTCCTTCTCCCGCTCTCGCCTCATACTAGCAATATTAGGCATGTGATTTGAAGTTCCCTCCAGACGGTAGTATGGTTCATGCTTTCGGAAGTGGACACCCATACTTACAAACTTCTTCTTTTCCACTGGACTCCAGCACACGTACCTCTCCTGAGTCGTCGAGTAGTCCATGAAGATGCACTTGACTGCTCTAGGATCAAGCTTCCCAACTGACGGCCTGTTGTCCTTCACAAAGCATACGCACCCAAACACCTTTAGTGGGAGTATCCCACTATTATTGCCTTACAATATTTCACATGGGGACTTCCATCCCAGGACCTTCGAAGGCATTCTGTTGATTAGTTGAGCTGCTGTCAACACATGTCCCCACAGACTCTGTGAGACATTCATGTCAATCGTCATGCTTCTTGCGACCTCCAGAAGATGTATGTTCTTCCTTTCTGCTACGCAATTTTGTGCAGGTGTGTATGCACAAGTGGTCTGATATTGTATCCCGTATGCTGACAAGTATTCCGTAAGTGTTTTGTTTGTATACTTCGTTCCATTGTCAGACCTCAGTACCTTCACAATTGCCCCATACTGAGTCTGGACATGTTTGTGAAAATCTCGAAAACAAGTAGGTACATCACTCTTATTTTTATCAAGTACAACCAGATGACACGAGAAGCACAATCAATGAAGGAAACAAAGTACTTATAACCATTCATAGTATTAGTAGCACATGGACCCCAAACATCAGAGTGTACTACCTAAAAAATAGAAGAGCTCCTATGACCCGTAACAATATAGGAACTCCTAGTAAGTTTGCCTAACTCACATGCATCACATACTAGTTTCTCTTTATTTGACACTTTTTCATAAATATCGGGAAACAATTTACTTAAAGTGTCAAAGGAGGAATGTCACAACCTCCTATGATGGAGTAGCAAAGTATCCTCGCCGTCATCTGCAGTCCATCTATACCAGCCTTCTCTGCCATAGACATTAGTGCTGAGTCCAGTCCCTCTCGATCCAAGTACCACAGCCCCTTATGCCAAGTGTCAGTCTCAAGTCTTCGTCCCGTCTCTTTCTCCTGGAAGATCACCTTAGGGATATCAAAAGAAACAATACATTTAAGTTGAAGGATTATAGAACTAATGGACAAGAGACTTACTGGAAAGGATGGAACATGTAAACATTGGATAATTTTACTGAACCTGTACAATTAACAGTACCCTTACCGACCACTGGTTGGGAAGTGCCATCAGCTGTCTGAATGCTGTCTGCTGATGCTAGGTAAGTGTATGAAGAGAACTCACTAGCATTCCCCGTCACATGCCGAGATGCCCCCGAGTCGATAATCCAATCTAACGATTTAAGGGAATCAATGGATGCAAGAGCAAGTGAGTCGTCAGTACCTTCTGATGGATGGACATACATGGCAGTGTTACCTCCAGTGAAGAATAAGGTGGACGTCTCCTCCATTGTGCTCCTCTTGTCTCCATCATTGGACGTTCGTTGCTTCCTCCTGAGCACCTCCAGCATGTCCACCAGTGCCTGATCCTCCTCGGTAAAGGTGCCGCCAGCTCCTCCATCTCCTTCTGCTACCAGCAGGTTTGCCCGATAGCCTCCTTGACCGCCTCGTCGACCCCCACGACCACGGCCACGTCCTCCAAATGTCCTCGTCTACCGAATTGTCCCCATCCACCACCTAAATCTCCCTCCTTAGGTAGTTTGGTACAAGTATACCGATGGTGGCCCATCTCTCCGCAGTCGTAGCATTGTCGGTTGTGCTGCCAGGCCTCTTTCTTAGGTCTTGTGTCGTCCGAACGAGTGGCCGTCAGTGCTGACTTTGTTTGGGAGGACCACCTGTCCCCGTCTATAGTCTGATGCGTGTCTCCTCTTGGATCATGGCTGAGATAGCCTCCTCAAGAGTGGGGCATCTTCGGTTGGACGAGAAGTAGAACCGTCCTCTAAGCAAATGCTGCAGTCAGCCCTTTGAGGAATTTTATCGTCCTCTCCTGTAGATATACATGTCTCTTTTTACATTTTGGGTCTCTGCAGCTTGCCCAATCTGAGGTGTGGTCGTAATCCAGCCACAGACGTTCCAACTCTGTGACATACTCCTGCACCGTCCTCTCTCCCCGTGCGGTGTCGTCGATCTTTCCCTTGATCTGAAAGACCCGTAAGTTGTTTCCCATACCATCATAGGTCCGTCTCAACTTCTCCCACACATCTTTCACCATCTCAATGCCGTCGACTGTGGCGGCAATAGACTGGACTAAGGAGTTGAGAAGCCAGATGTAGATTACCATATGAGTGGACTTCTACTCGTCATGTTCCGCCAAGCCCTCGTCCGGTTCCGTCTTCTCGCCTGACAGGAACCCCTCCAGGTTCTTTCCTGCGAGGGTTTGCCTTACCCGCTGTGACCAACTCAGATAGGTAGATGGTCCATCCAGCTTCAGATCGATGGAGGGAAGCTCCAGCCTTGTCGACGTTCGTGTCGTTGCTCTCACCAGCCGACATCTTCATCAACTTCATCGACATCGCAACCTCCGCATGATCCAGCTTCTTGATGATCGCCTCCATCGATCCTCCTCTTCGATGATCACGTCACGCTTGTCCTTGTCGTCCGCTTCAAGATCCGAACATGTATTTCCATCAGATCTAGGCCTTCGGTGTCAACTTTCGATTTCAAGTCGAACAGCAGTGACACGAGTGTCGTCGCGTGCTTCAGTGTTGGCAACAGCCGCAGGAGGTGTGTACGCCTTGGGAGTAGGAGGCGCCCGGCGCGCGTGCAACAGCAGTGCAGTCGCAGCAGCAACAGCCGCCGCGGGGTTCTCTCGCCGCACGCGCGGGATAGGGGCGGGGGGGGGGGGGGGATACTCCCACTGAAGGTGTTTGGGTGCATATGCTTTGTGAAGGACAACAGGCCGTCAGTTGGGAAGATTGATCCTAGAGCAGTCAAGTGCATCTTCGTGGGTTACTCGGCGACTCAGAAGGGTTTGGAAGGGGGTCGGTTGGGGGCAGCTAGGGTTAGGGTTTGTGAAATTTTGGATTTGATATCTTGTTGTAATTTCTTGATATGTTATTGATAGTCTTCTTGGCTTTAATAGCCTTAGAGTCATTATTACTGTGGATATCCTGTGCCATATTCTGGCATACCAAATATGTCACAGGATATTCCAATCTACTAAATATGACATCCAACATACTAAATATTCCAACAAGTTTTCGTCTTCTTGGTTTCGAAAGCCAATAATAATAAATTATTAGAAAACTTAGAAAAGTATTTGATAAATTTAGACATAATCTCATTTATTATTTGTTGTTTCTTGTTAGTTTTGAATATATAATATCAACATTTCTTAATAGTTTATACACAATAGATATAATTGTTTATTTTACTTGCTTTGGACAAAATATACCACAATAGATAATTTTAAATGGAATAAGACTAAGATGGATAAATGTTTTATATGGATACAACTTCGACAAATGGTAATGGTTTGAAATTTATAATGTGTTAATAAGCATGTTGATCTTCGGTATGACCGAATGATATGCCGATACTATTTCTAATTGTCTATCCCTTTTTATATTTTATTTATTTTCTATATGTTGGAATATTTAGTGTGTTGGATGTCATATTTAGTAGATTGGAATATCCTGTGATATATTTGGTATGCCAGAATATGCCACAGGATATCCACAGTATATTCCATTATTGCAATAATTAGGCTATATAAAGCCAAGAATACTATCAATAACATATCAAGAAATTACAACATGGTATCAGAGCCAAATTCCACAAACCCTAACCTTAGCCGCCACCAACCGACCCCCTTCCAAACCCTAACCCTAGCCGCTACCCCCCTTCTCTCTCTTCCCGCCCCCGCCCCTATCCTGCGCACGCAGCCAGAGAACCCCGCGGCTGCTGCTGCTGCTGCGGTGTTGTTGCACGCTCGCCGGGTGCCTCCCACTCCCAAGGCACGCACGGCTCCTGCGGCTGTTGCCGATACTGAAGTACACGACGACACTCGTGTCACTGATGTTCGACTTGTTCCGAAAGTTAACACTAAAGACCTAGCTCTGATGGAAATACATGTTCGGATCTAGAAATGGACGACAAGGACAAGCGTGACGTAATTATTGAAGAGAAGGATCGATTGAGGCGATCATCAAGAAGCTGGATCATGCGAAGGTTGCAACGTTGATGAAGTTGATAAAGATGTCGGCTGGTGAAAGCACGACACGAACGTCGACAAGGCTGGAGCTTCCCTCCATTGATCTGAAGCTGGATGGACCATCTACCTATCTGAGTTGATCACGGCGGGTAAGGCGAATCCTCGCAGGAAAGAACATAGAGGGGTTCCTGTCGGGCGAGAAGACGAAACCGGACAAGGGCTCGACGAAACACGGCTAGTAAAAGTCCACTCATCTGATGATCTACATCTGGCTTCTCAACTCCTTAGTCCAGTCTATTGCCGCCACAGTCGACGGCATTGAGATGGTGAAAGATGTGTGGGAGAGGTTGAGGCGGACTTATGATGGCGTGGGAAACAACTTACGGGTCTTACAAATCAAGGGAGAGATCGACGACACCGTACAAGGAGAGAGGACGGTGCAACAGTATGCCACAGAGTTGGAGCGTCTGTGGCAGGATTACGACCACACCTCAGATCGGACAACCTGCGGGGACCCAAAATGTAAAGAGAGACAGGTATGTCTATAGAAGGGGACGATGAAATTCCTCAAAGGGCTGACCGCAGCATTTGCTCAGAGGACGGCCCTACTTCTCGCCCAACCGAAGATCCCCACTCTTGAGGAGGCTATCTCAGCCATGATCCAGGAGGAGACACGCATCAGACTACAGGCGGGGACACGTGGTCCTCCCGATGCAAAGTCAGCACTGACGACCACTAGCTCAGGTAACACAGGGCCTAAGGGAGAGGCCTGGCAGCACAACCGGCAGGACTACAACTGCGAGGAGATGGGCCACCATCGGTATACTTACACCAAACCACCTAAGGAGGGAGATTCAAATGGTGGATGGGGACAATTCGGTGGACGAGGACATTTTGAAGGACGTGGTCGTGGTCGTGGGGGTCGACGAGACGGTCGAGGAGGCTATCGGACAAACCTGCTGGTAGCAGAAGGAGATGGAGGAGCCGGCGGCACCTTTACCGAGGAGGATCAGACATTGGTGGATATGCTGGAGGTGCCCAGGGGGAAGTAGTGAACGTCCAATGATGGAGACATGAGAAGCACAACGGAGGAGGCATCCACCTCATTCTTCGCTGGAGGCAACGCCGCCATGTATGCCCATCCATCAGTAGATACAGACGACTCACTTGCTCTTGCATCCATTGCTTCCCTTAAATCGTTAGATTGGATTATCGACTCGGAGGCGTATCGGCATGTGACAGGAAATGCTAGTGAGTTCTCCTCGTACACTCACCTAGCATTAACAGACATCATTCAGACAGCTGATGGCAGCCAGTGGTCGGTAAGGATACTGTTAATTATACAGGTTCAGTGAAATTATCCAATATTTTACATGCTCCATCTTTTTCAGTCAGTCTTTTGTCCATTTGTTCTATAATCCTTCAACTTAAATGCATTGTTTCTTTTGATATCCCTAAGGTGATCTTCTAGGAGAAAGAGACGGAACGAAGACTTGGAACTGGCACTTGGCATAAGGGACTATGGTACCTGGATCGAGAAGGACTGGACTCAACACTAATGTCTATAGCAGAGAAGGCTGGTATAGGAGGACTGCAGATGACGGCCGAGGATACTTTGCTACTCCATCATAGGAGGTTTGGACAGTTCTCCTTTGACCCTTTAAGTAAATTGTTTTCCGATATTTATGAAAAAGTGTCAAATAAAGAGAAACTAGTATGTGATGCATATGAGTTAGGCAAACTTACTAGGAGCTCCTATATTGGTACGGGTCACAGGAGCTCTTCTGTTTTTGAGGTAGTACACTCTGATGTTTGGCGTCCATGTGCTACTAATACTATGAATGGTTATAAGTACTTTGTTTCCTTTATTGATTGTGCTTCTCGTGTCACCTGGTTGTACTTGATGAAAAATAAGAGTGATGTACCTATATGTTTTCGAGATTTTCACAAACATGTCCAGACTCAGTATGGGACAATTGTGAAGGTACTTAGGTCTGACAATGGAACGGAGTATACAAACATAACACTTGCAGAATACTTTTCAGCACACGGGATACAGCATCAGACTACTTGTGCATACACATCTGCACAAAATGGCGTAGCAGAAAGGAAGAATAGACATCTTCTGGAGGTCGTAAGAAGCATGATGATTGACATGAATGTCCCACAGAGATTGTGGGGACATGCAGTATTGACAGCAGCTCAACTAATCAACAGAATGCCTTCGAAGGTCCTGGGATGGAAATTCCCATGTGAAATATTGCAAGGCAATAATAGTGGGATACTCCCACTGTAGGTGTTTGGGTGCATATGCTTTGTAAGAGACAACAGGCCGTCAGTTGGGAAGCTTGATCCTAGAGCAGTCAAGTGCATCTTCGTGGGCTACTCGGCGACTCAGAAGAGGTACAAGTGCTGGAGTACAGTAGAAAAGAAGAAGTTTGTAAGTATGGTTGTCCACTTCCGGGAGCATGAACCATACTACCGTCAGGAGGGAACTTCAAATCACACGCTTAATACTGCTAGCATGAACCATACTACCGTCAGGAGGGAACATCAAATCACACGCCTAATACTGCTAATGGAAAAGAAGTAGTGACTGATTTTGGAGTTTGGCATGGAGGCACGGTCGAGGAGGAGCAGGAAGGTGAAGAGGAACAGTGGGAGATGAGAGGTGTTAGGCCTACGGCTCAGGGGGAGTTACTTACCTACAGCAGGAGAGAGAAGCAAACTGCAGGACCAGTACCTACGGTGCCAATTCCCTTGCCTGCGCCCGTCTCGACTCCTGAGACACCTACACTACTACCACCCCCTTCAGGTGATATCATTCTCCCTACTCCTCCCACACCGTTATCAGTACGAAGGATCACTCGCAGCAATGCAAGAAATCCTCCGAACAGATATGGTTGGGACCTTACTTAGTTTGTTTCTTATGACCATATCTCTTCTTCTCATGGAACATTTATTGCATCTTTGGATAGTATTACTGTATCTAACAATTGGCAGGCTGCCAAGAACGATCCAAAATGGAAAGCGGCAATACTCGAGGAGTTGGGAGCTCTTGAGAAGAACCACACTTGGGAGCTGGTAAGGCTGCCAGAAGGAAAGAGCGCAGTCGGATGCAAGTGGATCTTTACTGTGAAGCAGAACCCAAATGGACAGGCTGAGCACTACAAAGCTCGACTGGTGGCAAAAGTATACAGTCAGACGTACGACATCGACTATGATGAGACCTTTGTACCAGTCGCAAAGATGAGTACTGTCAGGACCCTGATTTCTTTGGCAGCGAATGGTGGATGGAAGCTACACCAACTGGACGTGAAGAATGCATTTCTTTATGGAAATCTGGTGGAGGAGGTATACATGGAAATACCACCAGGATTCGGCACCAACCTGATAGTGGACAAGGTCTGCAGGTTGAAGAAGTCCCTCTATGGACTAAAGTAGTCTCCTCGGACATGGTTTGACAGATTCAGGAGGGCGATGATAGGGATGGAATATCAACAGATCAATGCTGATCATACTATATTCTTCAGACGGAGTGGAGGCCACATCACCATGCTTGCGGTGTATATGGACGACATGATTATCACAGGAGATGATGAGCAGGAGATCGTCCGACTTAAAGGGAAGCTTGGCAGGAAATTTGAGGTGAAAGACCTTGGTCTTCTTTGCTACTTCCTAGGGATAGAGATCGCTCGAGATAGAAAGGGGATTGTTCTTTCTCAAAGGAAGTATGCACTGGACCTTCTTACGGAGACATGGATGTTGGGATGCAAACCTGCAGCAACGTCAATAGACCAGAGGTTCAAGTTGAAGGCCGAGGCTGGAGACCCAGTTGATCGAGACAGATACCAGAGACTGGTGGACAAGTTGATCTATCTGAGCCACACACAACCTGATATCTGCTTTGCAGTGAGTGTGGTGAGCCGCTACATGCATGACCCACGGAAGGGTCATATGGATACAGTGTACCAGATTCTGAGGTACTTGAAGGGTGCCCCCGGGAAGGGACTGATATTCAATAAGAACAATCACTTGAGCATTGAAGGCTACTGTGATTCTGACTGGCTAACTGTGCCGATGACAGATGGTCTACATCAGGATATTACATATTTGTAGGAGGCAATCTGGTCTCCTGGAGGAGTAAGAAGCAGTCTGTGATAGCCAGATCGATAGCGGAAGCAAAATACAGAGCTATAGCCCTGGGAGTTGCAAAACTGCTATGGTTGAAGAATATGCTAGTAGAACTGAAGTTGGATCAAGAAACCAAGATGAAGTTGTGGTGTGACAACCAATCAGCTATTAGTATCGCCAACAATCCAGTACAGCATGACAGGACCAAACACATCGAGATTGATAGGTTCTTTATCAAAGAGAAGCTGGATAGAGGATTGCTGGAGCTTGGCCACGTTACGACCAGGGATCAGGTAGCAGACGGACTAACCAAAGGGCTTCCCTCTGTGAGTTTGATTAGAGGATGTGACAAGATGGGCTTAGTGAATATTTTTCGCCCATCTTGAGGGGGAGTGTTGGAATATTTAGTATGTTGGATGTCATATTTAGTAGATTGGAATATCCTGTGACATATTTGGTATGCCAGAATATACCACAGGATATCCACAGTATATTCCATCATTGTAATAATGACTGTAAGGCTATATAAAGCCAAGAAGACTATCAATAACATATCAAAAAATTACAACACTATATTTGTTGAATTGACCAAGAAAGAGAATCACAATTTTAGTATTGGTCGGTATAGGTAGGGGTCAGCATCGGATTGGACATGCCAAACCGACAAGAGTCACTAAAGCAAGACATTCTCCAAATAGTTGGAACCTCCCGAATGATGATGAGAGGGGTCAGTATCCAGTATACAAGAAAAGACAACAAGTCAATAGAAAGCCGAACACGACCTTATGGGTCCAACAAATAGAAAACAAGATATTTCTATCAAAAAATTGCTTAAATGGTTACTTTTGTATTGAGTAGCATTTACTCTATGAAGAGAAACCACATTGACTTATCCTCTGTGATAGAATTGAGTTATATAAGTTCAATAGAAACCACATGACGAGTTTATTCATTGGCATTTTTCATTTAATACTGAAGAAATTGAACTATATTCTCTCATGCATACATTATCTGTAGCATTTAGAAAATCTTCTTCCTCTTGTTATCACAAAGTCAGAAGTTTCAATACTTCAATTAACTTGACATCCTTTTTATTCAATAAAATATAAAAACACTAAAAACAGATAAAATCAAACCACTTTAGTGGTTTCTAATAACACATGGACGTCCAAAAGTGTTGGGAAAGAAACGCGGAAACCTTTCCCCAAACCGGAGAGTACCTGCGAGAGGACCGAGCAATACAACGCACGAACCCAAAAACAATCACACAAAAACAATCCACGCAGACACAGAGAATTTTTGACGTGGAAACCCTTGCGGGAAAAACCACGGGACGATCGGAGTCCAACCCTGAGAAGCCTCCACTAATGGAATAGAAGAATTACACCCTCTACAAACTCCTCCCGATCCAAATCGGATCCCCACAACACTCAGAAATAAGAACAATGATTACAAGGCTACGAAGAGCGAGAACGACGAGTAGAGATTACCCGAACACGATCTCCTTCGAACAGCGACCTTCAATCCTCCGTCTTCTTCTCCGAAGTTGTAATGGCACTCTTGCCTCCTTCCTCTCTCAAACTTGTGTTGTCCAATGCGTTGCGATCATACGATAATGAATTAGGGTTGAGAAAACTCAACTTAACTCCCTAATCCCGCAACCAACCTGAACCGTTGGATTAGATCCAATGATGAAAACTCATCATGAAATTCGCTTCAGCCCCCGACGACACAGAGTTCGGCCAGAACTCTGTGTGGGGCAACCAGCACCTACTGGCCAAACCCTGGAACGGCCAGACCGAGTTCGGCCAGAACTCGGCCTGGGACCGAGTTCGGGCCGAACTCGGATCCCCTGCTTCCAGCAGCTCCAGCAGCAGCAGCAGTAACTCCGTCGCCTACTTCCCGAGCTTCTCCGACATCGGACGGCGCTCGTCGCACTCCGGGGTCTTCTCCACATAGGTTGGGAACCCCACCCACTCCAACAAATCTCCCCCTTCACAACTATGGGGAGGATGTCGTCATCCCGACGACCTGCCTGCAGTACTCAAACTTCCCCCTTGGTAGAATCTTCGTGAACATATCAGCTCCGTTGTCATCTGTATGCACCTTCTCAAGCTCTGCGTCCTTCTTCTCAACCACATCCCGTATCCAATGATACCGGATCTCGATGTGCTTGGACCGGCTATGAAACGTCTGATTCTTCACAAGGTGGATCGCACTCTGACTGTCGCAAAGCAAAGTATACTGCTCTTGCTTCAGTCCCATTTCCTGCAGCAGCTTCTTCATCCACAACAGCTCCTTGCAAGCCTCCGTCGCCGCAATGTACTCTGCCCCTGTCGTCGACAAGGCAACACACTTCTGCAACCGCGACTGCCACGATACTGCTCCTCCCGCAAACATCATCACGTAGCCCGAAGTCGATCGCCTCGTGTCTACATCTCCAGCCATATCAGCGTCGGTATACCCAACCAGCTTCGGCTCGTCACCACCAAAGGAAAGTCTCCAACCAGCAGTGCCCTGAAGATAACGTAGAATCCACTTGACCGCACTCCAATGTACCCTTCCAGGATTTGAAAGATACCTGCTAACCGTACCAACTGCATGAGCAATATCTGGCCTCGTACACACCATAGCATACATAAGGCTTCCCACAGCTGAGGCATATGGAACCCGCTCCATATCTTCCTTTTCGTCCTCGGTAGATGGACACTGTTCCTCAGTGAGCTTAAAGTGAGCCGCGAGGGGGGAACTCACTTTCTTCGACCCGTCCATCCCGAAACGCTGAAGTACCCGGTGAATGTACTTCTTTTGGGACAAGTGTAGCAGCTTGGACTCTCTTTCTCGGCTGATCTCCATCCCAAGAATAGTCTTCGCTGCGCCCAAATCCTTCATAGAGAAGGCCGCGCCCAGTTGGCGCTTCAACTCCGCTATCCTAGTGGCATTCCGACCCACTAATAGCATATCATCAACATAGAGCAATAAGATGATAAAATCATCATCGGCAAAATACCTCACAAATGCACAATGGTCCGACGTCGTCCGTGCATAACCATGCTCCCCATAAACGACTCGAACTTCCTGTACCACTGCCTCGGAGCCTGCTTCAGACCATACAAGCTCTTCCTCAACCGGCAGACCAAATGTGACTTGCCCTTCTCACAGAATCCCTCCGGCTGCTCCATGTACAACTCCTCAAGATCACCGTGGAGGAATGCCGTCTTCACGTCCATCTGCTCGACCTCCAAGTCGAAACTGGCTGCTAATGCTAGCACCACCCGGATAGACGAATGCTTGACGACAGGCGAAAAGATCTCATCATAATCCACGCCTTTCCGCTGACCGTAGCCTTTGACTACCAGCCTCGCTTTGTATCGAGGGCGAGTAGCATCATCCGTCTGCTTCACTCTGAACACCCATCGATTTTTCAAAGCCTTCTTGCCCTTTGGCAACCGCACCAGATCATAAGTGGAATTGGTGTGCAAGGAACTCATCTTCTCCTGCATAGCCACCATCCACTCCTGCCTGTGTTCGTCTTCCATAGCCTCTGCGAAACTTTCGGGCTCTCCCCCGTCAGTCAATAGCACATACTCATCCGGTGAGTATCTCGTAGATGGTCGACGATCCCTGTCACTCCTTCTCAGTGGAGCCACTGGTGCTGGCTGTATACCGACAGCCTCCGCCCCTTCAGGAACTACCTCTCCGGCATGCTCATCCTCCTGAGGGACACCCTGACCACCATCAGCAGGCTGATGATCAAGGTTGGGAGCAACTCCATGTACCGGCTCCCCCATAACTGGATCCTCTGCGATGTCCTCTGGAAACTGCTCGAAGCGAAATGACTCTAACTCAGGCAATTCCTCAGCCTCAGAAGGCGTCTCGGAATCCTGAGTGTTGGTCATGGTCTGATCCTCGACGAACACCACGTCCCTGCTTCTGTAGAGCTTTCCTTCCACTGGGTCGTAGAGTCTATAGCCAAACTCATCCCGACCATAGCCGACAAAGACGCATCGCCTCGTCTTCGGCTCAAGTTTGGTCCTCTCGTCCTTCGGTACATGCACGAAGGCTTTACAACCAAACGTCCGCAGGTGATTGTATGACGGCTCTTTGCCGTACCATACTTTATCAGGCACATCACCCTGCAAAGAAGCACTAGGAGACAAATTAATAATATAAGCAGCTGTGAGAAGAGCCTCACCCCAATAACTGCCCGGCAAGTTTGCTTCTGACAGCAAGCACCGCACCCTCTCCATCAGTGTCCTGTTCATGCGCTCCGCTACACCATTGAGCTGAGGTGTCTTTGGCGGAGTCTTCTGGTGTCGTATCCCTTGCTCTCTGCAATACACATCAAAGGGACCGATGTATTCGCCGCCATTGTCGGACCGAACACACAACAACTTCTTGCCCGTCTCCCTTTCAACAGAGGCCTGAAACTCCTTGAAAGTAGGCAGCACCTGATCCTTGGTCTTTAAGGCATAGACCCAAACCTTCCTGGAACAGTCATCAATAAAAGTCACAAAGTAAGAAGCACCACCAAGAGATTTTACCTTCATAGGACCGCAGACATCCGAGTGAATCAACTCGAGCAACGCCGGCTTCCTCGAACTTGGGTGACTTTGGAAAGACACCCTATTTTGCTTTCCAGCTAAACAGTGCGTGCAGTTCTCCAACTTTGTAGACTTGAGTCCCGGAATCACCTTCCTGTTCACCAAGTAGCTCATCCCCTTCTCGCTGATATGGCCGAGCCGCCTGTGCCACAACTCGGTAGACGCATCACTGACTGCGTTCACCTCCAGTGCTCCCTCTGCGCTCCCCTCCATATAGTAGAGACCGGACTTCTTGCTTCCTCTGGCAATCACCATCGAACCTCTGGAAAGCTTCCACTGACTGTTCCCGAAGAGACTGAAGAATCCCTCGTCATCCAACCTTCCAACCGACACCAGGTTGAAACGGATATCAGGGACATGACGAACATCCTTGAGAACAAGAACCGCACCCGTCTTCGTTCTCAAATGCACATCTCCAACGGCAACCGCCTTCGACACATCTCCGTTGCCCATCTTCAACACGCCGCAGTCGCCTGTCGTGTAAGTGGCAAACAGTGCCCTATTGTGAGATACATGTACTGAAGCCCCTGAGTCCACCAGCCAAGAATTGTCATCGCAGGCGAGGTTAGTAATGACCTCATCACCTACGACGATCACATCGCCTCCATGCACCGAGGCCGCCGCTGTAGTGTTCTCTTCTTGCTTCCCCATGTCGCCCTTCTTCTCTCTCTTCCAAGCGAAACAATTCCGCTTGATATGGCCCTTCTTACCGCAATGGTAACACTCTGAGTCCTTGTAACGACCCTTGGACTTCCCCCTGCTCTTGTCTCTGCCACCACCTGGACCCCTGCTTTTGCCCCTTCCGCGGCTCTCTGAAACAAGTGCCTCTGAGTGATGGGATGTAGATGAAGTGCCCTGAGAACGTCTCCGCATCTCTTCATTCAACACCCCGCTCTTGGCAAACTCCAGACTGACCACGCCCTCTGGAGCAGAAGCGATCATAGATACTCGTACGGTCTCCCACGAGTCTGGCAATGTACACAGCAGCCACAGTCCCTGAACTTCGTCGTCGAACTTGACTCCCATAGAAGATAGCTGGTCAACCACGCCCTGGAACTCACTCAAGTGATCCGAAATAGACGCCCCGTCTTTGTACCGCAGACCCATCATCGTCCGGATCAGGAACAGCTTATTTACCCCGGTCTTCTTCGCGTACAAAGACTCCAGCTTATCCCACAACGTCTTCGCGTGCTCAATATTGGCAACATGGTTATACACGTTCTCATCAACAAACTGCCGTATGTACCCACACACCTGTATATGCTCGAATGTCCAGTCCTCCTCGGATTTATCACTGGGCTTCTCGGATGCAAACACGGGTAGATGCAGCTTCTTGACAAATAGCAAATCCTTCATCTTGCTCCGCCAATAACGATAGTTTGTGCCATTAAGATTCACCATGCGCACCGGCTTCGCGTCCATCTCTCCTCTCTGGTTCCTCTGTCAACTCCTGACACCCTTTGAACCCAAAGCTTTGATACCACTCTGTTGGGAAAGAAACGCGGAAACCTTTTCCCAAACCGGAGAGTACCTGCGAGAGGACCGAGCAATACAACGCACGAACCCAAAAACAATCACACAAAAACAATCCACGCAGACACAGAGAATTTTTGACGTGGAAACCCTTGCGGGAAAAACCACGGGACGATCGGAGTCCAACCCTGAGAAGCCTCCACTAATGGAATAGAATAAATTACACCCTCTACAAACTCCTCCCGATCCAAATCGGATCCCCACAACACTCAGAGATAAGAACAATGATTACAAGGCTACGAAGAGCGAGAACGACGAGTAGAGATTACCCGAACACGATCTTCTTCGAACAGCGACCTTCAATCCTCCGTCTTCTTCTCCGAAGTTGTAATGGCACTCTTGCCTCCTTCCTCTCTCAAACTTGTGTTGTCCAATGCGTTGCGATCATACGATAATGAATTAGGGTTGAGAAAACTCAACTTAACTCCCTAATCCCGCAACCAACCTGAACCGTTGGATTAGATCCAATGATGAAAACTCATCCTGAAATTCGCTTCAGCCCCCGACGACACAGAGTTCGGCCAGAACTCTGTGTGGGACAACCAGCACCTACTGGCCAAACCCTAGAACGGCCAGACCGAGTTCGGCCAGAACTCGGCCTGGGACCGAGTTCGGGCCGAACTCGGATCCCCTGCTTCTAGCAGCTCCAGCAGCAGCAGCAGCAACTCCGTCGCCTACTTCCCGAGCTTCTCCGACATCGGACGGCGTTCGTCGCACTCCGGGGTCTTCTCCACATAGGTTGGGAACCCCACCCACTCCAACAAAAAGGGCATTAAAGAAGAGAGATAGAGAGAGAGAGAGAGAGAGAGAGAGAGAAAGAGAGAGAGAGAGGTGTACCACAACATCACACCAGAGGCTGCTGATAATTTTATAAACTCCCAAAGCCCTGAGAAGGCTTCCATGGAGAATCCCTTCCAAGAGAGTGGACAGCCCCCAAGCAAAATGTATCCTAGCTGGCCAAGCACAGTGATCCACCAAGAGAAGTTGAGTATGAGCACAGCAGTGACTATACCCATCTGTAACTTGTACATGAGAAGCCAACTTAGAAAGATGTGGATGACAAGGGAAGCAACGGATATAGCAGCATTGACCAAGTTCTTGTTCTGGCACTGGAGGAATCTTTGCTGTGGAAGTAACAAGACACACGAGAATTGCATGGGAATAAACCATACAGATAGTTCCCCAGCTTGCTTTGCTATGTCTGTGGGCTGACCAATTAATTCAAGGATCGGAGTTGCGAAAATGTTGATGGGGAGCAGGAGAATGGTGCAGATGAAGAGAACTATCCAAGACCTCTGCAAGTAAATTCCCAACATGTGATACTTTTTTGCACCATAAGCTTGCCCACATAATGTCTCCAGAGCACTCGCCATGCCAAGCTGTAATAGTTTCAAGAGTAATAATAGTTACTAACTCAAAATTTTCCACAAGAACAGTAAATGTGTATAATACAAGAAAAGTATGTGTATAATATGGCAACAACTTGTTATAATCAAGGTTCAAAATATCGGTATCGGTATCGGTATCGGACATCTTGTACGAGTATTGGTATCGGAAGTATCGGCGGTATCAGATCGGAGTATCGGATTTTTTGGTATTGGCAGTATCGGCAATATTAAATAATTATTAAAAAAACTAGAATTTTTTTAAACATATTTATGCATTATTTAATTATTTTTAAGTTTTTTTATTATAATTAAATAAAATAAAAGTCATCATTTCTGATTGGTTTACCTGCGATATACAAGATTACAAGTTTTCTTCATTTACATGTTTTTAGTTTCAATTTTACTATGTCACTAATTCGTACTAATTGAATCTTGTATTGTTTTATTACTACAGGTTCAAATTTTGACGAATTAAGGAGCATAAAGGGAGGCACAAGAGATTAGAAGCAATGCAAATGGCTGGACAAGACAAAAATCACAAAACCCATTATTATATAATTATATTTGTTCAAACTTTTTTTTTAAATTTCTGTAAATAAAAAATTATTTATATCTAGAATTTTAGTTTTATGCATTGTTGCAAATGGTTACAATATAATCCATGATCCAATTATTTTGTTTCAAAATATACGAAAATAAAATTAGCTACAAGATTTGCTTTGAATTTAAAATTACAACAAAAAACACTTGGCCAAAAAAATTCATTGGGACTCTGGCCTATCCCTTTATTTAAATTTCATGAATAAAAATCTTTTATAATAGGTATGAAGTACATAAAGCGTACAAATAAAAAATGAATACAATTATATCACTAAAATGGTTCGTGATTATCAGAATCGTCCTGATATGGTTGTTGGTTATGAGGATAGTAGAGATTGATATCTGTATTATTGAAAAAACTTGTCATGAGACCATCAAATGTAGAATGTTGCTCTGCCTTTGGAGTATTGTATGGATAATAACTTGTAAATGAACTATCATATGTATTGTTGTAATTGTTCGAAGGAGTAGGTAGATCATGATAGCTAGATCCTCCAGCATATACATCGTCCATACGGTGCTCTCTAGGTTGATGATCACTTGACCGGTCTCCAGAGTATTTCTGTGACTGATCTCCAGGATTTTCATATTCATGTGACTGGTAAACACCAGTCGCGAGTGTAGCTCCATTTCCTCCACTATCAGTACTGCCGTCTTTATCACTGTCGACCTGTCGAGATGGTACATTTGGTGTTTTCTTTCTTTTTTCAGGCCTTCGAGCATTTTCGACAATATCTTGTGCATCGATATCCAAGTTATCATCTAACCATTCATTTCCTCTACCATCCAAGAGTGGTGCTTCTCTTTCTCTAGTCCAAGCTGTGAGTGGATCTTGGTCATGAAATATCTCATCCAAATCTATAGCATTTTGATTATCTCCTGATCTTTCTAGATTTCGAACCCTCAATCTCATATTATAATGGACAAAAACCAATTTTTCTTGTCTCGCCATTGTAAGTCTATTGCGGGGACGAGTATGGATGAGAGAAAATGTTGTCCAGTTCCTTTCACAATTGGAGTAAGACACTCTTTGACTCAGGATGCGCACAACTAATTGAGTCAAATTTGGAGCATCCTCCCTAGCATGTACGGACCACCACTCAGCTACAAAAGTAATAAAATATGTTTCTATAAATATTTAACTTTAACTAATAAATATTTTGAAGTATTAACTATTACTACCAGGGAGACATTTATTTACAGCACTTTGAAATTGATTTGAACCGAATGCACCAGTTCTCAATATGAACCTTTCCGCCTACAAAGTGATATTACACAAGTTATGACATTAAAATTTAAATATTTTAAAGATGAAAAATTCAATATCAAACAATAGTTATTGAGGCATGTTTCATTGTCAATCACTATTCTATTAACGACGCGGTGGAAGCCATTTAGTACCTCATCGTCGTTTACAACATCATTAGCATATTGGTATTTGGGATTCAAAAAATAGCCTGCAAAATTGAATAAATAACTAGTTTAAAATCCCTCAAAAAATTATAAAATATATTTCAAAAGGTATTCAATTTATAGAGTACTTACCAGCTGCATGGATATCTTGATGTAGTTGATTATCCCATCTTTTATCAATCATTGTCCACTACTTCTTGTACCATTTACCAATATTCTTTTTTATCATAAATTTAGCTCTGTCCATAGCCTCATAAAGATGGCTCATCTCAGCTTTATCATCACTATCAACCATCCTTAAAACTTTTACTAGAGGTCCAAATATTGCAGTGACCCCTGCAATATCCCTCCAGTAAGTTTGACTGTCGATTAAACCGACAACTACATTTGCCTTTTCTCTATCTTTGTGATTGAGTTTCTTGTAGTTCTCCGTCTAATCCCTTGTATTTGTCATCCTTTTTAAATCAGCCTGATGTTTAAGGATGGAATCTAAAACAAGAAAATTGGTAGCGAACCTAATGATGGCTGGTCTAACCAATTCTCCATTCTGAGTCTCGGTTCTAATGATGCTAAGAGCCCAACCATGATTATATATGAAACAAGTTAGATCTTGAGAATTTTGTATTAGTGGTTTAATAATTGGATCATTAGCTATATCTTTCAACATTAGATCTATACAATGTGCTGCACATGGAGTCCAGTATAAGTTTCTTCTCACCTGCATACAAATAATAAATATAATGAAGCTTTATTTAAAGTAATAAAAATTCAGTATAAGTTTGTTCTCACCTGCATTAACTTCAATTCCGCCGCCCTGTAGTTAGGGCTATTGTCAGTAACTACTTGTACGATCCTTTTTTCTCCAATTTTTTCTACAACTTTATTCATCAGTCTAAATATGTAATTACCATCTTTGTATTTGTCAGATGCATCTACAGATTTAAGAAAAATCGTTCCTTGTGGAGAATATACAAGAAAGTTAATGATACATTTTTTGTTCTGAGTACTCCATCCATCGCACATAATTGTGCACCCATATTCATCCCAATATTTATGAAAGGATTTCAAATACTTCTCCACGTCATTTATTTCCATATCTAAGTATGTATTAGATATCTCATAAGGAGTTGGACCTTTTCACTCCACTCCCACAAGCCGTTATAGTATCTATCATTGGTTGATAATGTGGACTTTTGGCAGCATTGAATGGTATATTATTATATATAATTTTTTTTGCTATAAATCTTCCTATATGCTCTTTAGCATTCTTTATCCCCTTAAGGGCCCCCTTTATTTTGGGTTGTTTTGTCCCTTGTTTTCTTAGGACATATGGGTCCATACTCCTTCCTCCTACCTGTGGAATATTTCTCACCTCCTCCTCATGATATGCGACCGACTTTGATCGGCCACCTAACGTCGGACCCCTGCTAGACCCTGTTTCTCTCTACCCAACACTCCAACGTCTACTCCATTGCCCAGCTGCATGTTCTCTCCTACTTTCTCTCAAGTCCCTTCTAAGGTCCGCGAATTCGTCAGCATCATCTTCTTTTTCTGAGGAATCTCCTTGACGAGTTGTTCTTGTCAACTCCCCCTCTACTAGTTTTCTTCGGCCAGCTATTAATTTATCTTTTTGTTTACCCTCGACAAGCAACAACATTTCTCTTTTTTGTCTCAAGTGATACTTCAGGACACGATGCTACGTTTTCTTTAATACCAGCTAAGTGTTGTTAGAGACGAGTAACTCTTCCGTCCATCTTTTTGCCCCAATGATTGTATTGCACCTTCCTCCTATTATTTTTAAGACACTTGCCATGGTTCCAACCAACATCCGTTTCCTCCAGCGTGCGACTTTTCGGCGCCATTATATAATCCTAAAAATGAATAAAAAATATTACATGCAATAATAAAAAACGTTACGTGCAATAATAAAGAACGTTACATGCAATAATTGAGTAACACACACAC